>VYXD01001990.1:941806-1095244 GCA_013397195.1 Hylia prasina | reverse complement strand
AACCAAAAAAAAAAAAAAAAAAAAAAAGAAAGTTTTGGACATTTTTCTAGGCATAAAAACAGTAGTATTGTTATGAATATTTTGATCAAATAATCAAATAATATAAAAGGATTAGCTGTGATTTTAAATAGAAAATTGTGAAGTTTAAGGCATAGAAATATCAGGAGTGCTATAACATGTAACCACAGAAACCTCACCAAGAAGTTACTGGACCCTTACGTTTCCATCAAGAAAGTGTGTATGGAAACCGTCATGTTCAGTAGTTATGCTGCCTGGAAACCCACTACCCTTCCCATCTTGATTTTAATATCAAGAATTCCAAACAGCAGACCTCAGTAGAAGCAGCCAATGATTGTTTTAGTATAAGAATACTGATGAAGTTATTAACTTGGAACAAATCAATGTAAAGGTTAAATTAAAGAGCTTAAGTAGTGTGCATATTATGTAAAAGAATTTATGCAACAATGGTTTAGCATGAAAAGTATATAAAAGTATATAAAAGGGGTGAAGTTTTTTTGTTGGGTGGAACACAATTTCAGAGGAGTTGTGCCCCATGTTCCCAGCACCCTGAATAAAGAAATGTCTGCTAATTCACATCAAATTGTTGTTGGATAAGTTTCTTTCATCCCATTTGGCTAGAGTAGCAGAAGATTAAAAGTTAAAAAGAGTGGTATAAATCAGAAAAATACAATTAGAATTAAAGGAAAGAAAGCCATTCTGAACAATAAAAGGTATGCTCTAACTTTCAGATTATCAGAGCTTCTTCAACTCTCACAAGGAAACAAACATAACTACATTAATTCTATACCTTCTGAAAAAGCCAGCCATGCCTTCCTCATTTGAGGACCTGATATTTGTGTTGATAGCTCCTGGGAAATACTGAAACAGAATTTTAATTCTGAATAGCTAGAGGAAGCAAAAAGAAAATATTTCATCCATTTCCCTCGTTTTCCCATTTCACACATAGAGAGTCTTACAAAAGGGATCTTGGCACAGGCCAGCATAAGCTTGGAGAATCAAGTACAACAAAGAGAACCGTTCTCTGAATGCCTAAGGAAGGTACTTGAGCTGGATCAGGTAAGACTGCACCCAGCCTTTGTTTTGCTGAATCCAGCTGATGCATGACTACTCCTGCAAATACGTGATCTATCTCTATGGCTGATCTGAAAACACAAATAAAACGTCACCCAACCATGTAAATTATGCATAAAGGACTGTCCTACATGTCCTACATGTCTGCATTCTCGGGAACAGTTTCTGCTCCCTACAAAAATCCTATCCACGCAAGTTTTGATCAATTATGCAGCAAGAGTCATGTGAGAAGTTGCTGAAAGGACCAGATTTTTTTCTCCCAGAATGATTAACACACTGAAACCAACAAATCTGTGTAGGCACAACAGGAAATGACTGGAAGGAGTCTTCAGGACTGTCTAAAATGCCCTCTCAAAGAACTCCTTCATCAATGAATCAAATACTTAATTGAGCAGGTAGGTATAATTTCAATTACATTGTTTCAATTCCTTCCACTCTTTAAAATCAGTTCATTAATTCATCTGTGCAGATGACTAGACATGGAGTACCTAGCCCATCCAACTAATTAATTACTCATACATGAATGTATAGATGGTCCCTGCTCTGATACTCACGTTACAGTTATACTGTACATATATACTTACATTACAGTTATAACTGTAGAACAAAATTGAGTTTCACATATTTTTCCATGCCTACAGTGACAAGAATAGAGGAAATGGCCTTAAGCTAAAACAGGGGAGATTCAGATTAGATATTAGAAACATCTTTTCCTCTGTTAGGGTGGTCAAGCATTGGAGTAGGTTGGCCAAGGTGGAGGTGGAGTCACCATCCCTGGAGGTCTTCAGGATGCATCTGAATCTATCATTGGGTGATGTGGGTTTTTTCAGTAGTTTAGGGGTTGGAGTGGAAGTGCTGCATTGACAGTGGGCCTGGATGATGCAAAAGGTCTGTTGAAACCTTGATGATCCTATACCTATAAATGAAGTTGCCTTGCCACAATCTATGAGCTAAAGTGTGAGAGAGAGATTTTTTCAGCCTTTCATTTGTTTTCATCAAGATATGTAGAAATTGTAGTGTTGTTTAATCACTCAGTACTTTGGAAATTTTGTAATTTGGAAATATATGTACTTTGGAAATTTTCCATTTCTTCACAATATTTTTACAATCCATAATGAGGCACAGTGAAGAAAATCAGTTAACTGAGAATTGTTTCCATAAAAAATTTTCTCAAAAGGGAGATGTCCAAAACAAATAATAACAGTGTTAAAGCTATTTGTTATATCTTGGCTATTTAGTATAAAAATAATCCATGTGTTTGTGTTTGCTAAATTTACAGCTTTAAATCTCTTCTTAAGTTGGAAACAGAATTTTTCTTGTCAGAATTTGAAAGAAGTTATTTTCTTGTGCTTGGGTCTTGAAGTTTTTTGTTACATGAGACAGTGGGAGTAGAAAGTCTTGCAATCTGAGGACTAAGCATTAGCATTAGAATATATTATGGAAATGAGTATCTTAGATTTAGGTTCAATTCTTGGTGTTTTCTGTTCATGAGGTATCACTACCATGCACGAAGTCTGCATGGCAAAATGCAGGGGTGCTAGTTAATATCTATGGATAACTATAACCTATGCTACTGTGCAGTTTGGCCCGGTTTTGTTTGTTTGTTTGTTTGTTTGTTTGTTTGTTTGTGTTTTGTGGTTTTTTTTTTTTCTCTCAGCTAGGAAAAGCCTAGTATTGCTATAACATTTTTTTATTCTAGAACTATCTTATTAAAACAACAATCTCTACCAGTTCAGGTTCTAGACATATATTGCTCAGAGTTAGCTACAGTACCTGTGATTTGTACATCACTACATTATGTATACATTGCTGATGAAAAGCATTTGCAAACTAATTGTACTGTGCTTCAGCTCCTTATCTGTAAATGGGAGATAGCAGCATTCCTTTTGTCTTTCTCATTTAGACAGTTCTAAGACTCCAAGACTTTTTTGTTATTGTTTGTTCAGTGGTTAAATCAATATTATAATTGCATTGAAGCAAATAATTGTTAAAAATGGATGGAAATACTTAGCCAGCTAAAGACACAAATATAATTTGTATTTACAATTGAAATTACAGGCAAGTTACAGGAGGTAACCTGTATGATACAAATTTATCCCAGGTGGATCATTCTTAATCTTTATATTGCAATATGGGAAGAAATCCAATTTTTCACAGCAAATACTTCACTTTAGTTAGACTGTTAGGGGAAAATATGCCCCAAGTGTTTTGGTGTAGAGATATTTACAACTAGCCAATAAAGCTTATGCTGAGTTCATCAGAGTAGCTCCCCTCCAAACCTCAGGCTAAGCTCCAACTGTGGATTCTGACAAGAGCAGACAGCTTTCTAACATTTCTTCAACAATCTGCAGACATGAATTCTGAAAAATACCAGCTTCAGGGATTCATGATCTAGCAGCTTTGCTTTTAATGACAGAATGCAGATATCTCATCTGGCCTTGAACTGTCATATTTTTTGTATGGTCTTTTCTTTGTGTTTTAACTTCCTAACTTGTACAAAAAAAGTAAGATTTTATTGGTGTGCTGACCATGCATCCTCTACACTGTATTTTCCGCTCAAGGGGAAAAATGTGCACTTGCGAAACTGGAACTTGATTTCACGCTTCTTGGAGAAATTCCACATACTTCAATTTACAGCTAACACACTAAAGTTTGAAGTGTGAGACAGTGCTCACACAGGAAGATTGAGAAGGGTCCAAATATGTTCCTGCCTTAAATGCACGTATTGTTCTATAATTAGAAGAAATCACTTTACAGAAGATTGATTTTTACAATGAATAACATGATAGTATAACAACCGACATAGACTAGGGATCAGCAAATTACCATAAATTATTATGATACATTCTTCTTTCAAATATTTTTACCATTTATGTGAAAGAAAATGTTTTGACACGTCAGAGACATTTTAAATACTGTTGATTAATTAATGAACTTGAATTTTCAAATCAGAAATAACCAGAATTTATTCTCAAGGCCTGAATTACTTGGACTTTTCTTCTATATTTGAAAATCCTACATTCTGAAAATACCAACTGCATTCAATTCCATTTTTAACTTATATATCATATTCATTATCACAGCATCTGTTATCATCTACTAATGTACAGGGGATGTTAATATCAATGTTTCAGTATTTAGCAAGTGGTCTTCTTTTGATAGACTTCACAGATGAAAACACACTTGTGTTATAACCACTGTGATTAAACTGTTATCAAAGACAAAATGTTAAACGGGTAAGTCAGGGTAGGAGGAAGTACCTGCTTCAACTAACTAAGCAACTAAAATCTAGACAAAAGGACATACAAAACCAAACTGCATAGCTGATATGTTTGTATCTTTTTTTTTTTTTTCAAAAATACTGAAAGGAACTTTTGTTTATTCACACACATATTACTTATCCATGCTTTATGTCTCTTTTCCCTTTGGATATCAAACCAAAAGAAGTAATCTTATGCAACTGTGAGACATTTAAGTGAAGGAATTAACTAGATCCTACAATATTCATGCTAGGCTGCACACGGAAAGCATAGCAGCAGGTCAAAGACAGTAATTATTCCACTCTACTTGGCACTTTTGCAATTTAATCTGGAATATGGTGTCCAAAGCTACACTATTCCATACAAAAGACTCACAAACTGGAGGAAATATGGCAGTAGTCCATCACGGTGGTCATAAAACGTGAGCTATGTGAAAAGTAAGATAGATTTGGGTTCATTCAGCCTAAAGAGAAAACAAAGGATGTCTTAAGGTACCTAATGAAAGTTTAAATTGAAGGGACACACTTCTCACAGGTGCACACTTGAAAGGCAGTGAACACCAATTACACCAGATAAGATATAAGGAAAAACACTGCAAGATAAGAATGGTGTAATACTGGAGAAGGTTGCTGAGAGAGGTGTGGAATATTCACCCTAGGAGCTATTCTTCATTGTCTAGGAAAAATCTTGAGTAGCCTGATGTACCTCCAAAGATTATTGACAACTAAAATGTTTCTATGCTTTCATAATACTAAACCAGAAAGCAGTCCCAATATAAATAAGCTAACAGGGTGACTAACAGTCTTGAGCCTGAATATAAGTGTAATTAAAAGTAATTTATAAGGAAGAATAAAGTAATATAAAGAATAAACGTAATTTATAAGGAATTTGTAACACTGTGATGTCATAATCAAACAGTTTTACATAATTATGTAAGCAATATGATCACCAAAGAAACTGGGTGTAGCTGCATGTAGGAAGTGGAAGGAAGAAGTTTCCAGAGAACAAGAAAAAGGAAGCATAACATTGTAAAAAGTTAGTACAGCTCCTCAAGTATACAAGGAGATTAGCAAAACAACAGAAAACAAGAAAAACAGTTTCAGAAGCAGAAGTTGGAGGCAAAGACATAAAAACCATTAGGCATAAACAAATTAAACAAATGAGAACTGGAAAGCAAGAGCAATCCCACCTATCTCTGGTTAGGAGCATTCAAGTTGGAACATCCACACCTTGATTACTAAAAACTACCAAGAACTGCAGGTGGACCCACCACACTGCATCATGTTAAATTCACAGCCAGTTTAGAAGTGTTATGAACTAAGATTTTTGCATTTGTTATGAAAATAGTTCATACTGTGCAAGAAATTATCAACACTTATAAGCACCTGCTCCATGTGTGTAGTCAGTAAAGTTCAGTTTTAAAATTTAAAACTGACCTAAGCAGTCTAATTACTCTATCATAGTAATTTCTAGCTCTCTGATGTATGTGCATATATATTAAAAAGCCCTTCTGTGAATATATATATATCTTTTCAATTGCCACAACTGAAAGGGAAAGACCCTTTTGACAGTGACTTATTCAAGTATCTCAGTTTCAAATTAGAATTGTATTTAATTCAAAGAAACAGGATGTCTTGTTATAACAAATAAGACAGCATGTTAACATATTTTTTTCTCAAAATAGGCTATTTCAGCTTGTTTTGCTTTCACTTTATCTATAACTACTTGTCATTTTGCATCTTTTCATGTCTTTCTGATCTGACTGCAGTAAGAGGCAGTTACAGATCAACATTCAACACTTCAAAATATTTATTCACATTGGTGCACTCATGAAAAGAGCAAATTATTAATGATAATAATAACAACATAATAATGACACTGTTTAACCTTTAGCTAAAGAAACCAAAGCACGTTGCAAAGTATGTGTGTTACAGATTCTTGACTGAAGCATCAGCTCATTTATCACTGAAAGTCAGATACTTCTTAGCTGGAAAGGAACAGCCTCTTAAAATGTACTGTGTCCTTACAGGAAATTTGAGGAGATAAAAGATAAATCCAGTTCAAATTACATTACCTCTTTGTGAAGCAAACAATTGAAAATGTCCAAAAAAACCCATGCAGTGTTTCTTTCTTCTAAATCTTATGGTGTTACAATGAGCTGGTGGGAAAAGAATGTGCAAGAGGAAACTAACATTCAATAAAATTAGAGAGATAATTCATACTGATACAGACTAAATTATCCTTGAACCATCTACAGTAGCTCTTTCAAAATAGAAGACATAAAAATATGAAAAAATTAATACCTAAAAATCGTTAGAGAGAGAGTAACTTTTGAAATACTGAACAAGAACAAAGAATGTAAAACAATTTGTGTCTGACTTCTGTAACCTAAGCACTATTATGCTATTCTGCCTTCTGGAATCCTGAGCTAAAGTTCAAAACTATTTTCTTCATTATCATCCTTTTTCTGTGTTCATTTTTTTCTCTCTGTTTTCTGTGGAATTTTAAAGTCAACATGGTTTCTATTTAATTAGTGGTAGAATGCTATCCACAGATCTTCTTAATGTCCACTTACCGACACAGCAATGACATCAGTTAATTTCCTTATGACTCTTGAAGCATAAATTGTGTAGGAATTTAAAAGCTCTTTAAAACATTTCTTTCTCAAAATAACACTACAAAGTCATCTACACATTTGTACAAAACATATCAAATGAAAATCTAGACAAAATGGACTTTGGAATGTAGAGCAGGTTCTGACAAGTCAGATGGAGTTTAAAACTGTCACCATATAGCTTTATCAGCAGCAGTTTTTATGTTTTCCATATAGTAAGATCAAATTTAAATAATTTTTTTGTTGTTGTTTGTTTCTTGGATTATATGTGCACTTTACATGATTTCATTTAAATGAGTTATACGCGATGGAATTATCTATTGACCCTTAATAGCAATTATTACATTTTCATGCAGAGTGGAAGTAGATATTCAAAATAGCTTTTTCCCTGTTAATCAGAGTACGTACCTCTAAAAAATTCCCATCAATTTAAAGACACTAAACCATGCTAAAAATGAGCATAGTGGTTTTTCAGGAAGATCACAAGAGAGATTGATTTCATACTACATAGAATTGAATGAAATTATGATATGAATAACACACAATAGAATTTCTAGGAGGAAAAAAATAAACAGCCTGCACCTGGCATTTGAAAGTAAGTTCATCTCATACATATTTATTTTTTGTCTCTGCAGATAGCCTAGGGCATCAGTTGTTGACCACCTACTATACCAAGAACTAATAACTTTTTGAAAAAAGGAAGATTATTGCAGGGTAAAGAAATCTAAAAGGGATTAGCGAAGATGTTTAAAACAGTAAAAAAAAAAAAAAACAAAACTCTCAGAGTACAAAAATTAAGAGATTACCTATGTGTAAAATACATTATTAAAATAAACTACTGGGAAAGAGATGTGACATTCAGTGATAACCAGGAAACTTATTTCCCAGTAACAAAAGTGGTTAAGTGTCATCTGATTTTTTTTTTTTTAATTCTTTCTGAAAGGGAAACGCTAAAGAACTTGAGGTCTAATTATTGCTATGCCAGCAGCTATATTATCAAAGGATATGCAATGAAGGAGCAAGCTCCTAAATATAGAGAGATTAAAACCAAAAAAGACCATCTAGTCTGATCTCTTGAGCTAAATATAATCTACAGTTTTAGTCAAGTTAAACAGGATAGCATATTGTGAGTTTGGATTTCAATTCATGTTAAGAACATGATTTCAATGACCTCTTACTTTTGCTTATTTGAATAAACACTAAAAATACAGATGTCTAAATATCATTTTGACATTTTCTCAAAATGCTATTCTAAGCCCTCTAGATAAAAATGCCACACCCTATTACTCTCAGACCTATTAATGGGCAGAAAGGAAAGACATAAAATATAAAGAACAAAAATTATTGTTAGTATTCTATTATATTAGGGTTGTAGTTTTGGAGACAGGCACATGACTGAACACACTAAAAGTCATGCGACAACAGCCAAAGTATATTTTTGGGTGCCCCCTTTTATAGGGGATTCAAAATTCCACACTTGAACATTTGATTGGTTGGGATCTCAGCTCCGCCCAGTTCCCTGGCCAATGATATGTCTGTGTTCATGATTGAATGGGATTGGCTGGGGTCCCCTGTGTGACTTCAAATTCAACCTATCATTGCCTCACCTGGGGACTTGTTTACTTCTATTTTAATGAACTAG
Source organism: Hylia prasina (assembly GCA_013397195.1). Taxonomy (NCBI): domain Eukaryota; kingdom Metazoa; phylum Chordata; class Aves; order Passeriformes; family Sylviidae; genus Hylia; species Hylia prasina. Next base: position 1,086,636 of record VYXD01001990.1, on the reverse strand, counting down.
GCTAGCCAAGTTGGGTTTCGTGTTATGACCAGATTTATCCATACAGCTTCAGACCTGGTGTAGCTGTGAAAGTATTCTACATTGCCTTTGCATGGCAGATTTCTGGCAGCAGAGAGAGGAGGAGCTCTGCAGGGATGGCCTCGGGGAAAGGAACACAGGAGCTGCCACCATGTTAGACACAGCCAGTCCCAGATGGTTCAAGGACGGACTTTTGTTACTGGCCAAATTTAAGGCCACCAGTGATGCCGTGGTGGAGTAATTCCTGAAGTACTGCCGCTGGTGGGAAGGACCCATGTTAGAACCTTTAGTGGACTGTATACAGTCTACAGGACTCTCGGGGGGACCTCGAGCTTTAGCAGAGGGTACCATGTGAGGAATAAGGAACAGCAGACATCAAGTGTTTCATAACATGACCACAACCACATTCCTCCATCTCATTCTTCCCACAGTCAGCATAGTTGGGAACAAAAGAAGTAAAAATGAATCTGAGAAGATGCCCCTGTGGTGTGTGCTGGGAGGAGAAGGTGTGTTTATCGCTTCTGCTTTTTACGATCTAATCTGCTTTTAATTAGAATATGGTCTTCCACAAGTTATATCTCTGATGGCCAAGATGACAACTGGTGAGTTATCTTCTTGTACCACAAAAATTTTTAAGCTCACGAAATTCCTAGTACCTATCCCTTTTGCTGGTGTTATGCTTATCCTTATCCTTCCATTGCTCTTTTGACTCTAGAGGTCCATGTTACCTGTCTGATGGTGGTCGCAGGGTGACAACATTCAACACTTAAAAGAAAGTCCTTCTTCACTCTAGGATCTGCTTTATTTTAATATATTTGGTTGTATACCTCTGAGCATTTTCAATTGACCTGAAACTTATATCTGATTTTACCATGTAAGTACTTTCTATGTGTGTTAAATGCCATGTATGTTTTCTGCTTATTACTCCTAAAAACAGTTTAGTCCACCTCCAGATCTGTATTTCTTTGGCTGACCATTTTAGAGCTGTTCATAGATGCCAAGCGTCTTTATCTATGACACAGCATAGAACTCACTTAATCATAACTGAAGAATGATTAAAAATCATAGTTATTTTTAATTAAATTTTAATCACCAGTTATACAACTGCTGAAGACCAGAAATTTTAGCACTGCAGCATAGAAACCTAAAATATTTGTAAGTTTTACTCTTAGTTTACTTGCACTTATACTCCTGCAATGTTCAAAAATAGCCCCAGGAAGGTCTGTCTGTCTGTTAACAGGTGACAACATTTGTACTACAATAAATGCACTTTGCTTCATTCTATCTAATTCTGCTGTCACACATTAACAACAGCTGACAAAATCAGGATGAGGGAATATCATGAAGAAACATACCAGAATATAACTCAGCCTGACTCATGAAAAGTACTAAGAAACCAGTTATTTCTAGATTGATATTTACTATAAATTGTGACAGCAAACATGTGATCCAAGATTAGTAAAACAGACAACTGTAGGTAAAGAAAAGAGATCCTAATTGCTAGGAGGCCTACCAACAAGGGGATATCACTGTTTCTCAGGCAGATATACATTTGACATGTCATTAATTACTTTTGCGGAGTAGGAGGAACGGTGATCAAAAGAAACAAAAAAACCAAAACCTCCTGAAGACATTCTAAAGAATTTTTTCTCTGTTTTTCTAGCTGTCTCCCAGGGAAAAGAAATCCATACACAGTAATACTTAAGAAAAGGAAAACCTACAAACAGTATAGTTCTAAATGTCAAGCCTCTTATCCTGTTCTAATAGGAAAAATCCATCTAATTGACTATTTAATTGAGTTTAGCAAGACCATTTCTAGTTAATCCTAAATGCACTAATAGGAAACCTAGGCCCTACATTCAAAGGTTTTTTTTCTCCCTTTGGATGCTGCTCATAATTACAGTTTGCTCTTTAATTATTATTCTTCATGTATTCAATTTATGATTAATACCAGAAGCTTACCCTGGAGGTTGAAAGTGCTGAGGTGGACATTGCTGATTCAGTAGAGAGCAACTCCTTCAGCAATGTGTATCCATTCAGACACAGGCAAAAATCAGCTTTCCACTCAAATCATGACATTCAGAGCTCAAGACAAGGGAATATACTCCAGCAGGAGAACAACCTCTGATAACTCTCTAGGGAAAGGATATTAAAGAAATAAATCTATGACTCACAAACAAACACTTTTGTGCTTTTATTGAAGAAAAGTGTATTGTGTTGGTAATTAGAACAGTTTTATCTATCTATTGCAAGTATTATGCAGTCACATTGTACCCAATTTTTGATTCTTCTCTTTAGCTGTTCTGTTTTCCCCAATTTAGATGTATACAGATTATAGACTGTAGATTATACAATACTGCAAATCTGAATGCCCTGACTTTTTAGCTTTTATGAAAATTAATTTAAAAATGAAATTTAGTTGAAAATGTACTCAGGGAACAAGATTAGGGTGTTATTAACCTCTTCTGCATTTTGATACAGAATATGAAGAAACTCTGTATGATGTATTTCTGCTACAGAAGTATGCTGTTTCTGCACACCATTGCCTTTGATATCAAGAACTACAAAACTTATCACACAAGCTCTTTTGGATTTTTCTTTAAAAAATTCCTAATGGTCTTCTGGGGTGAGAATATGAACAGTTCTAAGAGTATTAGTGTTAGAAAGGATCTAGTACACACGAAACAGAGTAGTGCAGGGCCATACAGCTAAGCAGCTCAAAATTAACCAAGTCTTGAAAGCAGACTAGCCTAGAGAAAATTGCATATCCTTGCTCATCCACAAATAAATAATTTTGTAATGTACGAAACCATATTTCCTGCTGAAAGTTACTGAAAAAGACCTTTGTCCATTCGGAATTCTTGGGCTGAAATTCATTAAAAGGGGCTCACAGGTAATAGTCACAAGGAAGCTTTGCATAACTTTTCTATATATGTTGTTATCACAAGTTTTATAAAATATTTGGGGCAAAATTCTGAAGACTCAAAGGTCACACCCTCCCTGTTATTTTGTCTCATCATTAACCTAACCATTATTTCTATACAGGTCAGTCCATTTTCTGAAAAAAGAGGTATCTTGTTTTTATCCTCATGAGATAAAATAGTAATATGAAAGTTAGGGTACAGAGATAAAAATTCCAAAAAAAAGATTTTTTTTTTTCCACTTAGACAATCCTGTGAGAGAGTTCCAAAGGTACCTGTAATAGTGGATGTCATCCTGCACACATATTTTTTCTGTAGTTTTTATCTTTTTCATACATTTGTAAAATAACTTTAAAATATCATCTCTATATTTCCTTATGAATTTATAAGGGTCTATGTAAGGGTCTATGTTACTTCATATTAGATTCAAAACATTGATTGAAATATCCTAAGTAAAACTTTGAAGACACCTCTATGAATGAGTTTTCTGATTCGTATCAAGAGGCCCTATTTGACACTAATGGGATGTCTATAAGCAGCATACATACATATTTACATATATACATATTACATATATACAAATCTAACAGCTGAGATGAAATGTGCAACTTATAGAAAAGACTGATGATGTGTGATAGACAGACAGACAGACAGATAGAATTATTCTTCTGAGACTTTCCATGCAACAATCTACAGCAGAACTACTTCACGCTTGTCACAGAACTCTGAACACTGTTTTTTCTGAACACTTAAGGAGAGCAGTGACTTGATGAAATTATTTGTGACAACATTCCCAGAACAAAAGAAAGCCTAAATCCAGAATTATCGTATGCCATGAAGCCAGTTAAATCTGCCAGCTTAAGGGTTTAGGTTATTATCAAGTTTAAGTGACCTCTTAATTCATCAGAATCATCTCCCTTTAAGGCTTCAAAGAGATAAAAATCTAAGAATCATTATTTTGGTAGAACAGGATATGAAACTACATATATTGAGTGAAAAATAAGAGAATCATTATTTTAAAAATAGATGCAAATTTCATATGCAAAGTACAGTCAAAAATATTTTTTCCTTCTTTTCTCCCTATATATTTTCTTCATTTTCTGGATTTGTTTGTGAATTCATTAGCTTATAACTTCCTTAAGAATTTTTTCAAACCAGATGTCTGTCACTACTGAAAAGTCTGAACACTCAGTGTTCTGCCATTGAACCACAAGAACCAATTTTCATAGAGAGCTATTTAAATATTCTAGAGGAACATTTTTGTATCAGACAGACTGTAGGGTTTTTGGGATTTGTATAATCTTAAATGGAAGGGGGGGGAAGTGTAACTGATAGCATAGATATTTCTCAGTGTTGATATCAGAACTGTGATACTTGTCATCTGCTACTGGATATATTTTAGGAAGGAACACTTTTCTTTAGTCCACACTGAGCTGCTAGTTAAAGGAATCCACAGAAGATTGCTCCCAAGGCAGGAATATTTCTCAGAGGGAATGGTTATGAAATGTAGCTTTTCATAAAGTGCTGTGAAATTTAAGCTCAGCTGTGGTTCCCCTTTGTCCTATTTGTCAATATTGAACTCAAACAGTGAATCAATTTCTTTTCTATGCTAATTAACTAATAATTTTTTTCAATACTCAGTAAGTTATTTTCTTTTTTTTTTTTCTCTTTGCTTTATTATCTTACGGGGAAGGTGGGCCTCCAAATCATTTTGTCTCATACTAAATATTTTTACAGCTACCAAAAGGTAATGTACTATGAAATATCTTTCTGTAACAGATGAAGTAAAAGCATGGGAAAACCTCTGTCTCTAGAATTATTACTCAATCCTGATTTTGAGAGACAGAATCTATGAGATTAGAAAATAGAGACTTTTTTGGCAAGCATTTGGTCTTTGGGCTAGTTGGATAATGACATTGCATATGAACTTGTACTGCCTGGTAAAGCAAATTGTAAGACTCACTGGGACACTGAAGGATTTTCTCCATATGGCCCAAAAATTAGCTTTAAGAATAGCATATGGATAATATGCATCTATAAAATACTTATAACTTAGTATACTGGTTTAAGAATGAAGTATAGGATTGAGTTGTAGCAATCCTAAATGGAGAATATAATAAAAATTCTGTGAAATAAATAAGAGTTGCAAAATAAGGAACCATTTTTGCACTTATAGTTTCATTATTTTTCCTACTATTATAAATTATTTTCAGAATTGGGAAAAACTTTAAAAAATATTTTTTGATAAATAAAATTGATGTCTCTCAGAAGCAGAGGCACCTATAAATCTCAGGTGATACAGAATGTCATACATTATGCTAAATAATCAGAATGAAGAAAGGAATTTTAAACATTATTTTAATGTATGTGTTTGGTTTGTGGGTTTTTTTTCCTACATAACCAATATCAGAGTTTTGTTCTCAGACATGCAAAGTTAATAATATGGAAAAGCCTAAGAGCAAACTGAGGAAAGCTAAGGTCAAAAAAATGAGTCCCCTATGTTTAGAATATTCCATCCTTTCCAGGGAATAAGAACACCTAACTATTTAAGTGCTTTAATAATTAATTCTTATTTAAATTAGTGGGTTTCATTTGTCTTTTCTATAGAGGATAAAACTTTTAGATGTTTGAAGAGGAAAGAGGCACAGTTTTGCTTAAGGGAATATAGGCATTTGTATTTTCAGCCAGAATAAAATCACTGGGCATGTTCTAAAATAGAACAGAAAAAAAGACCAGAAGAGGTATGGAAGACTTCAGATTTTTTTCTCATTAATTATTTCAGATGTTTGAATTATGTTTATTAACCATCCAAAATTTATATTTCTCTTCTTTGTGACTTTATTTTTTTAAAAGTTTCCTATGTTGTAATGCTTGTTATAAATGAGGTGAATTTTCTCATGCTTTTCTTTCTTAATGACTCAGCTTTGCCTCAGTCTCTTCTACATATAATTTAAAAAGTTGAAATACAGGAATTAGCATACAACATAAACACATATAGTAGAATGACAAGAAAAAATCCAAAACATACTATAAATATCCTGTCTTTGCAATATAAGCAATTAAGGATTCATTAGTGCAGGGGAAGGGAATACAGGTGACCCTGATCCCTGATAAGTAACTGCTGTGTTAATTACCCAATTCAGCCTTGCCCCTGATGAGTCACAGCTATATCCAGTAAAGATAAGCATGATAAAATGGAGAAAGTTAGGTGGTAAAGGGAGCATTATGAATGTGAGACTCAGGAAGGAGGAGGAACCTTGAAGAAGAGAGAATGTGAGGATCATGAAGAAGGGTCCTGAGGAGAGAGAAGCACTGCTGTGAGGTCAGTCTGGGTCTGCATTTAGCGCTTGTTGTTGGAACCTGCATTATAAGAGGAGTTTTCTTTTAAAGCATTTTGTTATCTTATTTCTTTGTTTTGGCCACTTTGAAATAAAGTAATTGTTTCAAGAAATAAGGTATTTAACTATTAAAATAACATATCAACTTTATTTTTTCCTTCAGGTAAAAATTGAAGTGTGACAGATTAGAAGATATTTTTATTCCTTCAAAGCCTATAAATTAATTTAATTCAAATAAATGAAGATTTACTTTATTTTTTTAAGGAGTTCCAGAAATCCTGGTGAAACTTAGGCTTTTCTTGCATGAAATTTAGGAAGTGAGAGCAATTTCATGAGATAATCCTTATGAGTTAAGACTGGTCAATTTCAAAAGAAAAGCCCAGACAAAGAAAGAAAAACAATAAAACATATTAAGGTTTTTGTCTGGAGACATAATGTATGCACAAAATGATTTCAGTTTTTAATGTAATGGATTACTTATTCAAAATTACTAGGCATAAAATAGAATGGAATTAATAATTTATACCATTTCTAGTTTCCTTGTTTTATTGAATTTACTAATTTTTCAGAAGTGAAGACTTTTCTGAAAAGGAAGAGGAGGTAAAACTTTTGAAGATTGTGTATACTGTGATAATTTTACAGAAATAAGTAATATAAAATATTAGATTCTTTTAATAAAAATCATTCTACTTGTTCATAACATTTAATATTTACGAAATTGTATTTTGTAGTTTGGATATCTGAATTATGAGTAAGTTTATTCCAAAAATAATAGATTTTATCAGGTAGAAACATGAAATAATTTTAAAAAAAGAAAGAATTAAATTTTGAGAATTTTTTAACTCTAAAGACATGCATAGGGAGGGGAGTGAGATACTAAAATGCAGAATTTTTAAGTATATACTATAGAGATGATGGCAATGGATACCAATAACAAAACTGGTTATAGAAGGAAATATAGTTACTGCAAGCAAAATTAGTCCTATAAAGTTCCTTCCTCCAAATTGCATAGACCTTTACATTTTTACAATGAATCTTCTAAAACTGGTGACTAGATGTTCAATTCAGGCTGAAAATTATGCACTTTCATCTTCTTTGGAAGATGCCAGGGGCATTCTACTGGAACTGAAGGAGAGTCAGTTGGGATTGAGTGACATGAGGCTGCTGAGCTGTTGGATGTGGCCTGAATACTTTCTTGTAAACAAAGGGAGTGGAGGAAAGGTTATATTTGGCAACTGGTTGGCTAGTTATACGTGCTTCTAGTTTAAGTGCTTAAGAATATTTTCTTTAAGAAAAATTGTTTCTGTCTTTGGATGTTGGTTGCAAGTAATCCAAACTGGAAAGTTGCAGATAAATTTTAAACTCAATACTGAGTGTGTTTGTTCATTATATAATGTAAGATCTGCTTCGTCTGACCATGAACTTTCACACAAAGCAACAGAGAGGCTTTTTTGTATTTTATGTGGGCAATGAAAGAGAACCCCAAATCACCCTAGTGGTAGTGGTCAAAATAGGTAACATGGCAGAAGCTAGACCCTACTCCATCACAGGAATAGAGGATAAGAAAGTTTTTTTATGATTTCACGTATTGGGAAATTATTCAAAGTTTGACAAAGGAAGAAGGTGGTGTCTTTGGAACTCCTTACCTACAGGAACCTTCTGTTCCTCAGCAAATGGAACAGTGGATAAAGAACGGGTTTATAGAGTCAAAAAAATCATATCAGGTATTGAAGTTCTGATCAAATACATGAGATTTGTCAAGATAGGTAAAAAAAATTCTTAATATCATTTTGCAGAACCAGGGAGGAGTCCTAAAAGACGAAGTCGTTACATATGCCTGCCTTCTCTTTTATATTATTTCAGTAATATATGTATTATTTTAATATGTATTAAAACAACTGAATGACAAAAAACTAGAAAAAAGATATTGTGAAATTTTAACTAAATATTAAATTTGCTTGTAGTATTTCTAATCACGTTGTGATCCTTTTCAGCATCTCACATTATTTCCCTGACTCTTCACAGAAATTCATAAGTGAAAGCTAATTTTAGGCTTGTTCACATCCCAAGGTAAGTGTGATGATTAACAATGCACTGATTGCTCTGTAATAACTGTTTAAGTATACTCTTTTATCTTAAGAGTGAAATACACATGATCACAGAGGGTTTCTTTCCTTTTTTTCTTTTAACTGCCTGAATATAATGAATCAAAACAATGTAGTCCACGATTATCAAGCTGGCTAAATATCAGTCAGTATAATAACTCTTGTCATTCAAACTATGATCATTCTATTTAAATGAAAAGCTAGAAAAACTTGGAAGTTTCATGAAAAATGCTCATTAAGAATTGTATATTTTAGGACAGAAAATAAATGTAGGGAGTGTCTGTCATTTTTTGCATTGTTTCTCCCTTTACCTTTTCTTGTAGCTTCCATATGGAGTCATCATAATCCAGGGATTGATTACCACTGCTTTTATATTAAGTAACTAAAATATTCCTATAAATATATATTTTTAAATTTTCCAGATATTATATGATTTCAGAATTTGTCAGAAAAAAAGGAAACCATATCCTTGTAGTTATAGGGGCTTGGGGGTTTTGTTGGTGTTTGTTTGGTTGTTTGCTTAAATTTTTTTTATAATTTTGTTTATATTTTATCTGAAAGGGTAAAGGAATGATATTTTATTAAATGTTTTAAGAATCTGTATCCTGATGATGTGTTAATTTGATTAAATCCCATATGATTCTTTTGATTATATATGACTTTTTCATGCTTTGACAAGTAATCTTCAGCCTTCATAAGTGTTATTAATTTATTTTACATATGTTTACAATACAGAGGTTGGCACTGTACTCCTGGGAAAATAAACAGAGATATCAGGCAGAGTTTTAATTTCAAATCTCTTGATTCTATCAGTAGATTTAAATGTTATTTAAATAGCATGAAAGAAGTGGAGACACAGACTATAGATAAAAAGAATGACTGAAGTCAACTAGCAGAAATCAAATTTCTAAAAAAACTTCATTATTTTGGGAAAATTTTAAGAACACTTTATGGAAATCTTAATAAACTATCACAGGAGCTAGATTCAAAGAATAATGATTCCCTGGTTGATGAAACCCATAAAAATTATCGCCCAAAGGAAATGTAAACTTCAGGATTTTTTTCTGTTCTTGTTTTTTTAGGTATGAAACAACTACTTTTTCAAGCTACATTTATATTTACATGTGAAAAATCACAAAAATTAGTTTTAACTATAAAGAAGTAAATTTTACTTTTCTCAAGGAAACTCGTACAGATTTCAACAGAGGAGTTCCAGAGAAAAACCACAAATTTAATCCTAATTGTATTATCTTTTAATCAACGCTTAATAATGTTTTCATAATGATCTAAATGCTGAAGGTTTCCTGTATGCTGATAGGCATGCAACTACTAATGGCTCCTGAGAGTTTAAAGAATTTGTTAGCCTTTTAGATTGGAGGTTTTTAAATTCTGAAAAACTTGTTGGAAATGACATTTTATTACTCTTCTAAAAACAAGGAACTTTTCAAATTATATTAACCCATGTGACAATGTTCTTTAAAGAAATACATAAGTCATCTTTGGCAGAGCTTGAAAGACTAAAAATGAAACTTCCTCTTTTACTTCCATGATGTTTATTATATTTGCAGATAATTTTTTCATGATTTTTACAATCCCTGTTTTAGATGCAGAAACCTTTTCCCAGTTAGATATTTGATAGATATTTGATTTGACATTCTCTTTTTTAGCTTTTGTTACTTGTTTCATGGTTCTTTTCCATTTTTTTCGCTGGTTAACACAATTATATTTAAAAAAGATTACTTCTGTTTTCAGAAACGATTCTCTAAAGACCAACAGTCAAAACATAAGGATGCTTCTGTGCCATCTAAACTGACACATCATGTAAATAAATCGTCCATCAATCCCAAATTTGATCCATCATTAAATAGGAAAACCAATAAGCTTTTAAAGTCATTGATTTCTACTGTGTGTTTCCCTTCTCATTTTTGGAAGTCTGCTCTAGCTTAATTTACTCTTTGAGTTAACAAGAAGACACCTTCTTCAAAAGGTTATTCCATTCCATATACAATTGCAAGCAACCATTGTCTGAAGTTCACTTACAGTACCATGGTGGGATGTGGAAATTTATACCTCTGATTATAAATTCAAATTCTTTGAATGGTATTGACACATCTGGAAAAATTTCTAATGAGGACAACCAGAGTTAACAGCCCTCTTTCTCATTTACATCTGAAAATTTTTAGCATTCTTTAATAAGAAGAATTGAAAAACACTAGTACTCAATGAAAGCATTTGTTTCAGTCAAAATGTAGATAATGACACTTATGTTGTCCTCCATCTTCTGTTCTGTTGTCTCTTACAGTCCTTTTAAGAAATGCTGGTTTTGTGGTGAATATATTTTTTCCTGTCAGTGGTGTCATCAATTTGTTGTCATAGGCCTGCAGCTTTGCTGATACATCCACTAACAATGTCAAAACTGAGCAGTTTCCATTTAGTGCTTATTTATTTCTCCTCTCAGATAAAGACAGTAACAATAGAGGAGATTGAAACACCCAGTAAAAACAAACTCCATATTAAAAAAACTTAATCCCATAAGTTAAATAAATCACTTTGCAGAGTCATGCAAGTGCGTGATTTCTATTACTGCAAAGAAACCTTATGCTTGTTTGCATTTAAGAACTGAGATTTTCAGTTGCTGTTGTAGGATATTTTGTCTTATGACATAGGAAGAGGTACATGACAATGGCACTCAATTTTTTTAGTTGTTTCAAGAAACTTGTTTAATATTTGTCCCTGGGCCAAAAAAAAAAAAAAAAAGGCAGCATAAACCAATGAATAGGTTCAATCACATTTCCAAATGGAAAACTATATTTTACTCAGAATCATACGCAGAAGGAACTAGATATTGACCAAAACACTAAGAAACCACACACAAGCCAAAACCACAGTTTTTAATGTGATGCTGTCCTCCAAAGGGAGCTATTAACACTACTTCAAGTTTTAAAAGGGAACAAAATGAAACAAACAATAAAACAAAATACCACAACCACAAATAAAACTATTCTACTTGAGGGCAGCCTGAAATTTAAGTAACTCTGCCTAGTTTCCCAAATTCTGTTGGCAAATTTAGGATATGAACAAAGGATTGGTATCAAAATAATCAGTCTAAATCATCATTGTAGGGTATCACAACACTACCCATATATTTTAAAATAATAACTGCATTGGTTTGTCCCTGTTATTCAAGGTTTTTCCAAATACTTAATTTACCGTTACTAAAAATGTGCTTTTTGATTTAAAAAAAATGATTTATCAACTAGGAAAGGGAAAATTTCAACATTTTAAAAGCATGTCTCTTACTTGGGCTCAATGTTAAAACATTTTCTCTTGGGAAAGTATCATTTAGAACATCTCCAAAACTTGTGTTGTATTTGGATATAAGGTTAAGCTATTAACCTTAGTCAGGCATACTTATCACTAAAACAAATATCAAGTGTGGTAGTGTATTCTTGTGCCCATTCAGAGAACAAGGAAATGGAGGGAAGAAGTGCATAGCATTAAAAAAAAAGTAACAGAATTAGCAGTGTTCAAGAACTTGTAGATGCTGTTTTGTCTGTTGGGAGTAGCAGGTGTTCTGGTGACAGACTAAACCCTGAAATCTTTAAATATAGTATAAATGTAAATTAAGAATTTAACAAATATTATTTGGAAATCAGAGGAGTTGATACTTCTTTTCCCCTTTCAATCTGAGAAGGAATATTCTGAAACATGCTGCTTAGATGCTAAACCTTAGCATTAGTGTGGGATGTCACCATTTATGACTAAAATGATGCCTTCTTGCAAAGCAAGTAAATAATAATAATTATAAGAAAGCAAAATAAAATCTCAAAAGCTTATCCTCTGAAACAAAGAAAGCTGGCATGTGAAATAAGGTAGGATAAACCATTCAAGAATGTTCTGATGAAATAGTTTATCATTACTTTGCTTAGGTGGATGATTTTCTTCCTGAGCACATGAAAACATTGGTCACGTTGAAAATACACTTTCTAGTGAAGCGCTCAGAGAGTTGTAGAGAAGAAAACTGAAGAAGACAGATGCAATGTAAAAGAATAGTGGTGATAATGATACTGAATGATAATAATAATCCTAATTTAGGCCATGGTCTTGAATAGAGATTGCTAAAAGCCAAATAAAGCACTGTAAGATTATTTTGGATGTGAATCTAATTTTTGTGAACATTTTCATGTCTTGGCTTCATGTCAGTGCAGAACAGGAGTTTCTGTCATGTCTACAAGACGAGATGACTTTCTTGCCCAGGTTTAAGCTAGAGAATAGGAGCTGTGAGCCAAACAAGATTTACTGTATTCTCCAGGATAGACGATATTTAATTTCTGTCCAGATTCATCAGAATTAAGACTTCTTGATTCTGAAAATAATGATAATTTGCTGCAATTAGCTTTTGCATGTTACTGGTATATGGAATGCAGTTTAGGCAAATATTAAGAAATTATTAACAGAGGTGATGCTAAAGAAAAATTAAGACAGTTGCAGAAAAAAAGTAGATTTTTGTCAACTATGTCCTTTGAAAAAAGTAACTGTTTTAGTTCAAATCTACAAATTGAAATAAGATACAGAAAAATAAATTCTTGTCTCTTAAACTGTGCTTTATCTGAAATGTGAGCTTACTTTATCTTTGTTATATAGCATTTCTTTGTAAAACATTTATTCATTTTAATAATTCAGTTTGAAAAAAAAGTGTCAAATAGCTGAGAAAATTTTCTCCCTCTTTACTCCTAGACCCTGTAGAGCAAATAGAAGTTTAAACCCAAGCAAAATCTTGTTTAGTGATAAGTATTGGCCTGTAATCATGTAAAATCTGAACATTTTAGTGTGTAGTTCTCTCTATTCTGCATATCAAACCTAACTAGTGTAAATGTCAAGTTTTGTGTTCTCAACGATAAAACACATTGATGTAGCACTTGATGTAATCTTGTTTCAATTTCCACTTTTAAAGAAACATTTTCTTCAAATGCCAATAATGACAGCCCCACAGTTGCATTCTTACTGCTGGTTATATGAAAAAAAAAAAACATGTTGGGAAGAGACAACTGACTTAGAAGGATTTACTCAAGATATGTCATTTTTTTCAGTATTTTGAAATGTCAACTGTCATGCAAACAAGCCTGAAGCAGTATTTTAGCACTTATTTATTAGATGAGTAGTAAAAGAGACACACACTGGTTGTTGAAAAAGTAGACATTGCTGCATTCCTACAGATATGATAGTTATGTAATTCAGTATGTCACATATGACAGTTAACCTACCTGCTACTCCATCATCCAAATGTTTTAATATTTATTGCACACTTCTGAATACAGTCTTCATTAACAGACAGGTTATTGGCCATGAACATTGGCAATAGGAACTAAATCTTGAAGCCAAATGTATGTTTATTACCAAACTTATTACCAATCAAGCACAAATGGATAAAGGTATATTTTAGGCTTGTATTGTGCATTTGCCTAACACACTCTGAAGTCACATCAAACTCAACTATCAGACCACTACTGAAAAAACTTGGTGAGTTTTTTCATTACAATATGATTTCAGTAGCAGGGAAAAATGCAGAATCTAAAATCAAAGTACTCTGTCCTATACAGATTGTTTGAGTTAGAAAAACTTCTTTAAGGAAATTCTCACCTCTAAAGACTTACCATAAGGTCAGAAAGTACTGCCAAGGTCAAGCAGGGAAATGAGAGCCTTTAGCTCAGAAGAAGAATACAGAGTACATGAAGGGGTATGATTTTCTCCTTGTACATTACATCACCATAGCAAATGGTTGGTTTTGTTTTTAGAATTTGTAGAAGTTGCAGAACACCAAAGAAAGGACACTTAAATGATCCAAAGCACAGAAAGCAAAATTCAGACTGGGAGGCTCAATAAACTCAGTCTAATTGGTTTATTGAAGAGAACTTTGACAGAGTACTTGATTATTTTATTCAGAGACATAACAAAATGTGAAAAATTTGAATAGGTTTAAGTTCCATCTTGATTGTACATATGTTCCTTAACATAAGGGTAATTATCTTATTACCCAAATAATATGGGTAATTAAGAACTAAAAGATTATATTAGTAAAAAAAGTAGACTCAAAGTCCTAAAAATCAGATTAGATACCTTTTGCCTATCATATACTTTAAATCAGCTCTAAAGGAAAAATAAATATGATGATGATGTGCAGTGTTTTTTTACATTCACCCATTATTATGCATTAACTATTCTAAATGAAATGATTAAGTGAAAAATATGATAATTCCCAAGATCTTGAATGTATTTTCTTATTATTTACTATGTCTGTCACTAGAATACAAGTAAAAAATAGTAAGAATAATATGTGTGTAAAATCTGAGTCACATCAAAGCACATGGCATTATCAGTCCCCATTCTATGCAGTTGTATCAGCATACCTGCACCTTCTTATTGTGGTTTTTTGTACATATTTCACATTAACAGAATATAAAGATAAGATTTGAGAAAATAAAAATAATTTCCATTTTGATCCTTATAGTGATTTTGCAGGCCTGATAGACAATCCTGGAAAATATGTATGTAATATCTTGCAATCAGCAGAAGATAGATTTCAGAGAGGAGATCTGAAAAAGTGTGAGTACTTTCAGCTACCTACATATCTGTTCCCAAAATTAGGTGCTAAAGAAAGACACTGCACCAACTTAGTAACAGTAGCATTAATTCAACAATCAGTTTTCACCAAAAAACCCCAAACAAAATTGAATAACTGTTGCTAAGGAAAATGCAAAATAAAACCAGAAGTCCTTCCAGTTTTTAAACCACACTACATCTACACACAGAATTTTGCATAATTCATAATTAATAATGTCACAAGCAGTCAATCCCTCTAATAATCATAAAACCACAGAACAGTTTTGGTTACAAGAGACAAGAAAGATCATCTACTTCCAAACCCATTTCCATGGGCAGGGACAACGACTTGTTTCAACACAGAAGAAAAAAATGGAAAATAGGGTATAGATAATATAAATACTTTTGAGGACATCAGTCAAAATAACTATTTCTCTGTATTGCATTATGAAAGTAATTGTTTATTCTGTGAACAATAAAACTTTGCGGAAGTTATCTGTAAATTATTTTTTTAAAACAGGACAAAGTAGTCAAGGGCTACATCGTTAAATATGACACCAAGAAAATCCTGTAACAGATAATGCTGTTTCTTCTGTACTTTTTTAGGCAGTAAATCCAGTCTTGTTCACAAAATACAATGAAAAGCTGTCTCTTTAAAAAAATCTCTCACTTCCTGTGCTTACCCTTTTACCTCCATTAATAGTCAAGTCTCATATAATTGATGTCTAATAACATTGGGATTTGAAATATTTTGGTCTATTTTTGGATATCGATGAAAATTTGAAGCAAATGTCAATTAAAAAATCCAAGTCTAGCCTCCATGAATTGTTCTGCCTTTGGTCATAACACACAAAAAATATTTAAATAACTCTGCTAGAGACCCTGCTTTTTTTTTTTAAGTAATGCTTTTTGGCTCTGTTCATACTATCTTCTGCTCAGCCAGTTCCTAAATTATTCCAGCTTAAATAATTGGCAATGCCATTCATTTTCAATAATAATGAAGGTTTTATACACAATTCTTCAAGTCATATAATGATGGAAAAAACAATAATCAAATCATCTTGACTGAAGTGAAGGAATTTCTACTTCTACTTCTGCCAGTGAGTCATGTTTAAACTTGGTCATATATAGATCCACTGATACTACTTCACTGCTGTATTTATTCTTGGTTTATCAGTAAAGAGTTTAGTGTCTCCTTAAATCAATGGTCCAATAAAAAGGTTTTAAATCAGGCAACTACATTAGATCTAGATTTAATTAAGGGCTTTGAAAATTAATTATATGTAGCTATGCAAGGAAAAAGCAATTACATGAATGAACAGACAGATTCTGATGTCTTCATATAATTTGGTGTTTCTTTACACATATATCATGTTATCCATTAGGATTTTCAGATGAGGATGAGTAGGTAAGATATTTCTATGTGTCACCACAGGAACCAATCCACAGTGGGCTGGACATTAAGTATTGTTGCAGAAGATATATCTGGTGTCATTTTATCCTTCAGGTAAGACGTCACTGACTTTCAAATTATTTGAAATTATTATGGCAGTGACACTGACTTTCAAATTATTTGAAATTATTATGGCAGTGACACTGTAAGACAGTATTAATCTGTTCAGGTTCTCTGCTACCTGTTGAGTGTGAATGGAGTTCTCAAATGAGACCAGCAAAGAGAATAGAAGTTATGACTAAGCCAAGTATGGAACAACATGTACAACAGCTGAATCAACAAAGTGAGGAAGGATTTGAAATCTCAGGTATGACATCATGCTACACTCATTGAATGGCAACGATCTGTAACTGTCATGACCTGTTTACTTCATAGGAGCTGAAACAACTCCCTGAAAAGTAGAGGTCAGAATTGAGTCTGTAGTCTATGCAATGAAAAGGTATAATTTGAAATAAGTTGTGTAAGGTTTCAGGTAAAAGAGAATGAGAACTTTGGATCCTTCACATGTTACTTTGAGTATTGGCCATTGGATAATTAGATGAGAACTCTCATGGTAATGGATAGTTTCCCTTTGATTCCCTAAAAAAGTATTTGTCAGAAAGCACTATAAACAGGCCACAATTTACAAGTAATACTAAGACTAGTAGCAGTAGTAGCAGCTGAACTACTAAATTAGTAGTAGTAATTTTTTAGTAACTGCTAAGAATTAACCATTTTTTAAATCTCAATGCTGTAAGAAGGAATTTAATAGCAAAACTGTTAACTATTAAAATATGCTTCACTCAGATTGCTGCATGCATTCTATATTCATTGAAGGACACCCGTATTCCCAGAAATCAAAGGTAGCCTAGGTCTACATACATGTTATAAATGAAAAATAGCAAAATTTATTTAAGTTTCCATGAAGTGAAATGGTGTTGAGAAGACAAGAAATTTAACTTTGAACTAATTCTACTTTGTCCACTTGGGCATGATAACCAATGGCAATAGAGAACATTCAGTGTGATTCTGGAGAGCATCTTTCTCAATAATTTCATTCAAAAGAAAGGAACCAAGTAACAATGATTTGAAAGCATAATGGAAATCAGAGCAGAAGCAACAAGTCTGTTCAAAAGCACACTTATCAATAAAACTAAGCTGAAACACCAATGTAAAGCTTTAACTGTGCCCTAGCTCCAGCCATCCCTGGTGAGGTGCTCCAAGGTGTCCACGGCTGCCCCAGGCCCACCCTGCTGCCTGACTGCAATGGCAGGGTGGGCTCTGGCTGTGAGGCAGTGCCCTGCCTGCCCTGGGGGATTGCCCATCACTCCCAACACCTTGTACCTGGGGAGCCACCCCCCACCGTGCCCTAGCACTGGGAATGATATGACATTGCTCCCCCATGATTTCTGCCATTACATGTATACCCTTTAAGTGACTTGTGTGCAAAAAGCATAAGCATAAAGACCTGTTCCATAATTTTAGTTAAAGGGGAGGTCAGATTCTTTACTATAACTGTGAGGGATTTGGAAGTGCTTAAAAGACAAGTGTAAACTTAACCATAAGCTCCCTCAGTAATAAAGCCTCTCTAATCTTGCAGCAATTGCTACCTGTAATGCCTGTCAGCAAGATTACTAAATAATTTACTTCAGAAATCTTTGGGATGGGAGAACATTGAAATCTACCTGAAGACATTATCAACCAGCAGATGAATTATGTATATCCCAAGCTTTTACTAAAGAAAATACTAAAGAGGTCATATTAAAGAATAGCTTTAAAGCCTAATCTGGTTTGTAAAACTTTTTTCACTCACAATTTAAAAGTTTACTCCAACTGAAAATCCACAAATTTTCACTGCACTAGACATTGAGTCACTAATCTCTACTGGCTATCCATCCAATACCTGCAGTTTCCACGTCTCATCACTGTCAACATGGCACTCTGGGCTCTGTCACCGTGACTGTGTCATGACACTGCCTTCTGAACTCATGCATATTTTGGAAAAAAAAAAAAGAAAAAAAAAATCTAAACAAGCTGGAAAATCTACTTCTAACTTTTTAAACAAACTTAAATCACGGAAACTCCCACAAATCATCTTTCCAGCAAGGAATACTGCTGTTGCAGTGCAGCAGTTGAGTGGATCCAGAGACTGGGGAGAGATAGTATTTGCTACCTAATAATATGTCTGTGCTATCCGAAAATCCTTACCTGAAAAGATGGAAATTCTGAAATAATTAGAAAGCAGTTACTTATTAAGCAAAAAGCTTAAAATTCACACTATTGATAAATATATAAGTAAAATTAGCACACATTTGGTAATTTCTGGTGAGAGATTATTTGTTTACTGATGAGCATTGCATATATATAGGCTTGGTTCTTTCTTAATTGATACTGCACAATCAGGAGATAACTCCTTATGTTTCACCTAGCATGGAACAAAAGTCCAGCCCGTTGGATAACACAAGACAAGCCTGTGAGTATTTGATTGTATCCATAAGGTCTCTGTGATAAGAGCCTTCAAATATAGGCAAATAAAACCACTTGTAAACTATTTTCTTTTCCATTTGCAAGCTGTTTCCATTCATCTTCATGCATAAAATAAAATTTTATGTCTTGCCTAGGGATGAGAAAGGGAAAAAATTTTAACCTGTATTGGGTCTTTACTACGCTAAGTAGCTTCTCTTGGAGAATAAACTCTTTTATTTTTTCTTCATGGGCTTTAGTCTGGAAACAGGATAGTTAAAGGAAAGAATGTGAAGAGGAAAATAGAGCATACACTGAACATTTAAAGCTCTCTCACACACACTTTGAAAGTCTGGCATTGCATGACTATTCTTCTGTCCACAATATGAATATTGTGCACCTGAATGTTTACGGGTCATAGCAAACAGCACAGCAGTATAATCAGCAGGACTGTTTCATTTTATATATCATTCACAGCTAGCTGCTGTGCTGTGATTCTAAATATGTCCATAACTTTTTCATAATGTAAGAAGGACAAGAACCTGTAATTGGCTTTTAATCCTAGGTAAGTTTTCCAGGTTTTTACCATTGCTTTTTCTGTCTCCATTGGGAGGATTGATTTTTGAAGCTTGATTATCTAATAAGAAGAAAAAGGAAATGCATAGTTGGGATCTAGATAATTAACATTTAAATGTTTTCATTTGCACAACAATTGGTCATACATTTACAGGTTAACTGGGGACACAGTTTACAATTAACAACTGGATTTTAGAATATGAGACTAAAGCTATGCACGAATAGTACCATAATATATCCACCATTCTTAGTATTTACATGTACTTCATTACTGAAAAAAGATTATCATTCTCCCCAGATGGGAAAACAAGAATATAGAAGAAAAGGCTGAGGACAATGTTTTTAGATATACAAGTATTTAGATATCTACTAGCATCTTGGAAAATTAAATTAGATGGCAAGGTATCAAGCTTCCAGCAGAAACAAAACTAACCAAAACCAAACCAACCCAAAAACCAGACAACTGACAGATAAAAAAATTATGTTAAAGTTGCTATTTTAAGTCAAACATTTTGTATTTTTAAGATGAACATTTGCTGAATACAGGTGCTGTGTGATCTTCAAAGACAACCTCCTCAGGGCACAAGAATAGTCTGTTCTTGTCAGGCAAGTCTGTGAAAAGGTCAACATAAATGAAGACTGAGGTCCTGACTGAGCTCAACTACAAAAAGGAAGCGCTCAGATGACAGAAGTGGGGACAGGCTACATGGGAGGAATGCAAAGGCATTTCCCTTCTTGTAGGGATGGATGGAGTAAAGCCAAAACTCAGTTTGAGTTGAAACTAGCAAGGGAAGTGAAGGGTAGTAAAACAGCTTTCTGTAAGTACATTATCAGGAGAAGAATGGATAGACCTGTTGTGCAGTGAGGCAAAGGATCTAATGATATGGGTCATGGAAAAGGCTGGCTACTTGGTGCCTTTTTTACCACTCAAATAACAATCACTTTATAAAACACATTAAGATAGGAGTCAGCACATTCATATGTAAATTAACTGCAATCCAAGCATGATCAAGGTGTTTACAAGAGAGAGACTTCATTTGATTCTGGTCCTCTTGTTGTCAAAGGCTTTAAAATTCTATCCATGGCTCAAAGTTGAACTCTAGATTTCCAGAAATTTTCAAATCATTTCAGGATTGTGTTAAATTAGTATTAGTCCAGTTTCTGTCTTAGAAGTAAGCAAAAACATTTTCAGGGAATTTGGACCTGGAAACTGCACATTCTGGTAGCTCTAATCCTAGATGATTTTGCAAAACTCTTTGGATTCATAGAAACCTATAAAGTCGTAGGCCTAATGTTTTGTTAAAGGAGAGTTGTGATAAATAAGGGAATTGTTTATTTAGCTTTTCTAACCTTTTTGTATATTTCAGAATTTAGTCCAGCATTCCCTTTTGAAACATGCACCATTAACCTTCCAGAAGAGGGCTTCAAGTTCTGGTTTGAAAGGTGAAAAAATATACTATTTTATTATTACTTGTATTTTAACAATTTTTTTTCTCAGTATCTATATATTTTTACAGCACAAAGAACAGTAATAACAGCACCATCACATCAAGCCTACTGTTGTTTGCATGAGAAGAGATGAAGGAAATAGCTACCTTACTTAGGAGCTATTATTGTTAACTCAGGATATGCCACTTTGCCATTGTGTTGAAATGGTAGCTTTCTGATGTAAAGCACCCTGGAGCAGAATTCAGCACTGATGTTACTTATTAGATAAGTAATAACATAGAGGACATGGGGTTTTGAAGAGTAAGCCCTGCTGTGTGCCTAAGGGCACTGCAGAATTATGAAATTCAGCATGGCATATGTGACAGGGGTGGGTGACTCCTTTTAATTATGTGTGCTTCTGGATCAAGGCATCACGCAGAACCCTTTGTGATAGAAACTGGAGCATGTAACCTGTAGTCCCACAACAGACAAAAAATTCTGTTAACTCAGCAGGACATTGAATAATCTACTGTAGGTCTACAATGGAAAATAATGAAAACTAAAGACACTTCTGCTAGAGATAATAAGTATATTTAAATTACTTCTAACATCACAATAAAATATCCTTCTTTTTGAAACCACCAAATATAATTTCCCATTTGGACAGTGTAGTCAAATCAGGGTCTTCTGACACCTGGATGTTTTAAGATATCCCAATTAAAATGTTAAGTATTTTTTTAGTTAGATTTACTAATATCAACTTTCCTTAAATCCAAGTATGGCCAAAATGTTGCAATTAATAACAGAATTTAGTAATATTTTCATAGAACAGCCAAACAAAATACATTATTAGCATTTTACATAAACATGAGAGTAATGTGGCCATGGAAGGGAAATATTTGTGTGTGGTTGCACAAGGAAGCAATGAAGGGATAAAAAGTTCCTGCACAAATGAAAGGTAAGCACAAGATACCACAAAGAGGTAGGATATCCTGGCCATGCACACCAAAAAGCTTTGCTGGAATCAGAAAACACACATTTTTTGGCTTAGAGACAGGGAGGCATTAGACATCAGAATTAAATATTTTTTTCACAAAATCTTAAATTTTTTGAAGAACTGAATTTAATTCTGTAGCTTTGGTCAAATAGGAACATTTCCACAATAAACTTAGAGAAGAAGAAGGAAAATCAAAGCCTTTTCCTGATTTCTCTAATAAAATGAGGTGTTAAGCTGCAGCTGAAAACCCCAAAATTGAATTTCCATGTCCTAGGCTGAAGATCTCTCCTCAGCTTTGAAAATAAATAAACCATAAAACTGGCACATCTAGTGCTTTCTGGACACGTTTAGTTTTTAGTAGTTTCATTATATGATCACAGCTGAAAAGAGAGGGTTAATCTTTCTTTATTGTACTGAAACCCAGAAGGATTTTCAGCACTTTTAATTGTCTTCTCAGTATGCAGAGTTGCTTATGTGTGTGAAGGCTGAAATATAAAACTCAGGAGTTTTTCACAGTATAGATAACCTGTTTGACAATTATGTGATGATAGTTTTGAAGACTCCATTTCCTTGCACCTCGTGTGGTCTGATCAATGAAAACAAAATGCATGGCATGCAAAACATAAGGTATACAGTGTAGGGATAGTCGGTGAACAAATAAAGCAAGAGGGACACTAAAAAATTGTGACAAAATACCCATTATTCTGAATTGAAATTGGTTCCATGAGAATAGTACAAACTGCTACTGTAAGGAATACATAAAGGCTCACCTATGTGAGAATTTGGAAAAATGACACCTACAAAGGCATTTGGACACTGGAATGTACGACATTTCTGTAGCATATTAAGTATAAAAGGTTGATGTTAAAACAGGTGAAGGAAGAAATTTTGCATTTTAACAGATTTATATATAAATAATTTCTATGCTGGTATACATCAGCCATAGATGTTTAACCTATGCTTTCTACTGGGAAAGTTATAGTACATTTAATTCTTTACATACTTTAATTATTAGTAAAAATTTTTAATAAAAATATTGATATATTTGAGCCATTTTTTTAAAGAAAAATTGTATTGCGATAAAATCTTTAATTCTCTATATTATATTATATTATAGGAATTGTCTTCTGGAAAAGATTACTTTTTTTTTTAATAAAATAAAGCCAAAAGCATTTTGTTTCACACTGTTCTGCTACCAATAAATCTATGTAAATACAATCTTTGAATCTGAAATTTCAAACACATACCCCCCTCCCCCTTATAAACCAAGAAAAGATTTCAAATATTTGAATGTTTTCTTTGTTGCTTTGTGGTTATGAGTTCTGCCTTACTTGTTAAGCAGATGTACATCAAGAAGTCATAAAGTAAGACAGAATGCCTATTTGCAAAGAAAGACAGCATTATGGAAACTGGACTTCTGTCTCTATATTTAAGAAGATTACAAAAAATAGACATCCCCTTTTTGAAACCACAGTTAATGAATTACTTAATCTCTCTTTCAGCGGCTTCAGTATGCTCCCTTAGTTTCTTCCAAAGATCTAATCATATGCTAAAATTTAAAGGCACTTCAAGGAAAGAGTACAGAACTTGCTGTGGTTTATATACAGGCTCATGCTTTGTTCTGAAATGGGAAAAGATAAAGACAAATTCTGTTTATGTTTTTGTGAAAGAGGTGAACAAATGGGACTTTATGTTTAAACTCCACGTTGTTATAGTGATAAATTGTGAATTTTTTTCCCACTTATTTTGATAAACAGAACTAGTTTAAATTTCCACTTCTTATATTTTAGAAATGTACAAACATGATAACTATGGAAAAAATAAATGAAAAATAATGGAGTCATAATTTCATCATTTCAAACTGTTTTCAAAATGTCACTGAAATTCAGCAGATTTTCTATTGTATGTGTAAGGGCATACATGTGTGTATGAATTTACACTTTTTCTGTGTAGAACTACATGACTAAATGGCTTACAGAAATTTGGCCCGTTGTAACACATTAATATTAACAATTTGCAGATACTTCTGACTTAACATCTTGAGTTGTTCTGCATACTACCATAAACCAATCTATTCTGTAAACTTTTTGTTTGTTTCTTGCCAAATTGTATGGCAAAATTTGCAACAGCCCACTACTAGAAAGGTTCTTCTTTCAAGATATATTCCTAACATGGATTGATAAGCGTGGTTAGGGAATTTTTTAGATTTATGGCTCTACAGTCCTTATGTTGGACTCTTTGTGTGTGTGGAATGTGAACATCTCAATAATCTTTCCACGTTTGCATCTCTTCTACTATTTTATGGGCTTTTGGTCAAATGAAATTGAAAACAAGAAATGAAATTAATTCCACAAACCCCAACATTTGTCAAGACAGTATCAAAGATGCATCTTAAAGATATATTCTGTGCATATAGGGAACTGCATTTTAAACCAGGATTGATATGATTCTCAACTACTGCCTACTTTCAGAAGAGCAGTACACGTCTCAGCATACATAGCAGGGTGAACAGTGAGCTGACAGTAGAGGGCTAATAAAATTAAAAAATTAATATAAATTTTTTAACAGAAACATTTTATTGTGATAAAATCATTAATTCTCTATATTATAAGGATTGTCTTCTGGAAAAGGTTAATTTTTTTACATTTATATTTTATAAAAATATGAATTATTTTTCAGGTCAAGGCAATTTTCTGAATACACAAAAGTTGGTAATATCTTCTTCCAAGTACTTATATCAAGAAGAGAGTAGTCAACCCATTTATCTTTGTCCAGGATTGTTAGTATTTTTAAAATATATTTTGTTTTATAATCATACTTTTGGTCACAGGTAGAAATTTCCCTCCTTTTAGGCACCTCAGATTATTTCTGGATTTTCTCCTGGATATAAAACAATCCATACAATCCAGTTCCTAACTGAAAATTAAATTAAAGGAAAAGAGTATGTTTGAAATCATATATAGCTGGGATTGCTATCAGTACTCATGCTAACATTAAACTGTTAACCAATGCTTTATTGATAAAATTCCAAATTGCCATCGTTCTTATTTTACTATAGCTGAAAATCATAAAACTCAATTTTTACATGTTCTTAGGGGATTACTATATTCCTGAGAGCATTCAGGAGAATAAACCATCCCAGACATTAAAACTATGTAACCTTTATCATCTTTCAGTGTTAAAAAGAAAAGTAATATGTTATTATGACAATCTAAACAAGAAGTCTATTCTTTTCTTCTTGGAAGATCAGTAAAGAATGCACATTGTGCAGACATACTTTTTCACCTATGTCATTCTGTCCTACTTTTGATATTCGAGCAGAAACTGTTTAAATTTAAGTAGTCTCTTTTCAGTTTAATTTTTTTTCATACTTTCTGGGAAATCCAGAGTTTGTCTACTGAGGACTTCTAGTTTAACTGTCCTCTGCATCTTGAGGCCTGTCCCCATTTTATGAAATAATGCATATAAAAACAGTTGTTTTCATCCATTTGCCAGAAAATATTCCTCTACTTGGATCTAGGGGTTTAATGTCTCTTTGCACTTAGCAATCAAACAGAAAATAAATGCAATAAATCTTGGCAGGCTCAGTCAATTCCAGAATTCTAAACACTGTAAAATAATGTCATTTTGACCTTAAAGGACTTATACTGTCATCCTCGTTGGAACAATTCCATTCTGCTGTAGTTTTAAAATACCCTTTTAAGTTGAGTCTGTGAAGAAATAGAGCGGGCAGAGGTATTGTAGCCAAAGCAGACATTTGACACATGGAATTCCTTTCATTGCTCAGGATGTGGGTGGCAGCTGGGAGGAGCTGCTCCATACATTGCAAGCTTTGTTTTTTTCTGTGTAGTAAACAAAGCAGAAAGCATTGATCTGTAGAATCCTAACATAGGTACCTTTACTAAAATAGGTAGCACCTTTTCAACTAGTGAAATACACATTAGGGTAAGCATAAATGTATCTTTGTTGATGGTACATTATCCCTGTATTTGCTGTATTTCAAAAGGCACCATAGAGGCTTTGCAAAATATTAGGACTTGGTATAAGTATGAGAAAACAACCATCTCAGTTGCATTTCCAAAGAGAAATTCTATATGAAAGATAAAATAAGACAGAGGTATTTTAGAACTTGAGAAGGCAACCTCTGACACCTACATTTTGCTACAATAATTATTACACAAATACACCATACTAACAGAAGACAATATATCATCATGTTTATATTCTTGTCTGAGGTTTAGCTAATGGAAGAGACTCTGAGAAAACTCCGCAGATGGTAAGAGAGACCTCTGAGCATAAGAAATATGGTACAATCTCACAAAAATTACAGAGCACCACCAGGGATGGTTGCATTTCCAATGTGTTTAAGAGCGAGTAAAGTAACTTCTGGAGTGATGTCCCAGCCCATCCTTATCTCCACAATCCAACTTGGACATCCCAAGACTGTGACTGACCCAGTTTCCTGTAGTTGGACTGATCCTGATCCCCACCCACCAGCAGATATTCCAGTGAAACCTCAGCCCTACACCGTTCTGCTTCTGGCCCCTGTAGAACTACTGTATCTATTAATTTCTGTGGGATCATCTCTTTGAAAGTCTCAATCTAAGGATTACTTCAGTCCCTGTAAAAAGGATTGGCTTAAAGTTAGAAGTATTTCTATATTCACTCAATCAATATGCAGCAAAATTTTGTCTTTATCATTTTACAGTTATGTTTTGGAGAAGTGATGTTCTTAATTCTATGTAATAAATTAGATAGTTTAGTTGTGTAGATAATTTGATGTAGTTTATTATGAAATATCAAAACAGGTATAAAAAGCCCAGTCAGTAACATCACGGAAGTAAGAGCCTTCCTAAAGCGGATCACTCTATATCTTTTATGATCACTGATTAATTTCTGCCCGCAAATCTAAATCTACATTTTCTAAGCATTTATTGTTGTATACTTCTGAGAACATCTAAAAATGGAACATTCTGGTAGTAGATCTGTTCTTATTCTTGAAAGAAATAAAATGAATGTAAAAAAGTTTCCAAGACCAACTTTTAAAAAATGTACCATTGTTGAGATTCTGCAGCATTTATT
Organism: Hylia prasina; assembly: GCA_013397195.1. NCBI lineage: Eukaryota > Metazoa > Chordata > Aves > Passeriformes > Sylviidae > Hylia > Hylia prasina. The sequence continues at coordinate 1,059,676 of VYXD01001990.1, read as the reverse complement.
ATTGCACTAACAATGCTATGGATACAAGAAGTTTCTTCCTAGAACTCATACAAACAATATCTTCTTGTTTATTTATGCATATAACTTTTTATTTTGTTTTTATTCTTAACATTTTTCTTTTCTTTTCTGATAACCTGTCTGTTAGTTTTATGACAATGAAAGGTTACTGGTTGCCCTGAGGTTTGATTTTTTGAATACATGCCTTTGAATCTTCCAGTCTGTAATCACAGCTCTGATCCAGTCATGGGAAAAGTAAAATAATATTCTATCTTTATATAAAGGAATTTTTTGGCATTTAAATTTACCTGTGTAGCTCAGAAACAGAAAAACCAACCTTTTTGTCATGAACACTTTCAGTCAGGGAAGTTAAAAGCAATGTTTGGCTAATGATTCAAGGAAAAAAAAAACAAACCAAAAAAGCATGTTGATTTCATTTATCCTATTGTAATGCTTTACAGCATGCACTTTTATTTATGGAACCACTTATCATTAAGTAATATTTGGTAATTACAATAATAATAAAAATATGTACTGGTTCTGTTGATATGAACTTCTAATGCTCATCTTGCCTCTGTTTTTAAAAGTGGTATTTTCAGAAAATGTAGGGCAAAATTTATTCAACTGCCTAAAAAATAAGAATATATTACTCACAGCCATGGGATTTCATGACTAAATTCTGCCCTTAGTTATATTATTATTACTTTGGGTATAGTTTAGAATAATTGGAAGGTATAATTGGCTCTTTTCAGTTTCCACATTGTAAAGCTTTGTGAAAATTTCATGTAGTGATTTAGAGGAAATGACTAAATCATCAAGCAGAAAAAAAAAATCCACATTGTTTCTGAAAGAAGAAATAAAAACATCTCAAATTCTCACAAGAGACTCAACATCTTTGTGATTCATAGCAATTTGCACTTAAATATTAGTTATTCAGCAAGTACAATCCTACAAAATTTCTTTCCATTGACTTTGTTTTTCTCCCTATATTATAGATGTTTAATCTTTTTAGAATGGTGCATTCAGTTCAGCAATCAGTTAAATTTTGATTTTCTCTTCGTTCTAGTAATTGGGGAAAGACATACATGCATAGCTAAAACATATGTGTACAAGTATGTGTTGCTGATTGGGGAATGTAGGCGAGAACAAATGAGAACAAATAGTATCAAATCCAAATGGGAAGATGACATGAGTTTATACTGTATAACATACAATATATATTATGAATTTGTTTGTTTTATTAAACAAGAGAATAGAGTGATTCACCTTCTGAGTCCTGTATCATGGGTCTCATCAACACTGTTCAGACAAAACCCCCTTCTGGTTTGTCATTAATTTTTGACAGCCTACATTCTCAATCCATCTTTGAGAAAGATTAGATCTTTTCTTTCTTCTGCTGGCAAAATGCATCAGGAGAATAGAGCTTCAATTTGGCAGACATTCAAAAGTTTCAGGCTTTAAAAATGCTTGGATTAATGGGGCAACAATCAAACAAGTTTTACAGTCCAATGAGAAAACAAATGCAGAAATGGATAATCAGCATGGGGTAGAAGCAAAGATATGCTGTTGATTTGAAGCATATGCAATAATTGCACAGAAACAAGATTAGAATAAATTCTGCATCCCAAATTAGACTTGGTGAATATTTAAAATCAGCTCATTTTTTTTAAAATTGCATGACTAAACTCCCACTGGTACCTCTATGCCTCAAACCTAATATTGTCTGAGATGTTTTTCACTTTATTTGAGTCTGGTCAAGCAGACAGAGTGGGAGTCATTTATAATGGGTTGTCTCTCAGCTAGCACAATGAATTTGAACAAGAAATCACTATAACTAAATATATTCTCCTTAGAATCAGAAAGAGAAAACTATTTTGTCCAAAAATCTTTGTACTCAAACCTCAAGATTACTAGACAAAGGGAATTTTACAATATAAAATAATAAAGCTATCTTTGGTGAATATCAATAGACTTCTTGGAAAATTGTTGGAGGATGACATAAATATTCAATACACATGCTGAAAGTTAAATTTCTCTATATAAAGTGGATATTGAGATTGTATTAGCTGTCTATCAGTCCTTTTCAGAGCTGAAAAATGCTGAAGAAGAAGCTAATAGTTCTTACAGGTAACTTTTCATTGGAATTGTCTAAGAAATGGAATTATATTGAGCCTACAATGCCAAGAAGCAGAAATGAAGATAGAAAGAGGTTTGAAATGTAGTACTTCATTGAAATTGCCCTAAGATTCTGAAAAAATTGATAATGTTAATTCTGGAAACAAGTCCAGAGAATCACTTACATCGGTACCAAAATGAATCTTTCAAGTGTGTTGATATGTGCTTTTGAATAAACCTCTTCATTTCTATCATCAGTGTCACCAGAGCATTACTTTTACTAATTAATTGTCTTCAAAGTACTCTAGACATAAAATAAAGGTTAGTCATAACATAATTAATTTTCTCTATTATTTTCTTATTTCTGCATGTATATATTTCATATGGATATATGAAACAGTTCTTAATGTTAGCTAGAAATATTTAAGAAAGTCTACCTAGTGCCTTTCCTGATGATTCAGGTACTAACCACAACCTGGTAGAGCTAGTCTCTTGAAGCAAAGGTCCTTAGGAATTCTATTGTGTTGGACTTTTATTTATATTTTTTTCTTTAATTCATCCATGCGGTGAACTCTTACACTTTCCCTGGGAGAAGCTGGAATGGGTAGTACTCCTATATTGGATATTCATGGAATATTTATAGCAAGTCCAGTAATATGAGAAAGTTTTGTTTTAATCCTTAATATTCTGTATGTAATTAAAGTCCTAATATAGTATCTCCGTAGTCTTTTCCTGACCAAACTTTTATAACATGTTAAATAATACTGAGATAGAATACTTACAATGAACATGCTGAACAATATAGCAAGCTTAAATACAGTGCATTTTTGGACAAAATCACACAGATCATTTGAGAAGATGCCAAAGGATTAACAATTACATTGGTTATTTTAACAAAATTAAAAACCAGTTGCTGAAACTCAGCCCAAGATAATTGTGACAGCAGAGTTCCTGTGTAGCAGTGGAGTATCACTCACATATTCAGAAGTGCAGTAACACAGGAAATGGTACGCAGCAGGAGATAACAAAAAATATTCATAATTTCATTTTTATCTGTAACCTGCAAAATTCTTCAGTTTTAGGGAAGATAAAATAACCTATTGAATGAGATCAGGTTTATTTGCTTCTAAATAAAATTAAAAAGAAAAAGAAAGTAATCGTATTTTAATTAATATATTTAAGCAGAAATAAGGCAGGTTGTTTTCATTATAGACTGGATTAATGAATATGAAATTTTTATGATGCAAAGTTTTAACCATTGTACTTGTACAATGATCATGTTTAATAATTCTAGCTTCTGGCCCCTTTTTAGTCCATCCCCAGATATTTTCAGAATTCATCTGGATATAGTCTTCAGAAGCACTTAAAAACTGTCAGAAGTAACTAATTTCTGTAACTTTGTGGGAGATGCAGGAACCTAAACTTAAAAAATCACTTTAAAATTACTTCTTTGAGTGGTAATATTTAATAGAACTATTTATTATTATTATTTTTTAACTAGAAAATGTTGACTGTGTCATTAGGAAATGTTCATTTTGCTTATCTGGGATATGTTAATAAGATTCTTAAGTTAATGATCCATCCAAAAGTTTACTTCAAACCACTGTCAAAAATAAAACTAATCACTAGTAGTATTTTGGTGTTCAGAACATTGGAACACAAGAAAGTTTTTATCCCATTGGAAAAATTCTACAGCGTTTAAAAGGGATGAAATTAGTAGAAGAGTGGAGACATTGGGAGGTGGTAATGTAAATGTGCAGGAATTGCTCCAAGTCCCATCAGAAAATAAGTGAAAATATTAGTAGTTCTCTGGAAATCTTATGTGTTAGCCACACTAACCGAGTGATATAAGCTAACAAGGACCAACCACCGAGGTGGTAATGTGTTTTCAGAACCCACTACTATTGTATAGGAACTGGTTAAGTACTCAGAAGATGAGAGCAGAAAATGAAATTTGCTACTTCTTTCACAGACTAAATTACATTAAATCCTACATTTACCATTCACTTACGTTATAAACTTCTGCTTCTTTATTTTCCTAGAAAAGAAATGAGAAACTACATTATTTTGACTGCCTTTCTCATGATAATTTAAGTCAGCATGCATCTGACCTTTGATTGATATTACCTAGCATATGATCAATTTAATTAGGCACTTTCTACATAGAGAAACTGGATAAACCAGTACCCCATGAGCACACAAATATAATTTGACTGTAAAACCACACCTTTGAAGAACCCTTGCTTCAGCTGAAAAGTGTATCTTTGGTTTAACATCAAACTTCTGAAACAGGAGTTTTTACTTGGAGTATTAAAAAAGCTTCAGCTTATATTTTCAGAAAAAATAATAATTCCCTCTTGAGGGAAATTGATCACCTCTTGAGGAAAATATTTCACAGTGGACAACAACTTCACTGACATAGTCACATATAGCAATGTGGCAATAAAGGTGTAGAGGGAAATGACAAGGAAGGTGTCGAGTCCACAAAGGTACAGTAATCAGAGTTTAATTAAAAAACATTGGAATTAATAAGACTTTTCATGTCACTGGACTCCTGCCCAAGTCCTTGGGATTCAGTAAGAATAAGGAGAATAGGGAATGCATATAATAATTACCAAAAGGATAGAGTAAGATGTTGGATGGCAAAAGCCCTTTTGTAGTCCTAAGTCAGACATCCATTTAGACCCTTTTGTGTCTATAAGCAAAACAACTACTAAAGGAATAATAGAAGGAAAAGGAGTGGTTCTTAATTTACATCATACTGAGTTAGAGAGAAGGAAGAAAATCAAGAGATATTATAAGAAATAAAAATAATTTAAATACCATCATCATAATTAAAAACTATACAGTGAAAGAACTGTTTATATTATATACCACTTGATTTCCATTACTAAACATAACTTGTAAATTATTTGGTTCGGGGGGGGTTTTCGGGTTTTTTTGGGGCTTTTTTATTATGGGTAAAGAAGACCATTTTATTGATTAGTTTTTGATGGTGTTTATTGTAGGCTTTAATTTCTGGAACCGTTCTCAAATTTCCTCTTCATCAGTCTTAATATCACAAGTGATTTGATTTTTTGAATGAGTGGGTGGCACTTCACCTGAGTTTGAACTGGGCTTTAGTGATCTGGGATTGCAAATTCCTCAGGGCAGATTTTCAACACTGCTCACAACAACAATAAGTTATGTAGTATTTGTAACTGCTGAGTGCTCTAGGCTCTGACAATCAGACTCTGAACTCTTTTCTCCTGTTTTTGTGGTTGTCATGCTTCTTAATCTAGAAAATGCAATAGACATACTGCAATAATTATCATCAAACTCTTGTAAAACACACTCATTTTCCTGATGAGAATAAAGCTTTCTGAAAAGTGATTTCCTGTAGACTCTGTCAATGTGTTTGCTTAGCGTTTGTACAAATCTTTATTATTTTTACATAGTTGTGTGAGCTGGAGACAGCAAAAAGTATATGGGTAATAAAAGTCATGTTTTTGATTTCTGTTTTTTCGTTATTTCTTACATTTTCCTCCAGAGAGATCTCACACCAGAAGGATTGTCTTCTAAGGATTCAACTTCCCAGCTTAGTTGAGTGATCCTAGCTTTGCCATTGGTTAAATCAGTCTACAAATTTCATAACAGGTTTTCATGTGGTGCTACTATTTGTTCTTCAACAAAAACTCAGGTTCTGCAGCAAATTATTAATTTCTTGTGTTTTAATGATTTCAGTGAAAACCGTTTTTACAGCTATTTTAATTTTCTTTAAATAGTGGTAGCTTTTAGTCTTATGTTTCTTTTGGTAAAGATCCAGCTATTTATGGAAAAATTATATAATAATCGGCTTTAATCCTCATGGTATCCTAACCTTATATTACCTTAAAATATCTTTGATGTCACCCTTTTAGACATCTGTGTTTAAAAATAAAATGTCCATTTTTACAATAAAATTTAGCAGCTATAAAAGTGAATTATAAGATCTTAAAAGAAAATTTAAAGAAGTCAAAGATGATCAGGATAATCAAAAGAAAAGATAGTCAAATTAAAAGAAATTTTCCAATAAAAATTGCTATTGAGCTAAACAAAGTTTCTTGCACTCTTTTATGTTCCTATATGTATAGTGAGTCACCTAGAAGATTATGTTCAAACTCACTGTAAAAATTATGTTTTCTTTTTTATGGGTACCTGCCATAAGTTAATTTAATACAATGTGCATTTAAAAGGTAACAAATTAAATTTCACAGCTGGAATGGAATGAGGTAAACTAAAGGAGGAAAAGGAAGAGGCATAAAGGGAATAGACAATATAAAAAATATACATTCAAAGTAGCTTTGCTAGCCTATACCAACCAGACTAATGGCACAGCACCAGGCGTATGTCAGTACAGTATCCAAAAGTCGTAGGTTTAACTGCAAAGACAGACATCTTCCATTTATCTGCACTTGTTACACCAAATATAAATAAAGATGCATATCCTTGTATAGAAGGTAGGTTTAATGTTGGCAGACAAGCAAAAAATTCCCTGGAGTGGATATATATATATATATGATATCTTATTTGCACCTACCTATTTGCTTGACTTTATGTTTGCACTTTAATCAAAACTAAAATAAATACCTAATTTACAAACTAAAACTATGGTTGTGAAATTTTCTAATTTGTTGGTTGGTTTTCCAGTGGGATTTGTATTTGGTTGGTTGGTTGGTTGGTTTTACTTTTTGAGATAGAATTTAGGCAGCTGTCCGTCTAAACCTGAGTTGTAATATAAATCTAGTCTGAAGAAGAAGCTACTCAGGAAACACATGACACATAGTAACCTTGGAAACTAGAAGTCTAAGAGAACTGCCTAATAAATTTGGAAATTGAGAATTCTGCAAAATAAAACTGATATCTTTCTTTGGCCTTGAATTAGGTTCAGATGTTTACATCCTTATTAAGTGAACAATAGCCAGTTAATATTTTCTAGTATGCCCTAAACATTCAATAGCAGCTACCCTGCTGGCTCACTAATACAAACAAGAAACTTCTATTAAAAGTGATTTTCTCCAAGAGACTTCCGCCTACCTTTTTCTCAATTTTAGAGATTTTTAGAGATTTGTTTTCATTTGAGTCCTGCTTTAAGGTAATTCCAAGTGAAATTGTCCTGGCTGAGTTCTACTTCTCATCAATATAATTTCTTTTAATTGCTTTAGCAAGCCTATGTGGGGGTCATCGGTGCTTGAGTACAAGAACTCAATATTTCTCACAACAATAGTTCAACATCTTTCCAGTTTCCTAAATCCAGCACACAGTATTTTGGGATATGAACAACGCTGAACTGTAGTGCTACAGCTATTAATACCATAGTAGTGATCAACAAAACTGGGGGGCTTGGGGGGTGAGGAGGAAAATGTCTTTTCACACTCTGCAATTTGCACAGCACATGAATTTGGCAATGCATGCATACACACACAGTGATGTTCATGCTGTGAGATTTAGGACAGACCTTGGATTGATTAGGCATTTGCAGGATCTTCTGCTAGAAACAGAGCTAGCTGTCCACTGAGGAAGAACAACTCACTTGGAATATTCAACTGAAATATCTTCTTAGAGACAAAATCAATACAATACCAGGGTAAGGTAAAGAAAGAGAAGAGTCACACTGCACATGATGGCGAATCTGACAGTAAAACTGAGGGTAGGATGATTGGATGAAAAGGCAGGTGGAACATGAGGCTGCCCTGCAGGCTGTAGTAAACACAGAGATTTCATGCTGATTCAGATCTTGCCAGGAGATGTCAGTTTTTAGTTGAATCTGTAATTGGACAAGGGTGTTATGTTGGTTTCTGATTTTGGTTTAGCAAGGACTTCAAAATAACTTCCCTTCTGATTCAAGAAAAAAGCGTAATTATTCAAGCAGATTTACAGATGATGCACATGTTATTTCAATCCAATTATCCTTCTAAAATATTGCTTTTAATGACATTATTTCTAACTTCTGACCTGGGAGAGACACTGCAAAAAATCACAAAGGACTAGATTAAACTGTGAATACCATCAGAACTGTTTGAAAGTTAAGTAAAGCTGAATTTTTTTAGCTTCCTTGTTTACAATCTCATTTCTACATTTTTCTTTTGGTAAAAGAGTATTTCTCATGCAAGAAAGGCTGGTGCTTTGATGAACCTAAATGTGCCCCACCTTAGAAAAATAAACTTGTTCCCAAACTCTTTCAGAGATTTCAATAAAAAAAGGTACATGAGAGGTAAAATAGTTTAGGGGGAGGTCTGGTTTTTTGTTTATTTTTGTATTATTGGGGTTTTGTTTGTTTGCTTTATATGTTTGTTTTGTTGACTTAGTTATAAGCTGCTATATTCTGTACCATAGGATGAATTCTAAAAGTACCAGAACATTCTCTTGAAGGAAAATTCAAAGAATATTTCACACTGACCCTCTAGAAATATTATTATTTGTTCATAAGAATGAATTTGCCATAGCAAGTATTTTCAGCTGGGAGGTAATTTGACTGTATTACTGATTACCATCTCATATTATATGACTGTAGTGTACTCACCATGGCAATGTTAGTATGCCAACACTCACTGCTTTTGTAAAATAGTAAATAAAATCTTTTATGGCATACTTCATGAATTACATGTAAATTTTTTCATTATTGTAGGTATGCTGTTTTCTAGAATTTTAGAATTATAAAAGTGTAAATATGGCCTTTAATTATAGTGTATGTTTTAATATTCAGTCATTCCTTATAAATGTTGATTTCAATCATATCAAAAAAGAATTATAGGGACACCATTATATGTTATCAGATTTTCTTAATTTTTTTTTCTCAAAACTTTAAAAGCAGTATTTCAACAGTCTCAGAAAAATTGACCTGAAAACCAAGAAACTACAGTGTTAACTGCAGCATATAGAGGAATGTTCTCAAGTGCATTAAAATATAGATTACCATCTTTGAAATTATTTTTATCTACTTAAAAAGTAGATAAGTTATTTACAAGAATATATATAGTTGTTGTTCTTGCCACTATTTCTCTATGTTTTCTGCATTTAAATCTTAAGAGTTCTGAGTAAGTTTTGCCTGCTCCACAGAAAGGCAAGATATCTAATGAATTGAATGACACCACTCACTGTCATTGAAAATAAGTAATTATAGGTAAGTTTGTGATATCCTGACTAGAAAGCCTCAAAGGTTAGAATCGGCAGTTCTCAAGGTATACCTGAAGCAGTTCATTGTGAAAATCATATACCTATGATAATTGAGTAGAATTAAATTGCCCAGACATCGGGAAAAGGTCATTTAAATGCATCTTTGATGAAAAGAACAATGAGAAGAGATATCACCGGTAAAAGTGAAAGAAATAAGGAAAGAAGAATAAAAATTAAAATATTAAAAAAAATAAAAAAAAGATTAACCAGCTGCTGAGAATATTTCAGATGCAATATTAGATTTAGCTTTAAAATCCAAGACCTCATATTGTTTGAACTAACAATATCTCTAGCTGAATTAACAATATCTCTTCCACAGTCTTGTTTCTAGCACGGATGTTTTCCCTTCACCAAATGCCTCTTTCACATATACAGTGTGACAGTATCTGCAAGTCTTGTCATCTAGATGCTTCAGCATTTATGTCATAATGTGCATAATGCTTTTAATACCTGAAGCATTTGAAGATGTCGGAAAGTAAAAGATTTTATACCCATAAAACTGTTACTTTCCTTGCTACTAGATGACTGGGAATCTTTAAAACAATAAGGCACTTTCTAAATATATTAAAGATTTGCAAGAGAATTTTCCAGCTACTATATCACTTATTGCTTAGAGTAGTAGTACATCTTTCAGTCAGTAGTGAACCTCTTTCAATCTCCCTTTCACAATCAATGTTGAAAATGCATATTAGACCAGGTACTGTCAATTAATCTGCACATCACGTCTAGATATAAGTAAAAGTAATTTGAAAGCAGTGAGCAGTGACTGACAGAAGGCCTAGTTTTTATGTTGTTTATGGACTTTAGAAACAAAGAAGCATTTAAAAGGCAAAAATGCATGTTGGTAACGGCAATCTAAGTGAATTCTTTCCCTAACACGCTGAGAACACTGGGACAGTGTTTTCATAAATAAAATTCTCAGATCTCAGAAAGTTTAGCACATATCCTGAAACAGTGTTGTAAATAGTTTAGGATGTACCAAACTGCAAAAGACTGGTATAACAGCAACAGCAATGACTAATGAAAAAGCGAAAGCACAAGTCCTGTGAGAAGCTGAAGGGGCTGGGGTTGTCTAGACTGGAGAAAAGGGGCTTCAGGGGCCACCTTACAGCTCTCTAGAGCTACATGGGGTTGGAGAGTTCTCCCTAATAACATGCAAAAGGACAAGAGGAGATGACCTCAAGTCATCTCGTCTTGGAAAAGGAGGAAGGAAATTTAGATGGGATGTTAGGAAAAAAATTTTTCACCAAAGGGGTTGCCAAGCATCAAAACAGACTGCCTAGGGAAATGGTTGAGTCAGCATCCCCAGAGGTATTTAAAAGACAATCACATGTTCCCAAGTGCCATAAAAGTAGTGATCTTGGCAGTGCTAGTTTACAGCTAGTTTACAGCTCAATAATCTTACAGACCTTTTCCAACATAACTTATTCTATGATTCTATTACCACCAATTGGTGCAATTTCCAGGGCAAATAAAACCAAAATCCATTATGTTTTTGTTTCAGCTACAAATTTAACTTATAAGTTAAAAAATATACAATTTGTTAATATATCTGGCCAAAGGTAGTCTTCTACACATTTTCATCAGGAAGTGTAGCTGATCTAATAATCTTAATTTTGAAACTATGCAATTATAGCAGTAAAAATAAAATTCACTTGTTACCTAAAACACTGAAAAAGTGTTTTAAGTAGCTGAACAGATATTTTGCACTGTTCATGTTTGCTTACAATGAAATTCTAATAGTAGCAGCAAAAAACTAGTATGTATTTTTCCCGTGTCAGACAGAACCCTCAGATGAATAGTAATGCTAAATTCTATTAACTAATCTCACCAAATTTTTTTCTTTCTTTTATGTGCAGAATTCTTACACAGTCCTATGAATTTGACAGTCTCAGTGGGTTTTCTTTTTCCCTTGAGCCTCCTGAATGTGAGCATCTTTTTCAGCTTATGACACATTTGAGAATTCTTTTCCTTCCACAATTTTTCTCCTTCTTACTCACAATAGCCCTTTTTAAGTCTGGCAGTTGAGCCAATTTTTCACCTATTGTCAGTCTATATCTTATCAGTTTAACACCTTGCTAAAATCAAGATGATGTAGATGACACCCACAGCTCTACTGTTTCACATTTTTATGTTATAAATTGCTACTTTATTGGAAAGTATCAGACTGGTCAAACACCATTCACCATGATGTATTTTCAGACACTTGCTAGTCCTTCAGATACTGTTAAGATCTTCCATAATTTTATTCAGGGGCTGAAATTATCTTTGTGCAAGTTTCTCTAAATACTATCAGATGGACAGTTCAATGGGAAAATGTGTAAATGAAGAGACAACCTTTCTAGAGCCAGGGAAGTAAGAAGAGTGCTCAATATCCAGGACAAGCAGTAATTTGTCCTGTCTAGGAAAAAGGCAGAATCTTCAGGGGAGAACTCTACTTTCACAGCCAATTAAATATTAAGAAAAAAGTCTTAACTAAAACTGTGTAACTACAACTATCTTCATTCCGTGTTATTAGCAGACATGACTTGGTATGAAGATTGTGCATGAGATCATAGAAATTCTGCATTTGTATATAAGCAAAGCAAGCTAAAACAGATGTAAAGCAAATTTGTGGAATTATTAGATTTTTATATTCCTTGAAAATGGACAAGATTTTTTTAATACGATGAAACAGAAAAAAGGCAAGAGAAAGCACTTTTCCCCCCATACTCTTTTTTGGCCATAAATTTTGCAAAAGAGTGTCTGTGCAAAATCAACACCAAATTGATTTGATCCAAGTACTAATTTATCTTTTATTGCTGAAAATATTTCCTGATTAAATGAAAAAAAGATCTGAATTCAGCTTGCAGTTTACCTCCACTGCTAACACAGTCTGACTTTTACTCAAAGGCCAAAATATCCCCTCTTAATTTGTGCAAAAAAACTAGTAAAAGATTTTATGAGTCTGTTTTTCTTGAACCAAGTGAAATGCTCATTCTTGCAGTTTAAAAAGTAAAACAACCAAACACAATTGTTAAATGAGTTTCATCAGTGTGATCACCAAGCAGAGTCATATAAGTATCACAGTAATAATTACCTTAGACATAACATGGCTTTGCTAATACCTCTCACCTATGCTTTTAGATACTTTAGTCCAACAAAATACCTGTGCTAAGAGTTAAACAACTATATATTTGTTTATATGGTCAGATTGATTAACAAAGCATAGAGCTCTAAAATGCGTCCTTTGATTCTGTCACAGACAGATTGTTTAAAAGTATGTTTGTAGACCTCATTTACATATTTGTGTAGCCACATTAAGAAGCACAGATGTAAAAAATTACCTGTGTCTTGAAATGAAAGTCAAGAAGATATAATATACGTTAAAGGACTGCACTTGATTCCTTGTCATCTGGAACTTTAGTTGATTCTTTTTCCATTTTCTAAGCTGGCTGGTGAGTTCGTTTTACCTAAATTTGAATTCATACACTGAGGCTGATCATAATAATATTACCTTTGCTTTCAGCAAAATGCATTGTATAAATTTATAATATATTTAAACATTTTTATGCTTTTAATTAAAAAAATAGGTATTACTTATGCAGTAAGTAGTTTTCTTTAAAATAATTGCAGATTATTTCACTGCAGTGGTGAAAATGGTACTCAAGAAAAGTATATATAACCTATAAGAAAAAGAAAGTTATGGAAGCCTGTTAAAAATGTTGCTCTTTCCAATGATCACAGAATCCTTTGATCTGTAATTTGAAAAAAAAACAGAGAAAGTACAACTTGAGAAATTAAAGTCAACATAGGAGATAAGAAGAAGGAATGAAGAAAAAAAAATCAATTTTCTAAATCACTGTATTAAGAAAAATAAATGTGCAAAACTCCACTATGCAATTTTACACACTGTACTGTACTCTGCAGAGGGATAGATTTTTTGGAACACAACAGAAAATGAATTTGTTCTTGGATTTAGTTCAGAGAGAATCATGAGAGCCATTTACTTCTGATGCAGTTCCAGTAAAAGAGCTATTATGCTGATTGGCATAAAGTTCATCAGCTTACATATATAACTTTTATTCCTGAGTCATCACTTTGGCAAAAATAGTCATTCTCTATGATAAAAATGACCTAAATAAATGAAAAAAAAAATTTTAAATTCTACCTGCCAATTGTTCTCTTAAATCATCCAAGAAAAGGTTGTGCAATAAAGCTCATAAAATTCTTAAAATAAGAATTGATTTAAGATTTCAGTACTTTCCTGCAAACAGTCAATCAAACTCTATCTCATTTCATGAATACAACTGGGACTAATTTAATCTTCTTCAAAGTTATCTTCACCTCTTCTCTTTAAAACTTTCTCTGATATTATTTCTTGTTATTCAGGTGGTGAGTGATTGATGCATCATAATTTTAAATCTTGAGACAACTCTTTCATTACCCAAATCATGACCTGCAGAAAATATTGGGAGTCATGGAATCCCTCTTTGAATCTGCTTGTGATCAAAATACAATCTTAAGCAAATCCTCTCAAGTAGCTGAAGACAAAAAAGGCACAAGAATCTGTAACAAAATCATTATGAGATTTCCAGTTGATTGCTGTCAGATATGAAGGACAATCCATGATGCAGTAGGGCATGGATAATACACAGTGAGTCACCAAGTAACACCCTACAGAGTATAGGACATTATCTGGATGACCGCCAACCAGGCGGAGATGGAGTAACTAATGTCTTTTGGAAAAGTCTTTCTGGAAACCATCCAACAACTTTTTTTTGGAATATTTCCAGCAGTTTGATTCTTGCTTTCTAATGGTACTACTGACTGACCATAGCAGCAACAATGGAGCTGTTAGACAAACTATTTATTGACCTTAGAATAACATGCAATTCAAATATCGCTCTAGAGCTTTGTATTAGGAAATTATGCATCATAACCAGGTGGATTAAAGTGATTGTGTGGTGTCATAAAGTCTTAAAGTATGCAAATATCAGTAATGCCTATGATCAACATAGGATTTGTTTTTAAAATGCGAAACATAACTAGAAAAATAACAAACTACCTAATTTTACTGTTCCTTTGTAAATTTCTTTTAATCTCAAGAATTTATATATCAACTACAAGGTCTTGCACTTAGATTGAGGCAATCCTTGATATCAATACAGATTGGGGCATGAAGAGATTGAAAGGTACACAACCAAGGACTTGGGGATACCTGTGGATGAAAAGTTGGCTATGAGAGAACAATGGGCATTTTAATCCCAGAAAGTCAAGGAGGTCACACTGTGATGATGGAAAACAAAGAGGAGGTGTAATTACTGAATGCTTTATTTGCTTCAGTCTTTGCTGCTGAGGCTGGTCTTCAGGAATCACAGACATTGAGCTAAGAGAGGAAAGCTGAAGAAATGAAGACTTGGTGTTTAGAGATAAGCTAGGGAGATTCAACATACATAAATCCTTGGACCCTGACCAGATGCACACATGGGTCTGAGGGAACCATGTTGCTAAGCCACTCTCCATCATCTTTGAAAAACAATGGAGAACATGATGAGAAATTCTTGACAACTGGAGGAAAGAAAATTTTACTCCCATCTTTAAAAAGGGAAAAGAGGAGGACCTTGCAAACTACTCATCGGTCAGACTGACCTCCAACCCTGGAAAGGTGATGGAACAGACCATTCTGGAAGTAAGTACCAAGCATGTAAAAGACAAGAAGATCATTGGGAGTAGTCAGCATGGATTTACCCAGAAGAAATTTTGCCTGACTAATATGATATCCTTCTATGATGGCATGACAGTATGGGTTGATGAGAGGAGAGCAGTGGATGTCGTCTACCTTCATTTCAGCAAGACTTTTGTCACTCTTTCCCATAACATCCTCATAGGTAAGCTCAGGGACTGTGGGTTAGATGAATAGACAGTGAGGTGGATCAACCAGTGGAGTAGAATTGGAGGCCTATAGTCTATGATGTACCCCAGGGATCAGTATTGTGTCCAGTCTTACTCAACTTGTTTATCAGCAATCTGGAGCAACAGGTAGAGCGCAGCCTAAGTAAGAGTCTTGGTGGATGACAAGCTCACCATGAGCTGGCAATGCTGTTACAGTCAGGAGAGCCAATAGAATCCTGGGGTGCATCATGAAGAGTGTGGCTAGCAAGTCTAGGGTGATAATCCTCACCCTCTTACTCTGCCCTACTGGCTACATCTGGAGTATTGTGTTTAATTCTTGTATCTACAGTTCAAGGAAGACCATTTGCTACTGGAGAGGGTCCAGCAGAGACCACAAAGATGATGGGGGGTCTGGAGCATTTCACCTAGGAGGACAGACTGTGGGAACTGGGTCTATTTAATCCAGAAAAGAGAAGACTAAAATCTAGTATCAGGAGGATGGAGCCAAACTCTTTTCAATGGTGCTCAGCAACAAGACAAAGAGCAATAGTCATAAACTAAAACAGAAGAAATTCCATCTTAACATGGTTTGCTTTGAGGTTGGCAGAACCCTGGAACAGGCTGCCCTAGGAGGCTATAGAGTCTCCCTGTCTGGAAACATTCAAAACCCTCCTGGGCATGCAATCTGCTCTAGGTGACCATGCCTTGACAGGGGTGTTGAACTGGATGATCTCTTGAGGTCCCTTCCTACCCTAAAGATTCTGTGATTCTCCCTCTTTGGTCTGCTCTAGTGAAACCCAACATGGGTTACTACAGCCAGCTCTGGATTCCTCTGTAGAGGAAAGACATGGACCTGCTCGAGCAGGTTCAGAGGAAGGCCATAAAAATGATGGGAGCGATGGAAACCTGTGCTGTGAATAAAGGCTGAGACAGCTGGGGTTGTGCCAGCTAGAGGAGACAGATGTTATTGTGTCTTTCAGCCTTTAATGGCACTTATTAGAAAGATAGAGACTTATAACAAAAACCTGTAGTGACAGAACAAAGGATGTTAAACCTGAAGGGGGCAGGTTTAGATTAAAATAAGCAAGAAGTTTTTTACAATGATTGTGGTGAGACATTGGAAGAGGTTACCCAGAGAAGTTGTGGATGATCCACCCTGGAAGTGTTCAGGGCCCTGTTGGACAGGGTGTTGAGCAAATTGATCTAGTATCTTTCACATCTAGGCTTGGACTAGATGATCTTTAAAATGTCTTTTTCAACCCAAACCATTCTATGACTTTACAATAAATGGAAAAAAAAATACCTTTAGGAACATAAAACTGTGAGATAATTGTAAATTTTAGCTGCCTGATATAATGCCTTAATGTATTCTCATTACATAATTGAATTTGATCATAGAATTCTGAAATATATGAATGATTCAAGGGATCAAACAAATGAGGTAATAGATTTTCAAAAATATACATTTAATTGTATGTGGATGTGTCCAAAGAATAGCAAGCAAGCTGGTGAAGACTCTGGAGGAGCATAAAGGAGGTTGAAGGAAGACCTTATCACTCTCTATGACTACCTGAAAGGAGGTTGTAGTGAGGTGGGTGTCTGTTTTTCTTAGTAAAAAGTGATAGGATTTGAGAAAATGACCAGTGAAGTTTAGTGTACAATAGAATAGAAGAAGAAATGTGCAAGATGAATCCTCTAATCTTATTGAAAGGTTACTAAGTGTACACCCATGAGAGTTTGGCTGCCAGAGCTGGGCAAGTGCCTAATGCAAGCATGGAGAAGGGCAGCCCTATCCTGCTGGTGGCCATGAGAGGGACTCCTTGGCACCTTGTGGACATGCTGGTGCCAGGGCCATCTCCCTCTCCATGGATGCTGCTTTTGGCCAAGGCACTGGTTCTGTGGCTCTGTAATAAAAACAGGTAATAATCTTCATTTAATAGATTATCACATCACGGAGCCAGGTGGGACAATAAGATTTTTATATGTTGGAAAATATATTCCAAATTATGGAAGATTGTGATTTTTTTGAATACTTCCATTCTTCTATTATAAACATATTTGAGATAGTTGAAACTATCAATGAATGATGGTATTGTCTAAATAGTAATGAATATTAATGGCATAAATTCAGTGAATCATATATAAATTGCTCTGTATGTCTATAGAAGTTTTTCTGTAATTATTAAGAAAGTGTTGTTTATCACATACAGTAAAATGTCCAAAGTACAGTAAAGAGAAAAGGAGAGAAAAAGAAACCTATGATGATTCCTGTCAATTTTGATACTTGCTTTTATAACTTTTAATCTTGGGTTGTTCTCTACGTAGCTATCAATTACATCCATCAAATAAACTATGTATTTCCATTCTGGTTTTTTTTTTCTTAACTGATATGTAGTTTTGCATACATAATGAAATAAACGGATTCATACTGCTATAAAAATATCTAACTGTGAAAGATTAAGATATGTTACAGACAGTTTTATATAATAAGTTTTGTTTTGCCATAAACACAAAGAACATTTCCAATTTCCCAAAGCAATGAATTAAGTACAGTTTTGAATGCAAACGTATCACTAAATGTTAGTCATTAAATATTCAACAATGCCTCAGACATACCTTGACAGAGTGCAATCTGTTTTATTAAAGAAGAGAATTTTATTAGGACACCTCACTTCAAGAAGTTCCCTGGAATTCAGATGATCTTCTAATAAATACTACTCAAAAAGAAACAACATGTGTGATAGTTCAGTGTCTTTCAATTGCAATGGTGTCAGCACTGGAACTATGCCCAGGTCTCAGTAGGTGTTCTTTGAAATGTATCATAAATTACACCTTAGTTTAAAATATGCACTTTCAGTGTTATTGAAGTGTTAGTATGCATAAATGTAGCCACTGAGCGTTTTGGGTAAGGAGAAAAAAAAAATGACAGACTGAAAAGGCAAATTCTGTCTATTTTTTTATACTCTGTAATTTTATTCATGTCTTTGCATTGAAAGAGAGAGGAGTCAGGGCATTATTTGTTAGTGTCTCCTTAAATGTACAGAGAAAAACTGATATTTTAAATTACAGAGCTCACCTTAGAAATTGTATGATACTTCTTCATCTGTTCCTTTTCTCATTTGACCTATTTAGGCAGATATAGAGTTCTCTGCTTATTCCCCCACCTGGTATCTTTAAAATGACTTCAGAAGGCCCTGCCACAGTCAAAACCAATAGACTGAAGCAATGTATTAAAAAGAACAACTTCACACTTCAAAGGATTCTTCTGTATCAGATGCAATGGATACAAACATGTCTAAAGTAGTGACAATATCACAGAAGTTTGGCTGTCTTTTCAACAAGACATTCCTCCATTTTAGATCATGTCATCAAGATCCTAGGTCATTAACATCCTAATTTTGTTTCTTCTTTTCCTACATTCATATTATGATAGCTTATTTTTGTAAAAAAATGAGGCTTAAATGTGGAATGTAGAAACAGCTATTACATGGTAACATGGTATATCAGATGCTTCAAGTAATTGTTTCTTAGCTAAAAAACAGCAATAGAACCAAATTCATTATTCTTATCATCCCTTTTTTACTGAAAAAACCTAGTATAATACCATAAAAATCTTTTCAAATAAAAGCAATAATTGGCTGATGTAGAAATGCTATTATTTTTCATCACTTCTATATGTGTAGGAGAGAGAATGGATGAAGAAAGTGCATGAAAGTTTGGTATGTAAAAATATATTATCCTATTATCATATTTTCTCATCTCTGTCATAGATGTGAAATTTTAACAATATTTTATTAGCAATTTTAATTTGGCTATTGAGAAGTTTTGAAGTATAAGGGTCAGAATCAGTTGAAAAGGCAAAATCAAATTATACTACCTGGGAAGATCTACTCTAAGAACTTGGGGTTTTTTACTAGGCAAGTTTATGTCTAATAATTGAAACGAATTTAAACACATTTTCTTCAGCTACTAAAGTGGCTTGATTGAGGAGGAGGAGGAGGGGAAAAACCACTAACTAATCTCTGGATGGATGAAAAGTTATCTTATGGGGAAATGAATGTAATTATTAGAGCTATTTTGAATATTGCAACATAACCCAAAAAAAGTTCAGGCCTGCTTAGACTGTCATGAGTCAACAGTGTATGTAAGGTCTGTACCCACTGCTGAAAAAAATTCAGACCCTTTTTTGTGTCTCAAATGCCTAAAGAAAATATTAGATTGCAAGTTATTGTTAATAAAGCAGCAGAACTATTAACTAATTATTAACCTATTTCTCCTGAGAAAAGCTGGAGAATTAATACTTTTTCATGAATTTCAAAATCTTCAATTTCATAGCTGGAATGGTACCATCAGAATGGATATTTTTGCAGCTATCAATCTAGTTCCTTCTTCTTCAATTTATTATCAAAATCTCATTAAAACCAAAAAATGATACTGAGTACTGTGCAAATCTTCAGTTAGTGCATTCAGTGGAAAAGATGGGATACTAGATTCAGACTTGGTGATTGACATACATGCACTGGGGATCATGCAGGCTTACAGGATCAAAGGAGATAAGAATTAAACTGTGAAGATCTTTCCTTTCTCCATGGCAGATACTACTTGAAGAAATAAAGATGAACGGTAGAGGAGATATCCAAAACAGTTACTGTATTGAAATATATCTGAATGTGCAAAGAGAGTTAGACAACAGTATGTGAGACAAGGAATGAAAGTCATACTTTGATGCCAAAATCTATGTGTCAATTATTATTGAGAAGATAAAACCTATTCACTGGATTACTGATTGTAGAAGGAAATTATTTAGGTAGGCTTTTGAAATTTAGTGGTCTGTCATGGAAAGTAAAAAAAAAAATAAAGTCTTAAGATCTCTGAATTTCAAAGAGAACAAAAAAACCCATATATATAAAAAGACAGTTTTACAGAGTGTTTTCCAGACAAAACAATAGCCACCTACAGTTGCAATTCCTTGTCTGTATCAGTATTTCTTCCTAGTCAAAACTTCAACATATGATATTATCCCAGAGTCAGACATGGCAATGTCACAGAATTTGTATTTTTGAGGCATTTCTTATGTTCTGGAATGGAAATTCATTCAAGATGGATGATGATGCAATTTGACTAAATTTAAATGTTCTTGCTGGAAGCATAGATTTCAATCTTAATTTTTGGAAGGAAGCTGTTGGCTTTTCCTTCACTGTCATAAGTAGCACAGGAAAAGAAAACAGTTCCTGATATACAGACAGTGTTGTGGCCATGGAATAAACCCAAATCAGACTGGTTGCAAAGCTGGTGCAACTTAATGTTGAGCACTCATCGCTGTGAGCAAGAACTGTCATCAGAGCTAAAATGGATCTCAATTGGTGCTCTGGGAAAACAGCTTTCAAGGTTTAAAGTTGAGTGTGGTTATTGAAGAGAATTGAACTGGAAACAGGGAAAGATCCAGGAATGTGCCACTTGATATTATAAGCACATTCATATTTCTACCTGAAAACTAATCAGTCTCATAAAAGGGTTCACTTAATCATCAGGGTACAGAAAATTTAAATCACATCCAAAATCTGTCCTTAAAATTCTAATCTATTGCAGTAGATGTTATAGCTGGCAACATTAACAATGCAAGGAGGAGAATGAGTTATAGGAATTGGGAGAGTGACTAACTATCCACAAAATTATTATACTAATGAAGTTTTTTCTCCTACTCAAGTGGGAAATATAATATTTTAGACAGCCCAACAGATAACTTTCTGGAAAGTTGGCAGGTATCCAAGTTTACTGTAGATTGTTCTTTCTGGGACCAGATGTTTCAGGAAATATTTCATCCTGTGATGATGAGCACAAGCCTGAGTGATGCTGAAAAGTGTATTGTCATTGAAAGTATTACCTATAGACACTGAGAAATAGGAAAGCAGATCAAAGCTTTCCAACTGGCAAGAACACAAACCTCTTCTATTTGGGCAAAGTGATGGGCTAACAGTAAAAATGAGTTTAGAAGAAAAGGAAAGGAAAACTGTTGGACAGCCCCCACAAACTGACTACATGACTGAGTAATTAATACTAACGTGTACTATATCTAATATTGGTAGATAATTTCAATCTTATATGTGTGTAAGGTCTTGCCACTCTTCAAATATCTCTAAGGCAACATTTTTTTATTACTTTTGTATCAACTTCCCTTATCTTGAATCCTTATGCTGTGCACTCTTTCCCTTTTTGGCATTCCTGGCTTCTGTTTCTGGCATATGATTCCAAGTTGCTTCTAATTTTATCTTCTTTTGTATGTTTTAGCCTGTGTATTAGTAACAGAGAGACCCTTGCCATCAAACTCTGGAAAAATCACACTTTCACAAATACATATTAAACCCTGTTTTAATCTTTGACAGTGTTTATTTTAATAGCCAAGCCATTCACAACACATACATCATGGTTATTCTGTCATATTTAATTCACACGGTTATTATCATGTATCAAATAAGGATTGATACATGACAGCTGTAATTCTGGATTTGTGAATGGCAGCACACCTACAGGAGACCTAGAGGTTTCTTTAATGAGAAGAAAGAGTAAACAGCTTTTACAGCAGGGATCCTGACTCCTTATTCAAGTTTGGAGTTCTTGTTTTTTACAGGGACCATTATTATACTTTTTTAACAATGTAAGTTGAAGACTGTTACGATTCGATTATAAGACACCATATGCTGAAGTCAATAGTACAGATTTTATTTAACAGTAAATGTGAGGTAGAGAGATAGAAAGAAATAGAGGGAGAGGGGGAAGAAGCAGAGAGCAAGAGAAATATTTAGTAGAATGATACTAGCACAACATGGATTCCACAGAGTCCTGGTGGTCTTCTTCCCCTGTCTTTTCAATGGTGGTGGTCCTAGAGACGTTTTTTTTGAGATACCAGAAACACTATCCATACGGCACAGTTGTCATTCCCACAGCCTAGGCTGCCATGTTTATAAGCTCTTGCAGCCTTTCCAACACTTTGTCACTGTGCAAATATTTTTCTGGATAGGTTACCCAGATGTGCCTCACCATACCTGGAACTAGCATCTTGCTGTTTTTGCCATCTGTGGCTATCTCTGTGGAGATTTGCCTGGTGGTTTATCTTACAAGAAGTTCTTCCTGTGGCTTTGACAGTGCTTTGAGACACGCAACTTTGAGACCTCACAGAGACAAGCACCAAGTTCCTAGCCTGAACCCCAACCACATGAGAAATTCTACCTTACTGATAAATCTTTTTGACTCGCCTCATTTCCTTTACAGTCTATCAGGCTTATCAGGTACACATAAGCTAATAATCAGCACTATTGTTTCCTCATGCTACTCTACACATCAGTCAGTACCCACTGATAGTTATTTATAAGGTTTGAACAAAATGCATTTTCTACAATTTGTGAGAATTCATATTGCACTACTCCAACAATTTAGAGCAAAAATACTGGGTTTACTTAAAATTGCTATTACATTGACCATGTTTCTATCTTGTGTTTAGTTGTGGAAATATCAACCTAGGTGTTTAATATTGACATAAAATAAATTAATGAGTGTACTCATTAAAGATTTGAGGACAAGGACATATAGAAAGATCAGTGATTGGTCTGCCAAAACGTTAATTATAGAAAGAAATAGGGTGCTTTTGGAGACATGTACAGAGAAAGAATGTAATTCATGGATTGTCTAGTGTATTACTACAATAAATTTACAAAAGGATTCATATGCACAAAGTGTTTTGTACAGTTGTCCTCCAAATACCATGTCAGATGGGTAATAAACCAGCAATTCACTTAAACCTGTATGATAACAGCATAAGAAATAGAGGCCAGGTCTCTTATGGCAGGTCATAACAGAAATGATTATTGGTATTGGCTATTAAATCTATTAAAGTTATTAAAACTAACTATTGGGATAGAGTTAATTTTATTCATAGCACCTGGTATGGTGTTATCATTTGTATTTGTGACCAAAACAGAGTTGATAACATACCAACATTTTGGCTCTTTCTGAACAGTGAGTGCACAATGTGAAGCCGATCTTTCTTTCTCACACTATCCAGCCACAGGGCAGATTGGGAGTGTTGGGAAGGGACACTCAACAGGGCTGACCCAAACTGACTAAAGAGATATTCCATATTATATGAAGTCAGGATCAGCAATAAAATCTGGAGGAAAGAAAGACGAAGTGGAAAAAGAACTGTTGAGCAAAGACTTTTGGAATTAGAGCACCTGTCTTCCCAAGCAACTGTTATGCACAATGGAGTGAGGCTTTTCTGCAAATGGCTAAATAGTTGCCCATTGATGGGAAGCACTGAATGAATTCTTATTTTGTTTTGCTTATGCATGCAGCTTTGCTTTACATAATTAATTGTCTATCTCAATCCATGAGTTTTCACACATTTACCATTTAAATACTCTTCCCCATATCACTGAGGATGAGTGAGCAGTTCTATTTAGATAAGCTTTCTGCTGGGGTTAAGCCACAACATTGGTAAAGGAAGACTTGCAGTAGATTAAGGTATTTGTGTGTAGCTCTTGAATTCACACCTTTGTTTCGGTGGATTTTTTTTTCCCACTAATCACATAGTAGAGCATATTTGGGAGAGCAAATAACCATGAGAGACTGATGACTCTTTCCTTCTCAGGCTGTATTACTGGAAAAAAAAAAAACCAAAAAACAAAAAACAACAAAAAACCACCAAGAAAACCACCTTATATTTTATTGTTGTTTTCAGTTCAGAGAAAACAATAAAAACAGTGGATGAGTGAGGAGAGAAGACAAAGGACTCTGCACGATTCAGTATGAATCTAGCAAAAGCTATTTATTGTACTTCCAAACATTGTTTATATTTACTTCTTATCTTTGTTTGCACAGTCAAGCATTATTTGATTGGTAGCTTCACTTTGTCCCCACGTTTCTTGATTGGTGGCTCTGTCTTGTCCACGAGGCAAGCACACATCTTTTTCTTAACCTAACTGGTTGATACTGTAAGCCTCATTTTACTCAGGTTAACACCCCTATGTCTGTCAGCAACTTTTCTGCTTCTTCTTTCTTCTTGCAACATCAGTTTTTTTATTCACAAAGATGACCTCGTACTTTAGTTCCAAAAAATTAGGCTGGTTCATTTAATACATGTTCATTTTCCTGTAAATATGACCATACACATGAGTTGTTCTGTCTTTTTAATAATAGTCAATGTAATTTCTCAGGATTTGTATCCAGCACATCCTGCATTTCTGCTTCTGTTTGCCACATTTTTTCATGCTTACTTTCAAATCAAATATTCTGATATTTTCCTCAATAAGTTTTTGTTTCTTAAGTGAATGTGAAATACCAGACAGAATGTAAATTCTGTTTTCTATTCTGTCACATGTGGAATTTGTGATTTTTTGCAAGGAAACTATATTTGGGCACAACAGACTCAAATCTGACATTTATTCTCTGTCTGATGTATGCTACTGTAACCCAGCTACACTGTCTTTATAGATTTATAATGAGACCTTGTTTAACAATCAGTGCAACTCAGTCATGGTTTACTTCCTCCCTGGAGGACCAATTGCTTATCTCATCAAAAGGATGATAATTCCCTCTGTCTGTCAGTTGGTATGATCTTTATGTGGACACAAACTACATCAGCAGACTGAGCTGAGCTCCCAGCCTTGCTGGTGGTAAGGTATTTGAATTCGTGTTTATCATATGCGCAAGATAGATGCTCTAGCTAGCTTCAGGCACTGCATTAGTGCTAAAGTCCATTAATTCTAATTATGTTTTGCATATAGAGTATATTAAAATGTTTAAATTAATAAAGGAGAAGGGCCATCCCCTTGGCACAGTTTCTGCATATTAATACAGTTTTCTGTGGAGGAGGTGATCTGTGCATGCAAGGAACATTCCTCAGGCCACTGGAGATTGGGCACATATATTAAGGGGGCATGTGCCAAACACAGCCATCTCATAGCGCCTCTGTTCATTAGTGCACGGAGTTTTATTTTTATAGACTTTGGATAAGAATGAGATCATTGCCTTCTTGAGTGAAGATAGGATCAGCGTGGTCCAGCTCATCTGTGCCTGTCATGCACATGGATGTGCATAGGAAGTTTGCATAAAACACATGCTATCCTTCCTTATTGTCTTCCATTTAATGCAAATAGTCATAACTGCGCTAGTTCAGCTCTTGCATAAAGACAGGGAAGGAGCCAAACTCCTTGATTGAACACTCTCCTTTCCATAGAGAATTTTTTATGAGTCTTTCCTGAACTTTTGCTTTATCTTGGTTTCCATCAGATAATTTTTGTTTAAATGATGACAAGATATAATCTTGTTTGAACTAACAAAACCTTGCAACCTTTTCCTCTATGTTGACTTTTATTGAGGATATTAATTTAGCTTCCATTTCTACAAAGTATCAATCCTCTACTCTCATGTTTTATTTTTGTTATTTAATTAAATAGTACAAATATATAAATTTTAGGGTCCTATTTAATAGCAATAATAACAATAATAACAATAATAACAATAATAATAAGAGTAAATTAAAAAGTCACTTCCCTGTAATAACCCACCAACAATATCAAGGAAGAAATAAGAGCAATCCAAATAACTAACACTGAAACCTACAATCCAGCATTCTTAACCTTAAAAATACCTGATAGATGGCAAAGAAAAAACATACAGAGCTTTTAAACTATATTCTAAAACACTAAGAAATTAAAGAATGTGGTATTAATACTAGTGTTTATAATACTGATGAGAAATAGAGTCAAATATGGTTTTAAAACCCTATGAGGAAGTCCTAAAATCACCTAGCAAATCTTTATTAATGTATCCAGCTCATTTTAAAGCAAATAAGCAGAGATATTTGATACCAGGCTTGAGCTTTGTATGAAAGCAGTGACCTGTAATTGCCAAAACTTAATGGTAGATTACCATGGTAAAAAATTTGTATGGATCATTTAACCTGGGAATTTCAAACAATACTCAGATCCCTTCAGAAATTTTTAGGTTTTATCTCTTTATTTTTTTTTAATATGTTGTGTGCATGTTCATGTCGTTTTCTGAAAGGCAAATAAAGCTTACTCTGCCTTGCTCTTGCTGGATGGAGAACTGCATAGCTCTCCTCAGTGTGTTATCATACATGAATCTAGTAATCCCTGATGAGAGACAAGTACAGTAGCTTGCATTATGTATTGTGATAAGACAGCAGTTACTCTGTTCTTCTGGGAGTTCAGGTCAAGCTAGAGTGCGGGCAAAGGGAGCCAATATCTGCATTCAAAAGCCTTTTTAGGTCTATCTAAATGCTCTGAATGCCATGTGGTACATTGACAAGTTAGAAGCTTGTCATTCCAATATTCTTTTTCCAGATGTTCTATCTTTTTAAGATCTTCTGTACGAATATGATTTTCTTCTTGTGTACAATGAAAAATAGAGGTTAATTAGTCTACAACCTCCCATCACATATTCGTTGCCAGCCAGGGCTCCTCAGAGGATATGTGTCCCCACATAATTTTCTACACCTGGCTGCTCTTAATGAAGATAAATAATGACATACAGTGTTCACCGAAAATATTAGGCATTTTTTGTTTGTTTTGTTTTTTGTTTGTTTGTTTGTTTGTTTTCCTGAGCAAAATGTACTGGAGATTTCTGTTTCTCCATCAAGAGCTTGGACAATTTACAGTTACCTCTGGTGCTGTTTGTCATATAGATTTCTTGCCCTGTTTGTGCTGAAAGATTGAGTTAGGACTTGATGCAGAAAAAGTCTATGACAAATATCTTGTTTGGCCTTTATTGTACTGTATGTGTCACATTATAGCACTTTGTCCTTAGAGGATATGCCTTCATTCTCTTGTTAAACAGATTATTTATTTTCTTATCTTTCAAAAAGTGTTTATTTTTCATAATTAAATATTTTCCCTCCTTTTCCCCAGCCTGCTGGATCTCTTACTCTTCTAACATTTAACCAGCTTCTCTCTGACTGCAGTACTTTTTCTGTCAGCCTGTAGGCAATCTTGGGGAAGCAACTGATTGTCCAGTTCAAGAAGTGAGTGTGGTGTACCTCAGAGAAAAAATATGGAAATGCAAAACTAGAAATACTATCGAGTATTACAGCCTGTGTGTTGTCAGAATGTTCAATAATAATAATAATAATAATAGCATATATTTCTTGTTTTAGTTCTATATTTGGGAATATAAAACACTAAAGAAACAAACTCAGTATTTCTAACAACTTGTTTCATCAAGAATTGGCAAATATTACACTTTCATAACACCATAACCCTAGAGAAAAAATATTAGGACATAACATACCAAAGAATGATTAAAAATTCTAACAAAATTTAACATCATCACAGTTAGAATGGCATGTATCATTGTATTACATGCCTTAGATCAAAACAAACCCTGTATTGCCAAATAACTAAAGCAGGCATTTTAGAGATTTAAAAGATATTTCCCCAAGGTGTATACCCAAAACCAAGTATTAGACTGCATATCTTCTATTTTCTTTCTTTAAGCAGTGGAAATGCACATATAAACTCTTCTTTTTGGTTTCATTTTTTTCGTAGCAAAAATGAACAAGATATTTTTGGCTTGTTTCATTTTAAGGTACCCTAGAGGAAAATGTTATGGCAGACATACAGTTCATTTGCATGTTCAACTAGAACTTTGGCACAGAATTTTAAGAACTGCTATGCATACTAACAAATAACGCCAGCTTTAGAGAAGCTAAAGACGGGGAAAATCAAATAAAAGCAACATGACATGATGTAATTCACCAGGATAATGCTACTCACAGAGTAATCTATGCTTGAGCATGATGTAAAAATAATACAAGTTTGTGGGGGGTTTTTTCCGGTTTTTTTGTTTGTTTGTTTGTTTGTTTTTGGTTTTTTTTGTTTGGTTGGTTTTGTTTTGTTTGTTTGTTTTTTTGCCTGTTTTAGATATTACAACTCCCAAAAGTCAGCCAACACGATTAAATATTTTTATATTTTTGTTTAAAAACTTTGGGGCATGTCAAGTAAATGCAGAAAGATCTAAGCTCTTTTATTGGATGAAAAAATAATAACAGTAAATAAGACATCTCTCTCTTTAGTAACAGTGGTTCAAAAACGAGGCTTCCTGTTGTTAGAGTAGCTTGAAGAAGCATTACACTGCATCACTTCATTTATATAAGCAGTTACCTTTTTTAGTGTTTGTAAAGGCATGTAGCAATACAGTGTCAGCCTCACAATGGAAAAATGCAGATTTTGACTAATGCAGGAGCTTGAACATTGACTGCATTCTGACAGATATTCTACCTATAAATCTTCAAAACTATTAATAACAGGAAGGGGGTGGTGGAGTAGAAAGATATAACCCAGATATTTTACACAGTTTATCACAGGACCTTGCTGCCTAGGGAGTTGAAACCAATTAAAGGGTGGATAAATAATACAAGAAACAGAACAATATTGATTCACAAGAGAATTGACAAAGATCCTTAAACTTTTTTCTTTTTCTTCCATGCCTTACAGAATAACAATTTACTGAAGGATAAAAAGGAGACAAGCTTTGTGACCATACACAACTGAATAGGATTCAGACATACGGAATGGGTTTTTTTTCTGTTGCAAGCCGCTTTTTGTTTCCAAAAATTGGTACACCTTTTAAGGAATTACTTTCAATTAAAATGGAAAAATGTATTTTGGAGTCACTCAAGCTTATGAATTAATAGCAGAAGATTCTAATAATCTGCCCAGGATAGGGGTCAAAACTGATTTAATGCTGTGGTTTCATTTCTGTGAGGATGGTAAAACTCAGTTTGGGTTTAGGGTTAAAATAAAATAAGATAAAATAAAAGAAGAATTTTAGGACTCTGGAAATATATAAATATAGTGGCAATATGTAAAGTGCTTTTCCTCTTTTTCAAACCAATAAAATGAAAGGCAAAATTTTTTTTCATTGTCTAATTTATCAAAAAACACTATTTCATAAAATGAATGACACATTTAGAATTCTATCTCTGCATGTAAAACTTGAGATTTGTGTTCACAGTAACTTATTGCATAAGTCCTCTAACTATGACTTACACAAATCAAAATTACCATAAGACACAAATCTCACTTAAATCAATAGGAAATGTCTAACTTCCATAGAAAAACACCCCCAAATACTATGTTCGAAAGCTATGAAAAAAATCAGACTTTAATAGCAATCATAGCAAGATATGAAATCATTAAAATATGATCAGCAGTTATATGAAAAAATGCCATCTAGGAGATACTTAGTAAGAGTAAATATCTGCAGAAAAATGTTCTAACATATATGCATCTGTGCTCTATGTATTACTCATTTATACATAAATAACAATTGTGTAGGAATGGAAATTACTTTGTGACCCCTTTGTTCTTGAAGATTGGGAAATGTTACCTTTCAAAATCTATTTTAAAAATAATTAGTCTTGCTTCACCTGCTACTGTTATTGGACCTTCTTCCTCTGACATTTAGAGACAACTTATTTTTTTAGGGTAAATTTCATTGCAGATAATTTCACTCATTTGCTTTTGTACGCACAAAATTCTCCAAAAGAAATACTTCTTTTCTAATATCCTCTTCTGTACCCCAATTAGTTTCCAACATGTTTTCAGACTTCATTTTGCTCCTTTGTTGTTGTGTTTTCATAATTTTCTTTATCTTATCAATGTCTAACTTACTGCCACTTCTACTAATTTATCTTTGTGGTTATTCAGCTCTTAAAGAAGAACCCTAATAATACTTGGTTGATGAAACATTTGCTTTCTAGCATCAGTGTGTTCAACTTTTACACCTTCTTTGTACATTACCAGTTATAATATTCAGTAATGTTTTTAAAAAAGATAATTTGATAGATAATTTTGGAAGTCCAAGCCTTCCATATGACCCCCTGACTTGTTTCAGCCAGCTTTTGCAGTTGTCACAGTCACTGCAGTTGTGTCTGCATGCAGCCTCTTATATGATTGACCCTGAGCTGTTGATGTGACTTTCTAATTGATCTTGAACCTGCCTCAAGATCAATTAATGTTCAATATAACTAACTGCTCATAACTAACTGTTCATAACTAATGACCTGTTGCATGGTCACTGGCCCACAGGTGGCCTTTGTTACTTTTTCCTGGACTTAATCTTGACCCTGACTTGCTGGCTAAACAACCTGTCTCCTTGCAGGCAAGGCCTCTTTCCTGCCTGGCTTGCTGGCACTTTTGGCTGCTGGTTTACCATTCCTTGAAAAGCCTTTACCTGACAGTATGTACAATTGAAGGATGATGACTAGTGAGAAATGTAATTTCCCAGTGCCCTTTACTGCCAGGTGCTACACCTGGGTCAGAGCAATCCCCAGTATCAGTACAGATTGAGGATGACCAGATCAAGAGCAGCCCTGCTGGGAACTTGGAGGCACCGGTGGATGAAAGCCTGAATATGAGCCTATAATGTGCACTTGCAGTCCCAAAAGACAACCCTATCCTAGGCTGCATCAAACACAGAGTGGCCAGCAGGTTGTGGGAGGGGATTCTCCCCCTCTGCTCCACTCTGATGACACCTCACCTGCAGTGTTGTGCCTGGTTCTGGGGTTCTCATCACAAAAAAGACGTGTTGGAGCATGTTGCCCCAGAGAAGGGCAACCAAGACCATTAGATGGATAGGGTATCTCTCCTAAAGGGAAAGAGTTGGAGAAAAGAGTTTGCTCAGCCTGGAAAAGAGAAGGCTTCAGAATGACCTATTTGTGGCTTTCCAGTACATTAAATGAGCCTAGAAGAAAGATGGAGAAGGAATTTTTACATGAACATGTAGTGCCAAGAAAAGGGGGAATGAATCAGACTGAGATTAGGTTTAAATTAGATATTGGGAAGAAATTTGTTACTGTGGGAGTGGAGAGGCACTGCAGTAGGTTACCCAGAGAAGCTGTTGGATGTGCAGTTCCTGGAGATGTTCATGGCCAGATTGGACAGGGTTCTGAGCAATCAGATCTAGTGGAATATGTCCCTGCCCATGGCAGGGGTATTTAAAGTAAGTGATCCTTAAGATCCCTTCTAGCCCAAATCATTCCATGATTTAATGATTTTGAAGGAATATGGCATACTTTATATATGCTAAGTAAGTTTGATTATGCCTTCTGTAGTCTAAATTAATGCAAATGACACCACTTATTTTAAATTATGCAAAACAAGTGCTTCACTAATTATTCTAGAGTAAGGAGCTGGCCAGAGATTTTCCTCAATTCATGTCTTTATATCAGTAGCTTATGCTATATACAGGAGCAGTAAAAATAAGCATTTTTCCACATTTTCATTTCATTTTAAACAGGCCATAAACACACATTTTCAGGAATGGAGTTATGTCTTTTACCTATCCCTTTAATGACAAATATTTGTGATCTGTTTCATAATAGCACCTGTTTTTTTAATATTTTTATAAACACATACACATTCAGTTTTGCTTAATGCCCAAATGTTTGGTTATTTTTGAGGAAGAATCTGCTGTTTGCAGACATCAGGATAAAGTTGCTTCTGTGTTACCTCTACAGTTGCAGGACTGGACACTCCATTTCCATTTTCTTAAACCCACCCTTTCATCAATGTGAAATTTTACATGGTAATATGCTCAGATTCTTTTCTCAAGCAGCTAGATTTCTTTAGCAAGGAGAAAAGTGCATCACTGCTGTCCCCAAGATTTGCCTATTTACCTTCACTAATCTGTGGGTTTTCAGCATTTCTAACAGTGCATTTTTGTGCATAGGAGATCAAGTTTATTTCTTCTGCTCAATTTGTTTTTATGAAGGTTACTGTATCCAAGTCTTCTTCAACAAATAATTCACCTTTATAAATTTTATATACATTTCTGCTGTGCTGTTCTCTGTGCGAGATGAAGTGGCAAGTTTGGCAGTTCTTAAGATCTTTTGACTATATGTCTATCTAGGTGAATAGTGAATGCCCAGCTGTGATGGGCTGGGTACATAGTTAATATACGTGATAGATAAATGCCCAAATAATTCTTATATTATTAAATAGGATATAGAAAAAAAAGCCTCATAAAGACACTTTGAGGATACTATTGATCATGCTTGGTTTAGGGCCAAAACTTTTGATACTCTACCTTCAGGTAAACCATTTTAAACAGCATTCTGTGAGTAGTAATCCATTCAAGACAAAGTAAGGAGGTGGCTGCAGACTACCTCCCTGTACTGTGAGCTTGTGTGCTGAAACCATATGAGACTAAAGGATGTGGAAGCCATCTAAGAATCAACCAAGTTTAACTCAGCAGAGATTTCCATTTATAACATGAGTAGAAAGAGCATCATGACCTTCACTTGCTTTTTGGAGCTTCTTACAATAAATATTGTTTAATTAATTGCATTCTCAGAGTTTTTCTATGTATTACAGATAATCTACCTACTAACATAATGTGTAAAAGATTTTTATATGTTATCTGAAGGATTTTTAGTTCCCTTGCCTTTATCCCTCAGCTCTTCATTCTTGGTCCTGTTCTCTGTGTCAGATTATTTTTTCTTTTTCATTAGATTCTCTCTGGACCTGATGACCTCTTCTTGGGAAATCTGAAATGCTTCGTCACAGGTCAATTTCTGCAATCTCTTACAGTTTTCTGTTTCATGTCATGTGCTCATTTTAGGGATTTGATCCCTTAATGTTCCAAAATTGACTGATCAGTTAAAATCAAACATAATCTCTTCTCTGATGCTAACTTTGCTATAATAGAGTTCTGAGCCTTAACAGTTGATATCACAAGTCAAGTCCCCTCGTTATCTTTAGTTTGCAGGGACCTAGATTGTAAGTTCTCTACTCACTATTGAAGAACAGAGTCTAATGGTCAGATTCAATATTAAAGGAATATTTTCCATTTCTTCAGCTATGTTTTCAAAGGAAACGTGGTTATGGCTGTTGTGATTTATATTCTACCAGGGATGCTGATGTGTTAAGGATGCTCCAGCATTCTATGAGAGACATTATTGTTGTGTTTGTGAGTAGCTTACTGTATAAACTGAAGACTGAGTTTGTTTTTGCATAGCAGCAATGCACTGTATTGTGAGAATCATAATGCAGCAGGAGGAGATTTTCCCTGAAAGTAACTGAGCATGTTCAGTTAGGGAAATGTTTATAGTGTGAGAAACAAGGGCAGCCAGTAAGAAGACACAGTAGTTAGTCAAACTAACATATTCAGAAACCAAAATGCCCCACTGATGCTTTTCTGTTGAAAGACTGAATGTGGCAACCGTGAATGTAGTGAATAGTAAGGGCAGGCTTCAGCTGTAACCAGAGTATATTTTCATTCTGTATGGTGGTTATTTTAGCTCATGATTAAGTTAGTTCACACTGCTAATGCACAGAAATTGTTACAGCAAGGTACGTAGGTGACTTGAATGGAGCACATAATCTTTCATTACTCAGATCTTTAGACTATTTTAAAGATTTCCTCTGGAACTTAGTGAGAGTTGTGTGAAGTTAATTCCAAAACAACAGTGACTCAAAGTTTGTTGATGATGAAGAAGTCAGAATGAACTACCCATGGCACAAAGAAACATTGGATAGGAGAAACACTGCCTTACCAGTCCTTTATTTTAACTAGTGTTACCTGACAGATACATGTCCTCTATTTTGAAACTACCTGGTTCTGTATCTTAATATATCCTAATTAATTTTTAGTGTGATTTTTTTATTAAACAGTTTTTAGTGTTTTCATTTCAATATATTGTCAGAGACCTTTTCTCATTTACAATCCAAAGTTTTATTTTGTTCAGCCTTTCTTTTGGAATGTTACAAAACTTGCTCATATATTGGTTCCTATCTTACATGACTGGGCATCGTTCCTCTCTAAATAATAATGTGTGAGCATCAAATTAACGTAAGTGCCTAATGGATTTACCAATGCAGGGATAAGATCTTTCAAGGCTTTTTTTTTTATTTTTCACTGCCTGGATCAGTTCTGTAACTTCATTAAAACACTTGAAGACCACTTTTGGAGTGTCATCATTAATTATGTCGTTTAACAAAATCTTTTCTTTTTACTACCTGCAGGACTTGATATTTTTAAAAGATAGGTGAATAGGTGATTGTCTGTAAACACAATTAAAGACATTGAGTTTTTCACTTGGATCATCTGATAATGTAAAGGCTACTGGGCACCTGGACATCTGTATGCCAGTAGAATGTCCCTGTGCCTTTGCTCTTATAAGCTGATTCCATAAATCTCTACCCATTTCTAGTCTGGAATTTTCCCATTCTCCCATTTCCTTAAAATTAATCTTCTATAAACTTGTATATGTTTAGAAACCAAATGCTGAAATTTAAGCTGCAACTAGTTTTACCTTTCAAGTCACAGTTTAGTTAGGATTGTTGAGGTAGTAAATGTGCAGGAATTTTTTTAGGTGTTACTTCTCCAACAGAGGTTAACAGAGAAATTAGAAATTGTCTTCTTTCTTCTTGGATATTTCACTCATTTTTTAAACTGAGTGCAATCATTTTTGCCTCTGCAGATGTTCTCTGTACTACACTGAAATGGAGAAATTAGCAAAAATAGAAAAAGAAAAAAAACAACTTTTAGAGATCTTTAAAGGGAACCAAACCTTAAACACTAGCGCAGAGGAAGAGTAAACTAAGATTCAGGTATGAATATTGCTTTACACTTTGTTATTGTTTGTAATAGCTCTTTGTCATGGTTTAAGCTCAGCTGGAAACTAAACACCACTCAGCTGCTTGCTCACTCCCTCTACCAAGGTGTAGTGGGGAGGAGAATCAAAAGTAAAAGTTCATGTTGAGATAAAAACAGTTCAATAATTGAAAAAAAGATAAAATAATAGTAAAAAATAATAATGATGGTAATAAAAGGAAAAACTTGAAACCCAAGAAAACCCAAGAAAAAAACAAGTGATGCACAATTCAGTTGCTCACCACCCGCTGACTGATGCCAGACCTTGTCCCCACCCACCAATCATTCCCTCTTCCTGGCAACTCTCCCCCTTTTTATACTGAGCATGGTGTCCTATGGCGTGGAATACCCATCTGACCATTTCAGTTCACCTTTTCTGGCTTCCACGTTTTTTTTGCACCTCCTCACTGGCAAAGCATGAGGCACAAAAACGCCCTTGCACTGAGACATCACCACATTATCAGTGTNGATAACCTGTCTTTCAAACCAAGAGAGGAACAGACTGGTATCAGATACTGAAGAGAAATTAACTGTATCCCAGGTGAAATCAGGACACAATTTGGAACCAACTATTAGCTGTTTTTGTTGGATTTGGGTTTTTTAAGTTATTTTTACATTTTATACTTTCCAAGGATTGACTGATATTTGGCCTACACTAAGCAGGTGCAACTCGGTATCAGGCAAAAATTACATCATTATATCTCAAAAAGGAGCAATCATTACATATCATACACTTTTGCACAGAAACATTTGAAAATTTAAGCCATGATTTTTCTAATAATTGCAGTATGCAAATTATGTTTTACAAAAAAACCCAAGAAAACTGCACCCACTTGAAATTCAGAAAGAATGACTTCATAATAGTTAGGAAAAAAAGATTTTCTAACTGTTACAAAATAGAATCTTTTAAACATATTTTATATATTTACACACTTAAATATACTTTCACATTTATTCCTACGTTAGGCATTAGTAATTTGTTTCTAATCAGTGAGTTCATAGACTAAACCATAGAATCATAGAATTGTTAAGGTTGGAAAAGATCTTTAAAATCACCAAGTTCAAGAGGAAACATAGGACTGCCACCATGTTTTACACTAAACCAAGTTGTGGAATGTCCTTAGGTGTCATATCCACTGAAAACTTTCAGAGATGATGACTTGTTTAGTTTGTTTAAGATCTATTGTTAATGGACTGTTCTGTATTCCTGTTTCCCTGAATTTTTTTGGGTTTTGTCCCAGAAGTTGTTTCCACCCCCTGAGCTGTCAGTTGTACCTAACCCAACCCTTTTTTCCTGAATGTTCTAAGTCAATCCTTCACTTGGACCAATCCTTGTCCAAATCCGTCCCGGGGATTCCCCTAATCGTCGACAGCCCATTGGTTCAAGTCACCTGTTCTCTTCCCATGGTCCTCCCATTGGTTCCTGTAGTATGAAACACCTCCTTGTTCTCCTCCTCCATCCTCTCCCTGTTAGTTAGAATTTTGTACCCACTCCTTGACCTCCCCTGTTTATAAGCTGCTGTAGACTGTATTCTGGGTCCTTCCTGTCACTGATCATCCAGAAGAATAAACCCTTCTGGATTACAAACAGAAGACCTCCCTCTCATTCCTTGTCCCCAACCTGTGCCGATCTAAAGACCTTTGTGCCATAGAGCAAAGAGCTCTAAGCCATGTCTCTTGTCACCTGCTTGGGACACGGGTGGCTGAGCTAGCTAAAAGCCTCTGGCACAGCGTCAGCGACTCAACCACTTCCCTGAGCAGCCTGTTCCAATGCTTTATAACTCTTTCCATGAAGGAATTTTGCCTGATATCCACCCTAAACTCCCATGGTGGAACACAATGCCATTTCCTCTCACCGTGTCACTTGTTACCTGGAAGAGGAAGCCGACCCCCATCTGACTACAACCTCCTTTCAGGTAGTTGTAGAGGGCAATGAGATCTCCCCTGAGTCTTTTCTCCAGGCTAAAACTCCACTCCCTGAGTCAGTTCTCATAATACTTGTGCTCCAGAACCTTGTTGCTCTTTTCTAGAGAAAAATTTCTTGTTTTCACAAGTCAAGCAGCCCAGTTTTGAAAATTACTGCTGCATTGAGGTAAAGCATGTTCATAATAAGCTAGTTGCAGTTATTACTAGCATGTCATGTAGCAAACACACTTCTGAAACACTTTATACCTTTAAACATTATTCAGAAATCTCACATTCAAATTTTATTTTTTAAAATAAAATTTAGAAAATTTCCTGTAAAAATAATTTAGCTGCCTTTTATTCATTCTACTGTGGAGAAGTGAGTGAATGAGAGGCTGTATGGAGCTCAGCTACCTACAGTGATTAATCCACCACAATTACGTGTGAGTTTGGCTCATTGTGCTCCAGGCTGGCTTATCTATATGATGATGACTGTGTGTTCATATATAATTTTCTACTCTTTTGAATGTATAAATTTGACTTCTTATCCTATGCAATTATTAATGTAATTATTAATTCTTGCATTAATCTTGGAAAATATTTCTGCTGATAAAGTTTGAAGCCCAACCATTCATTTGTCTATTATTGTAGTTTTTTCATAGTTACTTTAGTTAACTTTGACTGACACAAAAATTTCTCATAGACTTTGAAAACACACTTCAGTTTGAATTGACAGTAAATAAAAAATATCAGTGAAAATGTTGCTCAGTTCTGAACAGAGTTCAATTCAGAAAATTTTACCCAGCATAAGCCAGGAAGCTTAAAGTGAAGTATATACGTCCACAAACAATATTTAAATTAAGTTGATGGCATTCTACATCATTTGCTCTTTAGTACCCAGCCTTTCTCTCTGTCTTTTTTGAAAATGACATGATATTTCAATCAAATTTTTTGATGTTCAATTTTCTTAAAAGGTGACCATTCTTTTTTTTTTTAAATGAACATTTCCTGTTTCCTTCTATCCCTAATAAATTTTAAAAATTAATAATCTTTATTTAAAAACATACAGACTCCAAATGACAAGGGAACTATAAAATGCAGCAGAATAAAAAAGAGAAAACCGAAATGTTGTTTATGAGTAAAAAAAATTCAGAAAACTAGAGGGGGGAAAAAGTAATTTCCTAAACAATGGATTTTGCTGTGACAAGTTACCTTGTAGGAAACAAATCAGAATGAGTAGTTTGTCACTTCTGAAGGAGACAAATGGTGATTTCTGTACAAAGTATTGCTAAACTAAAAATGTCATCATTCACTACATTCAAAAAAGCAAAAATTTTGGTAGCAATAATCTATGCAAGTCATAATCTTTTCTGAAATGAGCCTTTTTTTATTATTGTGTAAAGAAGGGCAATGTTCTCCTGTCACCTTAAATATTTTGACTAGGAAAGTTCAAGTTACATTTGTTTAAAAATAATAATAATGGAAACAATAGCAATTCTTGTAAAGGGAGGTATATATTTTGTCAGCTTTTTAATTACATAATTTTGTGTACTATTGAAGGGTTAATGATCTCTTGCATGATGCATCCAAAAATAATAAAAACATTTTTCCAAAGTTTACTTAGGTACTATTATCTAAATGAATACATTTATTGAGAAAAATTTCTGCTTGACATTTTGTGTTTTGACTGGCATTTGCTAGTTGCCAGCTGTCATAAGGAAAGGACTGCAATACATGCCGTTAGCAGCATATGCCTTTTTGGGCGCTGAGTAGAGTTTTCATACAAAAAAATCAAATGATCCATAACATATTATGCTGTCATTTAAAAATTGCATTAGAACTGTAACATTTTTCATGCTCATAATAAATTTTGTTCCCCGAGGCTTAATCTACCATTTTCTTACTCTGTCTGGGGACATAATGAAGAAAACATTTATTCTATTAATTGACATTTTGTTTTTCCAAAATGTAAACGATTTTCTCAGAATGGAGATTTCTTGCAACAGTTTTTAGACGACTTTGATTTCTGTGCTTTGCTACTCTGTCAAAACTATTTGTTTTTTCCTACTACACCATCTTCTCCATCATTCATAACATTGACAAGTACTTGTCAGATGAGATGAAGATTTGATAGCCACCCATTTTTTCTTTCCTAAAGAGACTTTTTTGTCTTTCTACAAAACTCTTTCAGAGATATTTAACAAAGTGTGACTAAATAAGATATTCATTAGTCATTTTATAATAAAAATACACATTTATTCTACTAATCACACTGCCTTTTAATTTTATTTTGCTGAGGAAACACCTGCTTTACGACAAAGAAATAGAAGACCATTTGTTTCCTGGAAAGAGAAATTGTAATTTCTGATTTACATAAAAAAATCATTGATGTCTGGATTTCTTTATCAAATATTTGGCACCTGTTATGTCTCAAACAGGAGAAAAGCTGTTCTAAATTCCCTAAACAATCAAAAGGGAAAAATGAATATTTCCTTGATGGAAATACATTTTTTTTTTCTCCATGGACTATCTGAAAAGCTACTCAAACTTTTAACAAACAGATAATTAAATTAAGAACTTTCATTTATTTTTCAATATTTAAGATCAATGCAACATTGTTTCTAAGAAATATCTTACTGTTTTTAAGTATTGAATAGTACTGAAATTCTCCAAAACGCAAGAAATAATTTCTTTTCCCCCTGGAATTTTGTTAATTTGTCAGACCAATCTTTACCTTCTGCTTTGGTCTAGCTTATCTGTGTTCATTATTTATTGACCATAAAAAAGCCAAAAAGAAACCCAAGTAATTTAATTTAATATCACACTAATGCTTCATGCAGTAAACTCTGCTTGTAGCCACATTGCTCTTAATCTTTGCTCTGTTCATAGTTTCAATTACAGAAAAATTATTTTCCAGACCATAAGTGATATAGTTCAGAAGTTTCAGACTTGTGTTTATCTTTGATTATCCATACTTTCACATAAGAATGTTACACACAAAGGAAGAGCAAAAGTAATAATAAAATTACATATTTTAAAAACAGCAACTACTTATTTTAAGAATTTGTTATCTTAAACCAGGATCTAGAGTTTTAAATCTACCATTGTAATTAAAATTAATGCCATTTTAAAACAAAGCCCAAACTTTGATTTTAAAAAAAATATGTTTTCCAGTGATAACTCTGAACCTGAGAACAAAGGAAAACAAATTACCATTTAATTAGAAAATTGATGAAAAACCACTAGATATTATCTTGGCCAAACATCTTTATTTAAATAAGGTAGAAAGTTTTAAAACAATCCACAGCAAAAAAAACCAAAACAATCCACAGGAAAAAATAAATCTATAATTTTTCTTTTTACCATAATGAAAAATTAATTCTAGAAGAATTTCTTTATGTGCAATAACCATGTTCACATATACTAATAATACATATGCCAAAAAAGCATCTATCCATAAGTCCAAGTCAGAGAAAAACTGTATGTTATTCAGAAGGATGCCAGTTAAATTACTGACATCTGCTTCCTTTTCCTCTAAGATAGAATTTCAAGGGAGGAATATGTGAGGAATCAGCTATGGAGGTCACATTTCAAAGTCCCTTTTCCTAACCTGCTACTCGCTAAAGATAAAAATCAACCTCCACAGAAGTATTACTTACAAAAAGAATATTTTCAGTGTTCCAGGTCATCTTTATATCCAAAGTGACCAAGAAGTGGCAAATGAGAGATGTAGTCTTTTGGTAGGAATCACAATCCATGTGGATTTTGTTTAATTTATACATTTGTAAAAATTCCTACTAGTTAGTACATAATGTATGTGTTATCCTGCTCTCTGGCCCAAATTAATTTTGATCTACCTTTTTGATCTGCCATAGAAAAACAGTAGATCACCAACTAAGATTACCAGATGAGGCAATCTTACCTTGCATTTTACCATTTATATAATTAATTAAGGGTAGATTAAAAATACATGGCAAAATTTTGAGGTAAACACAATATATAATTTTGAATTTTGTTATAAATGTGTTAGAGAAAAGAAAATGAAACTATTTAATACTCTGATAACAATTTGTCACATATATTAAACTGTATGTTCTCTGCTTTACTGAGCATCTCTAAATATAATTGGTTGATAATAGTGTATTGAACCTATATATCAGCTGTATAATGCATAAGGTGAATATTCTGTGCTTAGCTCATTTTAGGAATTTAGAAACATGTCCTTTTCCACTTTATATTCTTTCCTGTACGTTGTATTTATGAAAAAAAATTAATTATGATATTAAATACTTTTGTATAGTCTTTCTTTTGTGAGAGAATAATTAAAAAATTCTACACATATCTAAAGTAACACTTGAGTTAGAATGAAGGAGAACTAAACAATAAACTTTCTCAGCAAGCTTTATTTTTCTTTCTAGAAATATTTTATTTTCTTTCTATCAATACTTTTTAAACAGTTTTAGTAAATTAGGTACTGTGCAGTGAAAAATATTCTTTTGAAGGCTTATTATATGACAATAAAAGGTTTTCTATTTAATAAAATGGACTTTCACTTGAAATAGACTTCCTTGGTATTTACATTGCAGATATTATTGTCATTAACAGCAAAAAATCCACATTATTTACAAGAACGATCTTAATATGGCTTAAAAACTTTTTTCACATGAACTATGTGGAATATAATATAAAAACTTAATAGAGATGCACTATATACCAAATTTAGCATTTCAGTTGGGAGATCCAAGTTCTGTCTAGAAACTCCCTGGAATGAGAAATATGCCTGTTTTTCAGCCAGTTAAAAACATCGTTACTAGATTGCCTGTCATCTTGAATCTCTTGCAAGTATCCTTGGGAGATTATTTTTTCCTGAGATAAGAAATTGGAATCAAGAGAGACCTGTTAAACCATATTGGCTATCACCATGGACAGCTGAACACTCAACTGTTATTTGAATTCATTTCCACATAATAAATGTGTAAAGATCTACAGTTCATGAAACTTTGTGTATTTGAAATATAATGTGAGGAAAAGACCAGAAATTAGGCAAAGAACTTCTCATGAATCCTACTGACAGTCACTCAAGAAGCCATGTTTTTCTGAAATGAGGAAGTTTGTCTAATCTGATAAAATCAGAAAGACTTGTTGGAGCATAAAACCATATGCATGCAAGATTTAAACTCTGCTTGACAACTTGATCACCACTAAAGTTAGTAGTTGTTGCAGATATTCTGTAGAAATTTTCACACTTTTATTAGAAAAACATTTCTATTACCTTAAAAATAGTTCCTTTCATGGTATATATAGTTAAATATAAACATTAATACTTAATTGCAGTACATGCTAACAATTTATATAGTACTTAAACAGCACATTTTCTGGAAATTTTTGATTTTGTGTATTCCAAAAAAAAACCACCTTATTTTTTGTTCAC
Organism: Hylia prasina; assembly: GCA_013397195.1. Taxonomy (NCBI): domain Eukaryota; kingdom Metazoa; phylum Chordata; class Aves; order Passeriformes; family Sylviidae; genus Hylia; species Hylia prasina. Next base: position 1,017,489 of record VYXD01001990.1, on the reverse strand, counting down.
AAATGAGGGATACAGAGTTTAAGTTTTTCTTTTTCATATTTCATATTTTGAAAATAATAACATAAAGTAAAATTTATGTGGAAATCTCTCTCAGAATACCATATGCTTTTTAATGGCTTCCTTTTTAAGATGCTTCAGTCAACCAATTAAAAATCTCTCTTCTTCATACAAATGTAGGGGAAATAATATTTAATAATATATAATTTTAATAATTGTTATTAATAATTAATAATGGTGTCTGATTTATAAATATGTCTAGGGAATAATCAGAATTAAGACTGTGGAACCTTTAAGATAAGTTTCAAATAATTACATCAAATGTATTAAAAACATTTAAAATGCAATAAAAAATTATGGAGTGAAACTCAGATGATTAGTCCTTTTTGTCAAACACGTGTTAACCATTTGTTCCATTCACAAAATTTAATATTCACAGAATCACAAAATTCATATATTTTTTTGATTGGAAGGGTTGTCTTGAGATCCTCTCTCCCAAACCATCTGCTCAAGCATGGTTAGCTTGAGAAAGTTATGATTTTCAATATCTCCAGACTGGAGACTCCACCTCTCTTGGAAATCTATTTCAGAGTTTCACCACCCTCACAGTAAAAAAGAGTTTTCTTGTATTCAAGTGGAATTACAAGAACTTGTATTTGTGTTCATTGGCTTTTTTCCTTTCAGTGTGTCCCACTGAAAACAGCCTGATTCCAGCTTCTTTACAACCTTCCTTCAGCTAATTTGGTCATATTGATAAGATCCTCTCTGAACTTTCTCTTCTTCAGGCTAAAGAATCCTAGCTTTCTCCCCCTCTCCCCAGACAAAAGATGCTCCAGCCCCTCAATTGTCCCTGTGGCCCTGTGCCAGAGTCACTTCAGTAAGTCTATATCTCCTTTGTGCCAAGAATTGGGCATACACTTTAGGTGTGGTTTTATCAGTGCTGAGTAGAAGTTAAGGATCATGTCCATCGACCTGCTGTCAGCACTCCTCCTAATGCAGGCCAGGCTGCTAATCTTCCTTGTCACATGGACAAGTTGCTGGCTTTTGGTCACCTTGATGTTCTTTCTTGCAAAGCTCTTTTCTAGCTGATGTGTCACCACCATACACAGATGCATGGGATTGTTCCTCTCCAGATTCAGGACTTAGTTGTCCCTTTGTTTTTTCGATGCATGTGGGTAGTCATTTTTCCAGGTTTTTTGTACCCCTCTGGAATCAGCTCAATCTGATGTATCTGCCATTATTCCCAGTTTTCTATCATCTGCAAACTTGCGGAGAGTGCACTTTGTCCCAACATTCAGGTTATGCATTTTCTGGAGTTCCTTGTCACCAGACTACCTACCTCATTTAGTCCAGGGCTCTTGTTTTTCATACTCCTCTCCCTCTTTTTTCACTTTTAGAATACTTTACAAGCCTTGGCAAATTCATCTCCAGGTTCTGGCTTTTCTAACTCCATGAATCTGTGTGATTGGGTAAAAAGGCTAACCTCTTTCTGAGTCCACACTCCCTATTTCTCTCTGTTGTACACCTCCTTTACGTCTCAATTCAGACAAGAGGTCCTTGCTCATCCATACAGATTCTTGCCATCTTTTTTCAACTTCCTACTTTTTAGACTGAACTGTTCTTGAGCTTGATGGAGGCTACCTTTAGTATTAACTAGTTCTCCTGGACCCTTCTTCTCTCCAGGGTTTAACCCAATATGACTCTTTCAAACAAATATCTGGAGTGGCTGAAATCCAGGGTTTTTATCCTGTCATCAGTCAAGAAATCTCTTCTATGTCTTGAGTACTGCTATATTATACTTCCAACAGAATCCAGGGGGCTTAAAATCATACTGAGGACAAAGAATTTGCAATTTCCTTCAGCTGCGTCAAGAAAAGCTGCTCTACTTCTTATTCCTAATCATCAGGTCTGTAGCAAATGTACACTGCAACAGTGTCAGTGTAGGTTTGCCCTCCAATTTTAACCCATAAGCTCTCAAATGACTCTTAATAGCCCCCAAGACAACTCCATACAACTCATTACAGTAAGATGTAGTTTTATATAATGATCCTGTTGTCTTCTGCTGATGGCTTTGTATTGTTCCCTGTGACTCCAAAATACATCCTGAACATACAATATTTCATTATTCAGTGAGAAAACAAATAATTCTGCAAAACATATCAACTAATTAGTGCCTAACTTTTAAAATGAAGGTATATTTTGTTTCCAAGGGAAAACACAAACTAAGGAAGTTCTTGAATGTATAATAAATCTTTTGTTTATAAGCTCTCACATAAGTAATAGTTTTCAGCTGGATGTATATTAAATATCTCTAAATCAAAGACATTTTTGCTTTACATACATCACTTTGTAGAAGAAACACTAGTTCTCACACTAATCGTATTGTATTTTTATTGACAACTGTCAAAGTTGATAATACTGGACTAAAAGCTCCTTTTTCATACATTTGAATGACAGTTTTTATATATACATACTCAGTACCCACAATTTTGTCTCAAAGAGACTTTATGCTCTCCCTGACAAAACTGCTAATAAATTTTAATATACTTAATCTTTAAAACTGGAGATGATATATAAAAGTCTCATACCATAACTATAGCATACAGGCGAGTACAAAAAATTTAATGCCTCTATGTAAGTGTCATATAGCTATTTCATTTGGAAGAATGATTAATTTGGTCATTTATGTGACAGGGTGACGACAAACAGCAAGTTACCCTGCATTTACTTATTTTATAATATGTAATCCACAATTTTCATGAACTCAGATGGTTAGAAATTATACTGTTTCTTTATAAGGCACTCAAAGGAATAACACATACCTCTAGTGATTTGCTAGTATCATTAATTTGCACTTCTAATAAAAAATGCAAAAAAGCTATGTCTAGATCTTCCTCATTTACTGGTGGTTTTTTTGTAATTTTGGTTGTTTCCAAGAAATATTGTTTGCCAGGGGCTTGTTGGTATACAAAATACCTGGACTTTGATTCTGATGTCCCATATGGTTTTCCTTGGTTTCCCAAAAGCTTACCACCGTGAAACCTATTTTCCTGGCAGCCACTGAGGTCTTTAACAGTCCATACTACCCATTTTCCATTGTTCAGAGATGGCTCATTTTTTTCTTGTTATTTTGGCATGGAACTGTGAACAGGTGTCAATAGGTGCAAGGAAGCATGTGGTATCAGTGTAGTGGGGCTGTCACAGAAGATGGACTTCTTTCTTCTTTTCCTGGAGAACAGATGTCCTTTGCAGTGTTATGCAGGTCTTCCTACCTCAGTCCTATTGATACCTGGCATCTCTGCCTAATGGAAAAAACTCCACCAACTTCTGAATGGGCATTCTGCCATCCAGACAGATGGTCCTAGAGCCAGGCTGCCCAAAAAATTGATGCGGATATAATATATTTTTAAAAGCCAGAATCCCAGCTGACCACATGGAAATGGTTGCCCTTTCTCTGCTCCTGTAACTATTATTCAAATGGCATGTTACTGATATTTTGCCTTTGATCTGTATTAATATTTCAAATTGCATTGCATAAATTTCATTAAACATTAACTTTTCTTATATATACATATATATATGCATACATATGTACACAATCAAATGGAATTAATTTGCAGCATTTAGCAAGTGACTTACAACTTATTTATGTCATAATACTTAGCAGTTATGCAATCATTTAATATTCCAAATCCTTCGTATATTCAACTCATATATTCATTAATTCATATTCAACATCTATATAATCAATCAAGGTCAAGGTAATCAATGTAAACACACACAGTAGAATAAATAAAGTTATTATGTGGCAAAATCTATGAAAATTTTCATGCCTTTATTTGCCAGAAGCTCATCTGAATTGTTATAGTAGTTGATGTCTCCTTCATACTCTGAATCATCACATGGAAGTAATGAAATGAGATTCTATATAACAGTTTCTAAGGAAGGTATAATTAAATTAGACTTTGAATGTTTTCCTTCTTTTGACTCTATAAAATTTCCAAAGAAACATTAGTTTAAATCCATTCAACTTTTTAGGAATTTTTTGTTAGGTGACATTTACATATTTGTGTTATATCATCCTACATTAACCAATTATACATGCAATCACTTATGCAATTTGTTGCTGCAGTTTTAGTGCATTTAAATTTACATTAAGAATGCATTGACTTAGGTAATTATATACAGAGGACACTAGTGAAGTGAACTGTGAACTTACTAAGAATTTCAAAAGTTATTTTTCAAAGAATGCTCATTATTGCAGACATCCAGTAATCATATCCTAGGTGAATACAGAAACTGGAAATCTCTAGAATTATGTGTTTCAACATTTCTATTTTTTTCCAGCAACTAAGTTAATCTGTTTTGCTACTGTACACAAAGTCTCACCCATTTTTCTTTCAAGAATCTAGCACCAAATTATGTCTATTATGCTATTAGTTGCAAATATGAAGTATGTGTTTATTGTCACGTTATACTGCAACAAGGATTTAAATACATTATCTCTTATAGTATACACTTTTGAGAATGGCTGTTACAAGTTCTCCTTCATGTGTATGAGTAGGAGCAGATGCAGAAGTGATTTGAACTGGGAAAATATTTCCAAATAAGAACATTTCCCATGTGTTTTCATTATCATAGACATAGGATTTAAGTTCCAGTAGTCAGATTTATTGTTGCTAAAAATTTCCAATTGAAAAAAGACAAATTTCTAGAAAAGGACATGACCTATTCCACCATTTTATTTCCTTAGCATAACTGATAACAGCTGTCATTTTTATCTGAGAGCATAGCATGTCCTCAGGCACAAGTAGCAAGAAAAAAGACTGAATAATAAAATTGTATCTATGGTGTTGTAATTGCCATCAAAAGAAAGATAATACTGAAATAAATATGAGCTATAGAAAAATACAATAATGAACTATAACAAAGTAAATGAAAGACTACAGGGAGAATAAAAGATGGAAAAGAAGACCTGCAGTTGTCAGACAACCCCACCAATCACTTGATTATATCATGGTATCAAGAGAAACTCCATTTGCAGAGAAATCAATCTGTCCAGCTTTATTTCATAGCAGTCTCACAGCTGTATTCTTACCTGTGATTTATCCGCAATAAACCTCAGAAAAAGCCAGGGTATGTCAGTTGATATAATAACATCTACCCCACCAGAACATTTTTGGCATCCTTAAGTGGATCCAAGGAGAATCAGTTGTTTCTCACAATCCAAGAATAACCACCTGTCTGAAAACAAGGGGATTAGCTGGAGACTATAGATATTAACAGATTTATTTAAAGTGTTTTTTGTTGGTTTTTTTTTCCAGATAGGTTATTAACATACATAGTGTATGATCACCCAAAATTTGCCATTAAGAATATTATTAAGGTTATGGGACCAAGGATACAAGACAGAGCAGCACTTGCAGACCTTGAAGGCTTGAGGTAGTTTGTGGCTTATGGAAGATACAGTGAATGTGATGTTAGCCTAAAAATATTGACATGATATTGAATTCTACTCCTTTATAGGGTTTTACAAATCCTTTTTCTGTTACTGTTAGTCTGATGAAAGTGGTAAAATAATTAAAAGTGGTAAAAAATAATGAGGGAATGGAAAAATGAATCTATTAGATAATTTACAATCAGGGTTAAAGATACAACAAGTCATTTTGCTAAAGGACATAAACAGGGCAATCTTTTTGAAAAATGTCCTGGTATTCAGAAGAGAGTGCTTCAGCATGGATGGTTAGTATATTAGTAATATTAGTTATAATATTATTCTATTGTATAGTATTATACTATATAATACTGTATTATTCCTCTCTGCTTCGAGGGAAGCCTTGTCTTCTGTGGGGTTCAAATAGCCACATTGTTTTGTTACTTCTGGCTAAAATTAGGTTGTCTGTGATCATATTTAGATCTTTATTGCTTACTTGAAAGTTGGTAAATTGTTTCATTGAGAAGCAGTGGAGAGCAGATCAGGTCATACTGGAGACAGCAATTCAACCCTGCTTTTTTCAAGTCTTTCTTTCTTTCTCGAGAAGGTATTTATACCCTTTAACAAAATCAGCTTTCAAACTTCTAATTAAGGTAATCTAGATTAACAGCATGATACTGTAAGAGGACTCTGCAGGTGGAATTATAAGGCACATATAGGACTTCTACTGCTATTTTCTGGAAGTTGTCCCTGCTACCAATCATTAAAGAATGCAGGATAAACATGTTTTACCCTTATAATTTTATTAATGACTATTGGCTTCTTTTAATAGATTTCTGAACTATATGTTCCATACAGTCACCATAACAGTGACTAGACGTATCCCAGCATACAGGCATATTTTTATTTAAAAAACAGTAAGAAATAGTCTTATTTTTTAATTTTTTTTTTTTTCTCAAGGTCTTCTGGGCATTTATTGCACAGTGCCTCTTTCTTTCAATAAATAGCTCAGGTATAGTAAAGATTGTTGTGTCAGTGATGGCAGGATAGCAGGCTGCCCAGGTACAGTAATGAGCTCATAGCACAGGGCTTTTCATAGTAACATGGCTTTCACAGGGTCCTCTGGGAAGAATAACATGCTCTCACTCAGGGTTTTATTTGCTCTGCTGATGGTTATTTCACAGTAGCTACTGCATTTCTGACAACCAAAGTTTTTTTGCTTGCATTCCTGTTTTAAATTCCTGAAAAGAAAAGATTAATTCTTTGTTTGTGGTTGTAGATTTACTAAAAAAAGAAGAAAATCCTATTTTAATTTCAGTGTTACACAAAACAAGTAAACTTAGAGAAGTTTGTATTAGCACCATGGTCTTCTGTTGGGAAAGTGATTTAAGAGGAGTCCTGCCAGCCATGTACATCACAGGGAGCTCCGCGTCTTTGTGGTTTCAATACTGAGATGTAATTTAGTAAATTCTGCTACATGTATATGCAAAATCAATGCTAACATTTTTTTAATATTTATGCACTTGTAAAGGCTGAGGCATGATAGAAATCCAGAGTTTCGTTACCTAAATCCTGTAGTACTGATTGTGAAGTTATGTATAGAGGGGCCACCACCTCAGGAAAACACTTCCCTGAATTTGGTATGGTAATGTTAGCTATATTCAGTGCTGAGAAGCCAGAAAATGCCTGCTTGACTGTACAGGTGAAAAACATAGCACAGAAAATAGAATGGATTTTGGACATCATCATTCAACCTCTGAGTTAATAAAAATAACTTTAAAAAAAAGAACTAGGGGCCTGGTGCATCAAGCCCTTTTACAATCTCTATCCAAATATTTCCAAATATAGGAGCCCCGATGCAAGGCTAAAAAGAGGTCTCCTTAAATATCAGCTTTCAAATATTACCCATATGTTACAATTCCTTTTAGCCCAAAGGTTGTCACAAAAACAAAATACTATTTGCTTTGTGTTATTTAAATTAATTTTGAAACGTTCACTCATAATTCACTTCCCTCTACTTTGTGAATGATTAAAATATTTTTTTTGCAATCTGTCTGATTGTTCCTTATACTTTGCAAAGGCACTGCTAGGGATAACTGAGTTTATGGCAAAATGGCCATTTTTTTGCTATGAGATATATGAATTTTAGTGAGAAGTATCCATGACTGAATACACCTTTTTTGCAGTAAAGAACCAACATGGAATTTGACATAGAATGCCTTTATTCGAAAACAGCAGTATTAAAAAAAATTAAAAGTTGAGTAATTGTGCAGTCTGCACTAGAAACTTGCCTATGGAAGGAAGTGATTGTTTCATAAAATTAAACAGCATTACTATGTTACCAAGTTCCATATTTTGTTGCAGTTTCAGGTAAATTTCTTCAAAACTTTTTATTAAAATAGCTGAAAATCTTTTTGGTACATATTTTCGATTAAAAAAATCAATCCATATAAAAGACCTATCTTGAGGATCTCATATATAAGGTCTCTGAATAACTTAATATTCCTTTTTAAATATTGTTCATCATTTAAGTCATAGTGGAATAGATATTTTATAAATTTTTGATTATGAAGAGCTGAATTACAAGGAATAGTCCTCCATTCATGCCTAATCCAAATCTCTGAAGGAATTATAGCTGCTACCTGGAATGAAAAGAAGTTTCCTTGCTATTATTTAATCATCCAATCTGTTATCTATTATCTTCTGTTATCCATTATCTGCAGTAATAAGAGCAAAGTTCAAAAGCTGTAAGTCCTTCTTCAAATTAAATACCATTAACTTTAGCTTCACATCAGATTTTCCTGAGATGTCTAAAAATAAATATCTTCTTTGGATATCTTCAATAGGCAATTCATCCTCACTTGCAAGTAGAGAGTGTGAAATATAAAGCACTGTGCATGAAACATAGAAAACTTTACAGTACAGTAATGCAGAAATACTGCATTCATCTGTGAAAAAAATAAAATATTTTCTCATTGTATTTGGGGAATTTGCCTGTTAATGCAGTTTCTTTCACCTTTCTGGTATCAATTGCTTTCCTTCCAACCTGTTTAAATCCTATCTATTCCTGATTTATCAGCAGTGGAAAATTCTGTCTCAGACTCTTGAAGTGCCTGCCTATCCCAATCTCTTTACAAAGGAGTATCTGTAATTCTAGAAAAAAAAACCCCACAAGAATTCCCTCTTTTCTGTCTGCTTGTGTCAAGTCCCCACATGCTATTCATTCATTCAATTCATCATTATTAACTGAGTTTCTCAAATTAATTAGAAAAATTTTTTTCAGGTTTCGGGCCAATTTATGATTATGGTTTGGGCCAACCTTCATGCATAAATTAATGGGACATTAAAACTTGACAATGTCTTAGAAAAAGGAAACAGCTGTGATCCATCTGAAGGCTCTCAGAAACACATTGCAAAAGCAGCCAGGAAGTGCCTCCAACAGGATTATCTAACATTGATGGACTCTTGGAGACAGAATTTGGCTATGACTCATCTCACCTCTGGGCACTGGCAAAGATACCTTGAGCTATGTCCATGCAGCAGTAAGGCTGCCCAACATCTTCTTTAATATTATACCTTCTGAAAATATAACATCTCTGGTCACTATAATTTGGATTGTTTTACATGACCTTTCCCTCATGGTAAAAGCTCTGACTTCTATAGACCAAGGCAGATGTAATGTACAATTTTGTTGAGATTTAAGCCTCATGTTGCAAAATAATATTAAAAAGATGCGAAAATAAATAAAACAAAATAAAAAAAACCAAAACCAAAACCAACCACTTATCAGGATAATTGTTGTTATTATTTAAAAACAGAGACAAAAAAGGACACCTTTCCAAAAAAAAAGGAAAATTACTAAACTATTGTATTTTAAAGGAAATAAGTAACTCCATATTTTCAAATATGTTCATGCATCAATATTCTGTATGCCTGAATAGGCAGAATTCAATATTCTGATAGCAAATGCAAGAAATTATTGATTACATTTCCTGCCAAGGAACAAAATTCTGATAAAAATATAGCCCAGAGTAGCTTGAAAAAAGCTTTAATGAAACTGCCATTTAGCTCCAGGAACAGAGATTCTAACATTTTGACTGTGTGCTCACTTCTATCAGAAACAGCAGTTTCTCTGAGACTGTTAAAGCCAGAAGTATTTGAACCAGATCTCTTCAGTTTGTTTGACCTTAACTGCTGCACAGTTCCTTTTTTTGTCTTAGCTTCAGATACCTGTACTCAGAGATATCTATGTGCCTAGTTTGCAGAGTAGGCCAACTTTTATCTTTTGTTGAATGTCTGGTTCTTCTGTATGAAATTCAGTTCATAAAATATATATATAAATTAGCTGGACAGAACACATCCTTACAGCAGTAAATTCTTAAACTTTATGTGTATTTATGATTCATTTGGACAACTCCAAAAGCTCCAAAAGACATTTCAACAAGGAAACTGAGTGTGACCAAATTCCTACAAAAACTTTTCAATCATTAATTTTTAATCCCTAGGAAATAGCTGTTACAAAAATTTTTAATATCTTTAAATTTATTGGAAACAGTAAAATATTTCCTGAGGTAAATTTTGACAGTAATTCTGACTTTTTGGATTATTATTAATAATTGCTCTTGCTGCCATTTAACACAACAGAAAGATGTGTTTGAATCTGAGTCCTTGTTAGTCAAGAATAGTAAATAGTAATTCTTGAAAAATGGGAAATACATCTAATGAAGAAGATTACTTTGTATACAGAAAATGTTCAGCACAGGGAAATACGTGAAAAATCAAACAGGAAATTTGTGTGAGAATTTTGGCAGTGGTTCGGCAAGATTCCCTAAATGGACAAAATCAAAGTGAACCATATGGAAAAGAATTTTGTACAGAAACTTCTGAAGATGCTCTGTCAGTTTCTGAGTCTCCAATCTCTGTGATGAAGAAATACACCTCCTATACTTTCTATGCACTCACTTACACATTCATTTTCTTAGAGATCTGCTAGCCATATCAGGGAGCTTCTGAAAACACAGATGGCAAATCATGGTGTTGGAGTTCAGTGAGGAAATACTGTATAGCTCTCACACAATGACCCAAACCTGAGTGTTTAAATAATCACAATAACAATAATTATCAATACATTTTATGTATTGATAATTATTGTTATTGTGATTGTGATGGTGATTTATGCACCATCACACAATGCTTATAAAGCTAGCAAATTAGAACAAATGCAAGAAAATTTTATTGCCATTTAAGATGTATATAGTTGAACTACACAGGCAGACACAAACTGACACTACAGAATTTGTTAAAAAACTATTTTCCTCAATCTTTCCATTAAAGTTAAAATAAATGTATTTTATTTTGCCAGGTAGTTATATCATAACAATTAAATAATTTATTTCAGCATTCTTTGTGGTCATCCTACACCTAAGAATACTAAAAAAAAATTTTAAAAAGCCAAACAATCAAATAAACAAACTCAATTTTTTTTGGCTGTTCCACCATCCATGATTCTGCTGGCTTTGCTGCTGAGGTCCTGTAACTCTGAAAATCCATTTTATCTCGACACTCTTGTAATGTTCTCACTCCGAGACTCAAATTTATCAAGTTCCCAGTAGAAAGGAATATGCATAATTAACGATTTAATTTGTAGTCACAATTTATAAAAACAGATTTCTGAGACTCACAGTCACGTGCATAAAGTTTTTAACTACATAACCTTATGCCTGTTGAAATGCTCACCTTTGTGGGAGGGAAATCTCAGATTCCTGTTACATCTCTCTCAGCGCTGGAGGTAGGAGGGGAAAGGAAAACATTATCATTACTACAGTAGGGGAATAAAAACAACACAGAGCAACCATAGACTGTTCATCCATTAAGAGATTAGATCAGCAGATAATGAAAACTTAAGTATTTCTACTACAGTAATTTACATCACCTGTAGACTTTTCTCAAATTTTTTGCTTTCTTCAAACAAGGGGGAGCTTTCAAGAAGTTTTTTAGTCATGCTTGTAATCAATCTCCTAAAATATATTACACTGTACATTGGAAAGTTACAAAAATTAAAACACTGAGACACTAAGATCAAATTTTACTTTCAGTGTGAATTGTACCAGCAAACAATTAACCAGATAAGTACTGGTTAACAAGGTAATTAACAGGTAATAGAGTAGAATATTACGGTGTATCAGCTGATATAACCTGGCATAATGTCCTCAGACTACAAGTAACAGGATTGAAAATTTGTTTGTCATGACATCTTTTAGGCAAGTTACAAGTGGAGATGTTTAAGGAAGCTGAATTAAAGAAAGACACTGAAGCAGAAATATTTTAGTATGTCTGTAGGTGATGTTAGGATCAAGAGCAAAGTTGTACTCCGTGTATGAAACAGTCAAATGTTTGCCGATACTTTATATTTTTAAGGGAGAAGCAAAATCACTGGAGATGCAGTGGCTAGGATCAACAAATAAGAAGGAAAAATCAATAATGAAGAGAAGTTGTAAAATATTTTAAAAGTTTGACGTCAGATGATCAAATGAGGAAGTATAGCTGAGAGAAAAGACTGCAAAGGTTAAGCATTGGAGTTGTGAAAGAGGACTGTATTGGTCATGGCTCCAAATGGCAATTTTATCTCTGCTATACAACTGTGCTGGTTTAGCATGGATAGTAAAAACCAATTAGTGACTGACTTTGAAACTGACAGCCGGATTAACCAATTAAATACAGGGATACACCTCTGGGCCACACAGGCTTAAAAATCAGGATAATCCTGGAAAAATTGCTTTTCCTTCTGGACTTGGAGCAGGTAAGAAGGCAGCCCGGTTTCCTCCTTTGTGGGGGGCTAGGAGAGCCCGGCCTGCCCGGGCCAGGCCTTTCAGGGGAAGCTGCCAGGCTGGTGATGCCCAGGCAGGGAGAGGGGAGGAGAATATGCCCCAGCCTAGATCGGTTTCCAGCAGCTGTTAAAACATCATGCTGCTAAACCAGGGGGGGCTAGCCGTTCCTGCTCTGGTGACTTCCAGGCAGAGGAAAAGCAGCGGAGAAGTCCAGCCACTCGAGAGATCATGCAGCTGAGACCAAAAAGCGTCTCCACAGCTGGGCAAGGGGCCTGGCCCAACTTCAGTGTGGCTTGGCCCTACTGACCCTAATCTGAAGCCACTTCCCAGAAAGAACCATCATGCCCTCTGAGACCTGGGAGATGTTAACTCCTTCCTTTACAGATGAGACTTGCAAAAGCACTGGCCCTTCTCTGAGTGAGGACAGAGTGATTGAACCATAAGGAGACACAGCATGAAATTGAAGTCAATGAAGAGAGGGTAAAAGTCCTAAATTGGAGGAAGTTTGAGGAGTTGCCTATTTGGGCTGGAGTTCTCCTATGAGGCCATGGAGAAGGGACTAAAGTTTCCGTATAACATATAGAATGCTTTTTAGGGGATGCAACGTCCTAGTCTTAGCTGTGGACTGATGTAATTGAGATTTAATGGAGAATTTTGAACAGAGGAGGATAGGAGTGATATGAAGCCCTTTGCTCTCAGGGAAAAAAGAGATTTCTCTTTCTTGAGATAAAGATGATTTTGGAGATAGATGAAGAGTATCCCTAAACGGTACCCTAAAAGAGTACCATATAACGGTACCATATGCAGTTGTGGGGAAAACTGCTAATGGGAGGGACTTCATGGTTTGCAGAATTTCCCCCGGGTGGCTGCAGATTCGTGACATGGGAGCCACCAGAAAACTGTTTCCTGTGGCAATGTCTCCACCGGATTTCTAAGACAGACTCCTCTCCCTAAAGAACTGATGAAAGATTATTTTGAAATGGGGAAACTGACTGAAAATCACAGTTTTTGTCTCTTTATGTTGTCAGTTGGAAAGTGAACAGTTGGTAGGGAAGGAGAAGGGGTTTTGAAGGTTTCATTTTGATTCTCATTCTTCTTTCAGTGTGTGTTAATAAATCTATCTTTATACCCTTCAAGTTTGAGCTTGCTTTGCTTTTCTCCTAATCCTATCTCACAGCAGAAATGACACTCAAACCACTACACAAATGGTGCGCCACCTGGGAAACCAAAATTGGCGAACGTGAAACCACTACAACAACTAATGAGAAAAAGAAAATAATATAAAGTGACCCAGTCATAAAGAGATCTCCAAACTGTAGGCTCTCTGGTTTCTATTTCATGTTTTGGAAACAGTACAAACCTAATATTTTTTGTAATTCTGTACTTCACAATATTGCTTAATATGTGTCTATGTTAGTGATTTATTCAATCACATAGTTTTAATTGGTAAAAGAAGGCTCTACCTTCCTTGCCATAACTCCCTAAGCTCTGTGGTAATTAATCTTTTCTTACTTTCTTATCAAGGTGTGTTTGTGTATATATATGGATACAGAAGAAAAGAAAATTTGAAAAGAATTTATGTGATCAGGTTTGAATGTACTTGATCACTTAAAAAGCAAGAATTGAAACGTTTCATTATGTATGCTGAGTAAGTAGGTTTATGTCTTCAACATTTCAGTGATTCTTTCACACATTAGGTACGTTGTAGAACTACACTGGAAAATACTGCTGTGAAGTGGAAAGATTCAGAACACAAATGTAAGGAAAACATTGTAAGATTCAGGTATGATTGAATAAGTTGGGAAATATACTAGGCAAATAATTCAAGATAGTACGGAAAAGTGTTAGGTCTGTATCAAGCATTCTTTCTTCTGGAACTGATTTGGGGCTTTGAAGTAATATTATTAGGTCTTTAAATCTATGATCCATCAGGCCAAAATTCTTCTTTAAAAAGTGGGTATCAGAAAAAGATTGATTTGTTGTTCAGGAAACAACATCCTTGAATATGTGAAATAAAAACAAACAAACAAAACCCCAACACATCTATTATCTTTAAGCTGGTAGTACAATGTAGCACATACAACTGGCTGTATCAGGTCATGTTGCACAAAGCTATCAAATTCAAAAGCTGGTTTTGAACACTTACTGCCAGTGGGTTGTTACCTACAAGCAATGAGTCTTTTACTGTTATCCACAGGAAGGAGTCAGTGGCAGGTGTTCTGCTTCTGGCATAGCTCTGCTTTAGAATTTATGGGATTCTTTCTGTTTTCCAAGGAAGATTTCATTAAATGCTGTTACAGCTCTCTATGCATAGTCAACAACCTTAGACGGAAACATAAAAGAAGAAAAGAATTCCTTCTCCCTGCAGATTCTGAACAAAAGGAATATATTATCCTAATGCTTATTGCAGAGAAGAATGATGCCTTGTATGGTACCATTTATTGTTATAATAAAGAACAGGTTGCTGATAAGACAAGCTGTTTGTTAGAATGCCATTGGCAATAACAGTAAAAAGTACGTAACTAGATGTTCCTGCCAGGCCTGAAGATATTTTGTGCTCATGAACAACCCTTAGGATATTCTTTCAACAAACTACAAACTTGTATTTGCCTCAGAAATGTGTAGGTGTCCCGTAGACTAAATTTATGATGCAAAGAAATTTATCTCAGGAACACCCCATAGACAGAAATAAAAACATAATTATTCTGGTGTGTATCTTTCAGAATCCATGAATTTCAGTTACAGCCATAGTAATTTATCTAAAACTAGGAAAAACCTGTATTGGTTGGGTTTGTTTGCTTTGTTGTTTTTGTTTATTTGTTTGTTTGTTTTCCATTCTATCAGCAGAACTTAGTTCCACTTTTAAGGCTTGTGTGTTGTATATAAATTTTGTCTAACTGAATGACATGAATAACATCAGCTTATTACATCAAACCAATAAAATTAAATTCATTATCACATGGGAAACTGATGCTTTTTTTGTTAACAGTTGAGAATAAGTACAAAAGTTAATGAAGAGAATAAATTGATGTCATGAGAATGGAAAATAATTTTAGGAAAATTATGTTCTAATGGAATTTTGTTCCAATATGATTTCTGTAATGGATGCTTATTTGCCATATAGATTTGGTAAATATTAAAAAAAAAAGTTTTTATGGAAATACCAATATAAATAATATAAAAAATTGCTATCCAAAAGTGATGGATATTTCATGGCAGTTAACAAGGCTATTTAATGAAATATGTATTTTAGATAAGTAAATATAGTGGGTTGACCCTTGCTGGCTTCCAGGCTCCCACCAAGGCTGCTGTATCACTTCCCTCCACAGTTGGAAAAGGGAGAGAAAATATAACAAATGGTTCATGAGTTGAGATAAGGACTGTGAGAGATCACTCACCAAATACTGTCATGGCAGAATAGACTTGAATGAAAGATATTATTTGAATTTATAACTAACAAAATGAGAACAGGATAATGAGAAGTTAAATAAAACCTTAATACACATTCCCTCACCCCTCCCTCCTTCGCAGCTCTCCCTCCTCCCCCAGTGGCACAGGGAGACAGGGAACAAGGCTGACAGTCTGTCATTACAAGTTATTTTTCTGGCTGCTCAGGGAGAGGAGTCCTTCCCCTGTTCCAGCATTGTGGTGTCTCCCACAGAGTTCTGCATGGACTTCTCCAACGTGAATCGATCTCACCCAGGTCTTTTCTGACTGCAGTTAAAACTGTGGAATAACTTTCTTTTCTCCTTCTCCTTCTCCTTCTCCTTCTCCTTCTCCTTCTCCTTCTCCTTCTCCTTCTCCTTCTCCTTCCTCCTTCCTCCTTCCTCCTTCCTCCTTCCTCCTTCCTCCTTCAGTATGTTGTTACAGAGGCATTACCACTGTTTCTGTTTGGTCCAGCAAACCCAATACAGTAGATCATACAACAACTCACTGAACAGAGTTATATGGTATATATTAATGGTTGTGTTATAATAATTATAATATTTTAAGCATGTTTATATGATCTGTTGACAAGCATTTAATTGAATACTCAAAATGTTACTTAATTTCTTGAAAAAAATCAGTAAACAACAGAAACAACAAAGCTGTGTTTTAGTTCACCATACCACTCAAATGTAAGTTTTTGGGGTCTTTCATGGTTTAGTGTTTGGTTTTGGGTTTTTGAGATTTTTTTGTCCTTTGAGTTTCCCTCCTGTTAACAGGCAATTTTTCATTGCTGCTGAAAGAAGACTGTTCTGGCTGTATATAAAGAAACATATACCAAGAAAGATAACCAGTTTCATGCTAAACTTTGCTATCTCAAGTGTCTTACTCAGGATAGATTCTTTTCCTATTGTCCATGTTTTCAGCAGTTTATTTCAGTTTCAGTACTAGCTGACAGCACCCATAAGAATTTACATCAAAATAGTGTGACCTGTAAGTCATGTCTAAACTCTGTAGTCTGTCAGAGTTACATTCAGAGTTTGTGTCCAAAGCTACACTGTCATCCTCTGCATACTTGTCACTTGCCCACTCATTTTTTTTGTTGTTCCCTTCTTCTCAGGTTAGTAGAGCGCCATCGTGTTGCTGCAGCACTTCTTTCCACTGTGCTTGCTATGTAATTACACAGTTTTGTCCCACTCCATTAAAAGAGAAGTTGTTTCTTGTTTAACCCTTTAAACAGCATTTTAACATGCCTTCTTTACTGTCAGGATAGGCAACATACTTCTGAAGGATATGGCGTCATCCAGAGGAACCTGGACAAACTGAAGAAGAGCACCTATGGGAACCTCAAGAAGTTCACAAAGTTCAATGCTGCACCTGGGGCTGGGGCCAAGCCCCGTGTCACTACAGGCTGGAGGCTGAGCAGGGGGACCTGGAGGGGCTGGTGGATGAGAGCCTGGGCACCAGGTGGCAATGTGCACTTACAGCTCAGTAGAGCCAATTCTACCCAGTCTGAAGTAGGCGATTCTGCCCCTCTGCTTCACTTTCGTGGGACCTCACCTGGAGTTCTGCACAGGAGGGAGGGACATCAACTGGTTGGAGCAAATCCAGAGGGGGGTCATGAATGTGATCAGAGGGCTGGAGGACCTCTCCCATGAAGACAGGCTGAAAGGGCTGGGGTGGTTTAGCCTGAAGAAAAGAATGTTCTGGGGAGGCAGCCTTCCAGTGCCTAAGGGAGTCATACAAGGAAGCAGGAGAGGGACTCTTTACAAGGGCATGTAGTAATAAGACAAGGAGTGATGAATGAACAAAAAGCTTTATAAAATGTCTGCTTTTGAAATTTACTATATAATGGATTACAATGAAATAATTATTTACTTTTATCAGAGATCCAAATAATTATAATGGGGATCCTTCCCATTGTAGAATTAAAAATATTTTCTTTCAGCTTTCAGTCCTTTGCTTTTCTCTCTATTCTTCATAATTCTGAAATCTATATTTAGTATGGCCCTCCTATTTTTTCCCTTGTGATTTTCCTCATTCCCTTCCACCAGTATAATTCACTCTTTTTGTGAGTACTTAACACTTAACACATAAATTTTCAATTTTTATTCAAAATTACACTTGCCTTCCGCAAGGCTTGAACAACATGCAAACTTCACCTTCTACCTTTTCTAAAGGCTGCATATCTCTTCTGCCCCTCCTAATGTTATAATAATGTAGCACGATGAGATCCCAGACTTTAGATGAATAAGGCATAATAATTATAATGTTGATATGAAATGACCTGCAAGCTTACATCTTGCAGACTAACATTTCCTTTTCAGATCAAGATCCAGAAGATTAACTCTGCAAAGAAGCAGGCTGTGGGATGATGTCTGGCACATGCAGGAGTCTGGACACACACAGTAGACAGGAGGTGACATAATTTCAGAGTCTGGAGGATCCTGCAGTATTTAGACTCAACAGAGCAAATCAAGTCTGAGAAGTTAATCCTTGTCAGTGGTACAGTGCTGTGTGTTACACCTACTCAGTGTTACCTTGTAATGATGATACATAAATATTATGTCTTATTTATAGTCTCTTCTGACCCAGGATCACAGTTATTTCTTTCATGTCTGAACATCAGGCATGAAGCCTGATTATCCCTAGGTATGAAACCTTGTGATTTGGGAGCAACAGCTCCTAAACAATTTTTTCTGGTCAGTATGCAGTATTTTTTTCCCTTCATTTTATATTGTGGGGTTTTTCTTCCTTTTCTATAGAACCATAAATCTGATTTTTTGTTTGTTTGTTTGTTTTTTTAAGTAAATTATGTTGGCCATCTGTTATCCTTAGCATTTAGAAGATCTAACTTTGAGTGCTCCTACTAATTCACTGGACCCAGAAAGTTAATTCTATTTATAAAATCTTTGAAAAAAAAAAATATGTGTCAGTTTACATGTGCCCCCTTTCAGATCCATAAGCTACAGCTACAAGAACATAAGAAGAATCTTCTTGGCCACGGTACCTATATAAGAGGTAAACTGCAACAGAAGTTTGCAGTGGTAAAATGCCACAGAAGAGCCACTGCTCCTTGGAAGTAGCAGAGAGAAAAGATTTTTCTCATATCCTGTTGCTGAGTCAGGAGTAATGCCACACAATCAGAAAGTGGAAGATCTACACAGCAGAATATATTTCAGAAAGTACTAGGAAAAAATATATATCTGAGAAGACACGCTGTAGAGCACAGTTTGTTTGTTTGGTTTTTTTTACATTTTATTCTTAATTTTCTAATGTGCAAGTTACCTTCTTTAAATTCTTTAACAAATTTTCTCAGCTGTTTGTGTGTCTCTTGCTTTTTCTATAAATTTATATTTTACACTTAATAAAATACTGGGCAAGTAAAAAGTTTCTTTACCTTCTCCATGACGTCACATTAATCTTTAATCTCTCCCCTCTTATCACCCACAGTGTGGATTGCTGAGGAACATGAAGTGTGCTACAGCAGATGTTGAAACCACTTTGATCAGTGCACTTGCACTACATAACTTCCTCTGAGCACATATCTGTCCTCATTCTTTCTGACATTGCTTTAACATTCTTGTAAGATTTTATTCCACACCATCATGCTTCTTCATACTATTTTTTTCCTCCATAGCTGGGGGAAAAAAAAAAGGCAAAAGAATGGTTAGTGGACTTTTCTACTTCCTAGACCATTTTTTAATTAGATTAAGTTCTTATCTCATGAGGAAAGGAGCTTGAAACTGAGAGCAGGGCATGAAGATGGGGTACGTGTATGTCTATTTTAATTCTTTTCTGTCATCAGATAACACTGTTGCACACCATATTTAGTAGCATAACCATCTGCTTCTTTCCCCACTTCTGAATATTCACTGAAACATAAAAGACCTTTAAATGTCTGGAACTTGTGTTTCTTCCATAAATAGTCTTGTTTTGAGCAGCTCTCATAATGGTAAAGCAGTGCCATTTTGTAGGCAAAGACTACCTCTTAACACCATTTCCATGGGAAGTTCAAAGAGAATAAATTATTTATTATATTCAAGACTGGGCAAAATGTTCATTAAATATATATAGAGACCTAGATTCTAGCTGGAGGAGACTTTAGCAATGAACTTGAGGTGTGCCAGTTATAAATATCTGACTTGACTTGCACCCATATAGTGTATTTTTTACGTCATTGACTTTATTTCTTTTTTTTTTAACTTAAAGAAATATATTTCTCTTAGCTTCTCAGATTAAAAAAAAATCAAAAAACCAAAAACAAACAAACAAACAAAAAACCCACAACAACAACAACCCCAGAACTAAGCAGTATTTATTTTGATATTCAAGAAATTTGAAGAAAGGTGAAGCTTCCTTCTTGTAAATTAATAACTGTAATTCAACGTAGCTTTGGTTTCATGCTTGAGGTGTTTTTGTTCTTTGAAATTCTTTTCCAAGGAAGCTTTGTAAACTTGAGGAATGTTTTTGTAACTGTACTTATGTTATTAATTCCTTCTGACAGGAGGGACTTCTTCTTAATGTCCCTCTGGTTTGACCAATGTGATTGAAGAGGTTTGCCTTTGTTTCACCAATCAACTTGGTCTGTGTAAAATAGTATATAAAAGAGACGAATCCCAAAATAGTCACTTTTTAACCTTCTAAATCTTAGAGTTTGTGTCATTGATTTTTGTAAAACAGCAACAATTCAACAACATAGAATTTAATGCGACACACCAGAGTAATTTGCTGCAATTAGAAATGGTGCAGATCAAATACAAAAATGGTTGTGCTGGCATCTTATGAAGCTGTTTACTTTAAAACT
This sequence comes from Hylia prasina, assembly GCA_013397195.1. Classification (NCBI taxonomy): domain Eukaryota; kingdom Metazoa; phylum Chordata; class Aves; order Passeriformes; family Sylviidae; genus Hylia; species Hylia prasina. Next base: position 996,998 of record VYXD01001990.1, on the reverse strand, counting down.
TGGACTGAATGTCTTGATGCCTGTTTCTAGTTGAAAAGTACAGCTTTGTCGTAAAGCAAAGGAACAGTAAAGGAGAAAATCAGCTGTGGTGTGTACTTGACATTAGACCCTAAGTTCTATTGCATAATAATTCTGTTTAAGGTTTATCTGTTCAGTTAATTCAAATTCTGCAGGCATTCCAGAGGACAGTTTGGAAGTGTGAGGAATTTGCAGTAGGAATAGGAGACAACTGAATATTGATACTGAATAAATAATGATAGAAAATGACATGGACTGATGCAGTCAAGAGATGTGATTAGATAATTTATATTAAAACTTGTCATCTTCTCTGCATAATAAGGCATTATTAGAAGTCTTTCTCACCACTAAGACTAAAGGCCCAGGCAAGGGGAAGTGTTCGTGTATGACAGGTGGTGCTGGTGATATCAGCCAAAAAACTGGAATCCTGCTATAGAAAAATTGAATTTGAAGATAACCCCTTTCTCTCTAAAAATTGTTTCCTCACAGAAAATTTATTCTCCATACTTCATAGGATACGACACTTAAAGGCAATACCTTCCCCACAACCTCTCCCCCACCTCCCAAATAAAAAAAGTAAAATCAGAGCTATCAATAATAATTATTTTATTATTAAAACAAATATAATGTGTAGAACAGAACATATTTAAAGACAATTACTCCTTCAATTACAATCCTTTCTTTATTCCTCTACGGAGAGCTTTTGAGAAATATTATATCTTTGAGATTTGCTCTAAAATCAGTGAAGCCTAAAATATTTTATTCATACACAACAGAAAAAGTGAATGTTCTCTTTATCTTTCATATGCAAATGCAACAGTTAATTGTGTAGTATTTATCACTGGTACTTTCATAAGCTAATGAAAGGTAATGTAGTCCATTCATTACTGACAGACAGGGAGCAGCCAGCACTGCCTGGAGGAGCAGGGAATAGCAAGTCCAAGCTCAACAGCCAGAAGAAGCTGAAGGTTCAGGTAAAGAGGTACAGAAGTGACAGCTGTAAGAAACAGCAGTGCTTAGGGTAGGAGTGAAATGTGGTTCAAGACACTGTTGGTACAGACTTGGTAAAATTGAGTAAGACCAGTAAAGAAGCAAAGAGCAAAACTCAGAAACTGAGGAGAGCTGTGAGGTTGTTAATAAAATAAGTGGCATTTACAGTTCAAAAAGTTATCATCTTATTTTCTCCAACTTCATTGAAACCTTTTATCTGAAGACATATATATTTTAAATGTTGCTGTTATCTTCTTACTAATTCAGTATCATCATAAGCTGTCTTTGTTTTAACGGTTAAAGTTCATGAATGGCAATAAAGAGTAGCATCATATTTTTCTGTACTAGTTTTATCATTCTGGCTAAAAGGTCCCTAAATATTTAAAAGTGTGAAATCTTTCTTTTATGACTTCTAAAGAAGTATTCCTTCATTTTTATCAAGGACTGGTAGATCATGAAATTTGCTTTTAAAATAATCCAGACTTTTGTACTCTACAACATGTTTACAAAGTTTGCAAAATAAACTTTTATAATTATCTACATCCTTAAAAGTGTACTTAACTTGTAGTAAGTCCTTCATTTATTATTAAAAGTATTATCATAATTTTGTTCCTATACTGCTAATCAGTTGTAATAAATTCTCATACTGAACAGAATTAATTCCTTTGAGGACAAAGTATTAGTGGGAATTTAGCAGGCTTCCAAATCCCTATGAGCATGCAATTAGATCTATTATTAGGTTCTCTGACCTGAATACTCTGCTTTATTTTCACTACTTTCAAATCATTTAGCATCCATGCTTCTACACAGAATTATAGAATGGCTTGTGTTGGAAGGTAACATCACCTATCTGCAACCCCTTTGTCATGAGAAGAGATGTCTTCCACTAGGCCAGGTTTCTCAAACACACATACAACTGCCTGACTTTTGTGCAAAACTCAGCTGAAAATAAGAGAGAAGTCTGCCTTACACTCAGAAAAAGTGAAAGTTGAGATATCTGGAACGGAATATTTTGTACTCAGCTACACAGTTCTTTACACTGAAATTTATTCGTGAGAAGATTTTTATTCATCTTAATTTAGGAAATTATCAAGGAAACCTGAGTCATGCTGAAATAAGCAATATTTTCCATAAAACATTTCTTAGATGTTAATCTTTCAGTTAATGGTTGAAAGCCTTTAAATTCCGATTAATGCAACATAAATTAATTTAATTACCCTTTTTTATTTTATTTGAAGGGATACTTCACTTCTGAAGAAGAAGGAAATATGCTTTGACAGTTCTGCTTTTTGGTCTCTGATAAAATCATGTAGGATCTTCTATTTAAAGTAACATGAACATGGCCTCTTCCATTTTGTGTCAGAACTGTTCTGTAACATAAATATCTTATAAAAATAAAAGTTTTCCACACCATCATCCTTGCAGAAGTAAGATCATATTAAAATGAAATAGTATTTTTGAAGATGTGTTTTGCTTTTTAGTAAGACTATTGTTTGTTATTCTGCAGGGGGGTAGAATATTTTTACATTTACAACATACTGCTTTGAGTGCATTTGTACCTCACTACAAAAGGAATTAAAGAAAGAGCTGAAGACATTGGTTAGACATTTTTTCTTGAAAATGGAGCATAAAATAATATTCTATGAAAAAGTTCAGGCCAGGCTGAATCTAGAAAATTAGTTCAAGAGATACAGGAAATAAAGAACACCATTTTAGAAAGGAAGAAGTGTTATTCTTCCTAATGCTTAGCTGTTATCCAGCTAAAAAGCTTTTGAAAGCAACAACAGTATAGTTACTATGCATTTTTTCATTCATACTTCACAGGCTTATGCTACTAAAGCTGAAGCAAACAGCTCTGCCCCATGTCTTTACTGTGCCTGCCTTCCATGCTTCTACTTTCTGCTACACCCACGATCACAATGCTACGGGTGACAAACAAGTCATGATGAAATCAATTAAAACGTCAAAATACATACCAAGACATACTGTTTTTCTCTTCGGTGATAAAATGGCTTCTAATCACCTTTATAGAACACTCTGTGTTAGTGAAAATTAGTGACATTTGCATATTGATGAGAATTAACTAGCTTAGTATTTGCATGGGACAGAGATATTAATGTTTTTCACTTCAACAGTACAGTTGGTTTGAAACATAGCGGAGTGAAATCAATTATCTTGCAAACATCAGTTCCTCTCCCTTTGTAAAGCAGGATACAAGATATCACAAATAAAAAGGCACTGAGCACTAACCTCTTCCTTGGCCACTTGCTGGACATGTAAAAAGGCTTTGTCACAAGATACCAAGAATACAATTTTGGCTGGTTTTCTTCATGCACAACAATGTGAGAGGCCTAAAGTAAATTACATTTCATCATTGCCAAAGCAAATAAAGGAGACGGCCTAAAGTGGAAGGCTTTTTCATAATAGATTAGTAAATAGCAGATTTCTATTTCTTCCAAGTATTCATGTATGCTATTGATTCTGTCTGCTGGAATTTTGAATCTCTCTGAGGTTAGCAGGGCCCATCAATACCAAAAATGTCAGCAGGTGAATTCATTATTGTTGTCTCCTCATATATATATAATTTACTTTAAAAACAGCAGTATCTCATTTGCATGTATTATATTCAAGGTCAGCAAGTTTGCAAATAATCAGCTCATATAGGAGACATTTTATTAAATAGCAACTAATAATATTTCTTTTTCCACAGATCTGAGTTATTGCATCTGTGCAAAGATCTTAAAAAAAACTATTATAATTGATTTCTAAAAAAAAAGTAGGAATAAAAATCAGTTATGCTGACTATGAAATTACAAATGTATTATACAATTCACTACAATAAATAGAGCAACATTACTGTGGGTTTTTACAAAAATATTCATTTAATAACAAAATAATTTTTATTTGTTTTAATATTTACAGATACACATCTGGAGTGTCATTGTGACACTGTCAATTTTATCACCATGTTTTATTCTCGGCAAAAAATACCCCAACTCTTTAATACAGAAATTGTTGGTAGTTGCACCATATCATTAACTGATTTTATTGATTTTCCATTTTTAAGATGTAAATTTCACTTGTAACATTTTTTGGGTTTTGCTTTCAAAGCAAATTTTTTGAAGTTACTGTAAATGATTTTCTTAATCATAGAAATAAAAGGTAAAAAGTAATTTAATCCCATTTACAACTGTAATAAAGCTTAGTATCTCATCACTTTATAGCCCAGTGTATTAATTAATTCAGATTTTTAAAAACTGACTGATACAGAATCTTTATTAGGTTTTTCAGCTTCATATTCTTCTAGTTATGTTCAAGAAGGCAAGATAAGCTTTTTATAAGTCAGTAAACAAAATTGCCACTCATAATGTAAAAACTGGAACAATTGAAGCAGTTTATTGGGGAACAAAACTTAAATTTTTCCAGAATATATTGCTTGGTAGTTGCCATTCAACTGATGTACTTAAGATGAATAAGAGGATTTGAAACTCACTGTTTTAAAGTATAAGGAGGGAGAAGCTGAGTTGTTTAAACTAGGAGTGAAACCAGACAAGCAAGGAAAGAAAGATGCTTAAAACTTATCTCAAGATTTGCTCATTCAGAATCCAGCTCAGTTTGCTGGTATGCAGCACCTTGGCTCTTCTCAGGAGAAAAAGGGAGTAATGATAACTTATCCACATGCCCAGGAAAGCCAGTACTTTCTGTTTTACTGCACACACACATTTTCTGGTTTGTTGCACACACATATGAGTACCCTTTCCTGCCAATTTCTTTTATCATTTTGTTCATTGATTTTTGTCAAGATTGTGTGATTACATGCTCAGGATAAGAAACAAGTTCTCTCAGTCACAGTAATTTCTATTAAGACTTTCAGAATCTCTCTGTTTCTGTATCTGTCTTTCCCTTCCACTCTTTTTCTCTCTCTTAACTAAACAATTCTAAAATTTCTTTCCTGAAGTTCTCCAATATTCACCTTCTAAGAAATCCATCAATGTGCCCACTGGAATACTACCAGGTTTTGCTTTGGAAAACTACATATTTCTTGAGTGGGAAGGAAACAAAAAAAGAAAAAAAAGAAAAAGAAAAGAAAAAAAAGCAACAATGTGTGCTAAGTTTCTGGGGGCTTTATTAGTTACATTAGAAAACACAATACTACAAGGGATGAAAGTATTAAAAGCAATGTTTTATAGACCACTTTTTTTTTCTATGATGCTATACCTCCATTATATTACACTCACAATTAAAAGGAATATTCTCTCATGAATATGTCCATTCCTAAAACAAATGTACATCTCAGTTGAAACCTCCAGAATTTTCTACTGCAGGCAGATCTCCCACTGTACATCAATACTACTTGATTTAGGTTTTTCGGTCACATCTTTCAGGATGTGCCAGCATATATGTTACACACATTTGTTATGGGATCTGTAGCTTGAAGGTCAGTTGCCTATGTACAAAAAAGGGATCTGGAAAAGCTCATTCCTGAAGGTGCTTAACCCTCATTTGGTTAATAAATTCTCAAATTACCACTGTTCTTTAGGTACTTAACCTGAGCTACCACATTACAAGGAACAGTAAGTGCTGTGGTAAGATACATAACTTAAACTCTCTTGAGATATTTAAACAACTAGACATATGTTTAATCTTCTCTGAAGTTGGAAGGATTTGATATTTTACCACTATTCAAACACACAATAGTCATGCACACCTTTGTGAAGATCTACTACACTAGTCAGAGGCATTCACAGTAAAATACAGACAAATGGAAGAATATCGCATCTATGCCCTACTTTTTCATGATTCTTACACTTGTGTAAATATGTTTCTCATCCCTTTGTACACAATGAGACTCACTATTCTTTTGACATCTTACTTCAAAACTGATCTTCTTCGTTTTGGCCTTTGAAAAATTCTGTCCGAATTCCAAATAATATTCAATGTTAATATTACCTTATTTGCTATTTTTCATGACTTTTGACCTTGAAAGTTTTTATTCTTTGCTGCCTTCTCATATGGTATAGGTTATACTGTCTACCTTTACTACATTTTTCATTAGGAAATGAAAATTTAATCTATATGATGCAGAGAATAACTGCACTATAGAATATTCTTCATTAACTCTATTCAGTGAAAGAGTAGAATGTTCAAATAGCATTCAGATTTCATCACAATGAAATTTTACAACTTTTTAATTTATTCTCATAAAATATAAAAGAATGCCTTGTTATTTTGCTTTTGTCTGGAAAAGAGAAATAAATAAAGGTCAATAAAGAAATATAACGTAAAGATATTTAGTAATAAAAATGAATTAAATTTAAATGTAGTTTTACATAAAGCTGATTGGTGATGTTAAAGCTAGAATATTTACAGATTTTGCTATACATCTAGAAAAATATTTACTTTTTTTGGGGACATACTAGTTTGGGAAGAAATGGAACCTACTTCCTCTTTATTTAAAATGACTCAAGATAATTCACCTTTTAATCCAATGCTATTCTATGTTTTCAGTCTAAATTAAAAAGAATTTTGTATATTCTACTATATTCTACACTATTTCTTCTGTCTAGAATAAACACCATTCTATCAGTTATCTGACAATTTTTCTTTGAATAACTAAAGGGGAAGGAGTGGTGAAAAAGAACAGCAGTTTGAAACATCTGAATGCTGGATATCTTAAGACCATCTGTGAGTAGGAAGATGAAAGGAGTGTTGATGCTTCAGTGCCATCTACAACTGACATTTATCATTCTTGTTGTGGTAAGGCAAGAAAAATTAAAGACCCTTGCAAGATTGCAACAAGATATTGATCATAGTTTACTAAGCTGTAAAATCTTGTACTTTAATTTGGAGTATGTCCTTTAAAAGAGCTGTGTCAGCTCAAAGTTTGGCTTTTATGGAACATGTGAATAAAACCTTACATGACTGTAACATGGTTTTCTGGTTAAAAAAAAAAAGGAGCTACAAAGGGATACTTGAATTACAGTTACAAATTTACTATTACAGAGTGAACAAAATTGTTCCATTTTTTCCTTTTCATTTTAACAGACATTTCAATCTCCTACCTTTGAAGTACCTATTGTTATAGATATGTTCATTGTCAATTGATGTCATATAGCCTATTCATTGTGGTTATAGATGAGATACAGAGTTAAGGAACTTACAGTTTTACCCTTCAGCAATATCCATCAGACAAGGGAATTGCATAAAATTGTTGGTGGGGGTGGAGGAGTAGGTGCACTTACAAATTTGTGTCAGGAAAAAAACCTTTCCTCTGTCAATAGCTTTTATAATGCAAACAATCATATTAAACAAAGGACAAAACCCCAAAGAGACAATCATACACAGAGCACTATGGTCAAAGGGATTGTATGCCACTTAAATACTTATCCCTAATATTTCTTAATAGTTGTCTCTAGAAAAATCATTTGGTCACGAAATGCAAAATGTTCTTCAAAGGAACTCAGATGTAATTTAGGCCATACAAAATTTCTTTTTCAAAACCAAATGCTAGACTGCTCGTTTCTGTTATTTTCATATGCGAATAGTTGTGTTGCTTCTATTAAGAACTTACAAGATAAACAAGCAAGAGAAAATATTTGCATTTTCATTTATTTTATCTGCAGTAGGAGTTTTATTATTTATCTTTCTGATGCAAATACAACTTGGTGTGTTTGTTATTAATTTAAGGTGTTTAACGGGTTTAAGATGATTTCTGAAATGAATTAAGTTTTTATAAGATATGCCTTTAAGATCTTATGAGAAACTGCTTAAAAAAAAGAAAAAGTATTTCTCTAGATAGACAGAAATTATAACTTTAAGGGAGTCTTAGTAGGTCTCTATTTTGTTATGAAATCATATATTAATATATTTTCTTCATTATTAGTCTTTAACTATATCATACCTAATGTTCCACTTATTTGAATGTCCAAGGTATGGAAAACACAGTAAATGGGTAACTAATATCAGAAGGTTTTATATATTTATGTTCTCAGAAAGACATCAAGGACCTGGACCAGCTACCTGTTATATAAACATAATCAGCATGTTATATCAGGATGAGACCAAGGAAACTTGGCTGCTAAGCAGAGTTAGCTAGTAAAAAAGCCTTGAGGATAGCACGGGATGCAAAATTCTCCCCTTGTAGAATATTTCACTGAAATTTTGAGAATGTAACGGTCATACTGTCATTATGTGCAGTGTTCTTCTGTGTGTATAGGTTTAAACTTAGTAAAAAGAGCTCATGGTCAAAATACTAATATAAAATTCTAACAATTAGATCACCACTTATGGGCTTTTTCAGTTGAGCAGAGAATTTACACATAAAACCCAATAGCTATGTGCTCAGGAATAATATATGTCTGAGCTCTACTCTTTCAAGAGGTTTCAGTGAAAGAATGCCTAATTTCTGTGTCTAGAGGAAGTTTATGTCTGGATTGATTTTGAACTAATTGGGCTCTGAAAGTCTGGATATGTGCACAGGCACAAGAGCAGCTTACTGGAGAACCTAAAACTGAAGCTGGGCATTATCTAGGTAGCCTGCAGGTTCCGAGGCTCAATGACAGCTGGAAGGATAACGTTTTGGGGGTTTTATTTTTAAGATATCAGTGACTGTTCACATCCAAAATAAACTTGGTTTAGGTAGCTATGTACAAAATTTAAGAATCTCATTCTGAAGTAATGAAACTTGTTTCAAGTTGTCTAAATGTCTTCCATACAAAGAACAAACAAACAAACAAGAGCAGAAAATATAGTTACTGGCTAAAAAAGACCCTTCCTTCTAAAGAAACATACTAATTATCTGAAGGAATTTTTTTTAAAAATAAATACAATATTTTTCTACTTTGCTCAATTCCAGACATCTATAATTAAAAAAAAAGCAAGCAACAAAAAGCCCCAACAAACAACAGAATCCTCCCACCAAACTACATACACACGCAAAAACCCCAAATCACAAACAAAACCCTTCAAAACACAGTAATTAATTTAAAAGCCAAATCATATGTGTTACTTGAGAACTTTGGAGAACTGCTTTAGAATTTTCTATAAGGTGTCCTGATGAACAATCACTTGGTCTGTGGAAAGGATTGTGAAAATATGTGGTATCCATCAAAGTCAGTCCTAAACAAAGAAAAATGAAATCTGAAATATAAGATTGATTAATCGGTGACTTAGAGGGCTTACCAGCCAATTCCCACACAGGATTTTTTTTTTTTTCATGTTGTTGAATGGCTTTCTGCATTTTCATGCAGTATTCCTAAAAATATAAAATAGTAAAAATGCTCAAACTCATTCAGATAAAAAACATTATCAGGCTGGTAGTATTCTGATTTACCTCATTTTGTCTGTAACAAACCATTTTGTGAATACATCAATGTTTTCTGGTCTGCACAGAATTTTGATTAACTTAGCTGTAGAGATACAAAATAAAAATCTCTTTCTTAATAGAGAACTATATGTGTATGCATTAGAAGTGTACTAAATAATCTTTATTTTTGCTCTCTTGCTGCACACTTAAAATTATTAGGATTCATTTAGGGACTAAAACTGTATATTCGTGATTTAGTCTGTCTCGGCTGGGGTGGGAGGAATCAAATGCATCACTAGCAGAGCCCTGTTCTTTCACTGACTTCTACATCTCCTAGTATCTCCCTGAATCCTGCTGCAGCTCATGCAGTCTTTGCCTCCCAGAAATTTCAGGATAGTTGCTCTCCAACCAGCATTTCCTAAACTGAGATGCAAGACCCAGGAGAGGCACCCTTCAATTATTTCTTTGACTGCTTCACACTAGCAGCTTCCTATTTGATATTTCTGTGTAAGGTCTGGGAAACAGGCCATCCAACTCTCCTGCTCTCCTGGCTAGACAGGGAGAAAACTTGCAGGAAGATGTAGGAACAGTTTATCAACCTCTGTTGGGACCAAATCCAGCATAGTAACTCTGCCAGCTACTCTGGTCCCCCTCCTCTACTTGTGGTTTGTTTTCTTTTTTTGTCCCTCTGTACTCTACTTTCAATAACTCTTTTCACTTTTCTGTTTGCATACTGTGTGAGTTGAAACATTTCTTTGACTGTGATCTCTAAATGTGTAGGAAATTTAGCTGCCAAGACCTGTATGTCTACAATAATAAAAAAAGAAGCTAAAGAATTCAGACTGTCAGCTTGAAAAGCCGGGATATAAAAAGCCTGCAAGGCCTGGGCTGACAAGGTTGCAAAGCAGAGTAGAAAAGACTTCTGTGCTTGGTTTGTAATGGTTGCAGGGTCTGAAAACGTTAGATGTGAAGGCACATAGAGCTGGGATAGATGAAACAGGGTGAAAGCAGGAGTCAGGCACCAAGACATAGTTGCATTGTTTCTTTTTTCTTTTGAATAACAGATATATACAGCAGGTAGTATACTCATTCAACCTTAAGTCTGCTTGCAGAAAAATGACTAAGCATCACCTTTGTGTTTTTGTTGGTGTAAGTGCTAGCATTCAGGGGGCCATACTCCCAGAAAACCTCAGTTTTTCTGAACATTGCACAGGAGCACAGCAAGCAAACACAATCAGAAAGAACTGACAATAGCATGGCAAGAGGCAAGTCTCACCAATTTTCAAAGAACAAGACAACTACTTTTCAGTAATCCATGACACTCATTTGTCACACAAGCACAATGTGGCTTTTTGTTTTGGTTGGTTTTTTTTGTGAATATCAATTCCTCTCCAGAATTTCTCTCTGACCTGACTTCAGTTATCATCTGCAGTAATATCCTGACCAGTATTCACACGAATTAACATGCAATGTGGAATGATGGGCAAGTATTCACACAGGGTGAAAAGATACTTTGTTTTTCAAAAGCAAGTATTTAGCAACTATGTGATGAGGTGTTTTTATAATGACCTTTTATAACTGAAAACACAATAGAGTTGCCAGGAAACTTGCATAATTTGTCTGGCATACCAAGTACAGGAAAAACAGAGAGCATATAGTTTGTTTCTGCCTTATTATGTCTTATTATAAGCCATGGCATTTTTCCTGCCTTGAAATAACACTTCAGATCCTCTAAATGGTGAAGCTCAAGAAACATACTTTACACTCAGTTTCAGAGAGGTAAGTATCACTGTAGAAAAAAAGTATTCATCATCCCAAACATTTTGGTCATCAGCTACAGATAATCAGGAATATGGCAGTATCCTTCTATCTCCTTCATTCTGAAGGAGTGCTGGCAAAACAAGGTTCTACGTGACTTTGATTAGCTAAGAGATGTAACAGGTCTCCACTTTCCTAGCCTAGTGGCTGGCGAGGAGAGCCATGTTTTACAACTAATGTTGTAATCACATTGAGAAAAATTAAAAAAAAAAAGTCCTAAAAATAGAACAATTCTTCTGGAGAGCTTTTTTAAAAAAGAGAAAAAGACAAAAAAAAACTTTTTTAAAAAACCCAAAAACAACAACAAAACCACCTCCCCCAAAAAATAAACAAGACCCCAAATGACCAAACAAAAACACAACCACCAAAAACAACAACCAACTCCCCCCCTTCAAAACACTTGCATTTCTATTTATCTGATATCTTCAAGTGTTCCTTCTGACCTTCAGGATGAATATTTTAATGCTTTACATTAATCAACCTTACAGTAACACAAAGCTCAGAAATCTCCCAAATAACCAGTAGAACAGCTGTACTAGATACCAAGAGAATAACCACTAAAATAGCTATCAGGTAATAAGGTGTTAGAGATAACAAAGACTGCCAAGAAGTTTAATAGAAAGTTGAGGAAATTAATTCCTAACACTTGGATTCAGTTACTAAAAACATTTATAAGGATAAATAAAAAATATGTAATAGACTTAACACTGATATTACATAAGAAAGTTACCATAAATACTGCTATAACAAATGCTATAACATTTCACAAGGAATAACTAGAAAGATCAGTAAATATTTAAAATAGAAACGACTTAAAATATTCTTTACAAATTCCATTGTTGTTGTCTGTTAGTTTGTGAGAAGATAACGAGTCCTTTGAGATTAATAAAAGGTAAACCAGGGAGGAGGAGCTGCTTCAGAGAACAAATCACTCTTTCCTGTTGACCTAGTTAGAGTTTACTTCTCAAAAATAGATCTGTTCTCTAACCCTGTCACATAACCCTCAGTGCAAAGTAAAATAGGAACAGATTCAATAAGATGGGAAAAGAGATTCACTTCTTCTTATGCTGTGTTTTTTTATAATACACATGGAAAAAGAAACTTAGAATTCCCTTATTTCAGATAAGAAAGAAGAGAAATTGCAATATTACTTTCATACAGTCTTCATAATACAAACCAATCTGTTTTTCAAGTGAAGTGCATAAAAGATAAAGGAATAGAGATTTGAAGTTTTTTTAAAATATTCCAAAAACCATAGATGAAGTTTCTCTAAGCTTCAACTAAATTCGTTTTGATATATGAGTCTCAGTTCAGTCTTGGCTTTCTGTTTATGTTTTTCTCAAGCAGTGCAAAATGCAAGTGGATATAAAATGCAATAAAATCAGACATGGCTGTTTATACCTACTGTACACTCATTCTGTTTTAGCTCAGCTGACAAGGCACCTTCCTGTCTTCTATGTGGAGATACAGAAAAAAAGATTTTTTTTTTATTTTTAATGGTAATTTGTTTTCATTTTTGCTGTCTTTAAAGCACTGGTCATGAGGACTTATGGAAAAATAGACTTTATGTAGCAAGAAAGTTTTCTTCAGAGAAATCAGCCTCATTATTTTATATTGTACTGTGTTAGTTGTGTTCTGCTTGCGATCTGCCTGTAAGGCCTTACAGATAAAAGAGAAATATCAATTATGGTAAGTGGAAAAATTATTTGGATAATAAAAGTGGAAAAGACCAACTAAAATTAAAATTTGGCCAAAAAGATGATAAGAACATCTCTTGAGGATTAGTTTAATATAGACTCTTACCCTCATAGACAAGAGAAGTCGTTCCCTAAGGGAAGGTTGGCCATGAGCTGGTGACCCCAGCACAACCTGTGCCTGACAGGTTCTGACCGAAGCCAGCTGCTGGAAACTGGGTCCAGCAACAACTCCAGACAAGGGAAAATTTAAAGAGTAGATCTGAAGTCCAGTTCATGGGATCCAGACAGGAGCAGCAACAGACAGGCCCAAAGACAAGCTTGGAACCAAGTCACAACGCACCTCAGGAGACAAGGTGCCTGTATGCTGGACATAAAGTCACACAACAAGGAGAGACAAGGCTGGGGACAGGCACACCTTGGACACAGCTCACCAAGAGCTGGCTGCTCAGAACTCAGCTGAGCATCCTGGGTGCACGGGCCAGGGTGTGGATGGACACCCCTGCAGGTTCCTTGTTGAAGTTATTGAGGTCTACTAGAGTCCTTTTAACTCCGAGAGCCAAAAGGGGTTAAAAGCAAAGGCTAAATATTTGGCTTTAATAGAATAAAACAAAACCCAACAACAATCAACCAACTACAACAGAACAATGAACTCTCATAAGAATAATCCAATACCTACAATATTTTCATTTAATTCTATTTGATCAACTAAATCATACTTGATCAACTAAATCATACTTGATCATCTAATGAATTCAAGTAATAAACTTTGTAATACCAGGACTGTTTCAGTGAGAACAACTTCTTGAGAGATTTTCATGCTGTAGAGGAGCAACCTGAAAATATTTTCTAATTGCAACCAGATCTGAACTTCTTAAAATATTTTTGTTCCACATAAACAATGAAATGTCAAATTTACATCAATTTATACCTAATAACATCTTAGTGTTTCTTTGCTGAATTTTTATTATTCCTAAAAGGCCAATGAAATATCTGTACTACTTTTTGAACATAGAACACCCATGCTGGGAAACATGCTTGCCTTATATCCCACAATCACCTGCTCTGGGATTCAGTTATTGGCGTGTGGAATGAAGTTCATTCTCAGCAAGATTGTGTACAATGACAGATTCAGAAGAAAAAGTAATTTGCTGGAGGGCAGGGCTGTTCTTCACAGAGACCTGTTCACACTGAAGCCATGAACTGACAGGAACCTCCTGAAGGTAAATAAAAACACATGGAACATTCTTCATCCAGGCTAGGATAACCCCAAGCAAGCAGTAGAGGCTAGGGGAGCGTTGCCTAGAAGGCAGGTTGGCAGAAAGAAATTTGGGATCCAGGTGAAAAATAAGTGGGAAATGTGCCAGAAATGTGCTCTTGGTGTGAGGGAGGTTAAATATCCCAGATTATATTATTAAGAATGTGGTTAATAGAATAAGGAAAGTGACTTTCCCCCACTATTCAGTGCTTCTAAGACTCCATTTGGAATCCTGTGTCCAGTTTTGGGTTCATCAGTGTGAGAAGGATAATGGCATACTAGAACAAATCCATCAGAGGCCACCCCAAGATTTGAACTCCGGAGTACAGAGTGTATAAAGACAGGCTGAGAGAACTGGTTCTGTCTACCTTTAAGAAGAAAAAGCTCAGGAGACCAGGTATGTATTTATATATACACAGCTACCTCATCAAAGATTAAAGAGAAAATAGGGCTGTACTCCCATCAAAGGTGCATAATTCCCTTTTCCTGGGATAAATAATTTCTGGAAAATACTGATTAGATAGTATTTTTTGTTTGTTTGTTTTTTATTTAAAAAGCTGGTTAAACTCTCAAGAAGATCTGAAATCTCTATCTTTGGACAAAGCACTGAGCAACAAACCTAATAAAAACTCCTCTGTGTAGGGTTCTGGATTAGAAAGACTCCACAGGTCTGATACAACTTAAATAATGGTTATATGATTCCATATACATTATTTTTAATTGACTATGTGGAAAAAAATGATCTGATCTAAAGGCAGAGAAAGTCTGAGAACATAAGAAGAAAAATTATAATGTATAACATACTCTTAGTGCATAACTATTTACCGTTAAGAAATCTTAGTCAATATGATATCTGAGGTGACATTCATAATGTAGTTGAAATTCTGAGTTATGCGTTGTGAACCTGACAAGAGAGGAAAGAATTATCATGAAGCATGATTTACATATGAGTGCAGTTACATATATATATATACAAACTAATTATTTTACCAAAATAAATACCAGGATAAAAGAGAGAAATCTCAATCCTTATGTTTGCAGATAGCCACTATTGATATTGTAAACATGAAAGTCTGTATATAGTCACAGCAGTCTTCAATACTATGTGATAAAGACTTAATGGACATACAGGCAAAAAGACAATTGGAGAATATAAAGAAAAGAACAGGGCAAGATTCTAACACTGATAGAGTAAGAAGGATATTAAAAATGTGCCATCTTGAAACACAGATAACAGTAGCTTTTAAACAGGACACTAACATTATGCTGAAGTATTGAACTGATTTGTAATAAGTTTAAGATTATAATGACAAAAATACCAGTTTCATGTCTTCTCTGGATTTAAGGCATTTTCTATTGATGATTTCTAGATTAACATATTTCTGAACCTAAAAATAATACATTTTCACATTAATCAAAGTAATCAAATTTTCTAAATCATAGTGCTTGTGTTGTATTCCTAATATATTAGCTTAGATTATGAAACCCTGAAAACAACTAGGTGACAACAAAGTTGCTTACTCTAACATCACCACCTGAAATATCCAAAGTGACACCCAGAGGGTGTCACAAGAAATGTGTCCCAGTAACAGAACTATTAATGAAAATTTTACATTCTTATTAATCATAAACATTTGAGTAGTCCCAGATGTCACATAAAATGAAGCCAATAAAAAGTAGGAGGATGAGTCTATCACTGAATTATTCTGAGGCAGGGGAAAAAAATCTCAAATGCATGCATATCTGGTGTATCCAACAAGGTTTGCAAAATCATACCCAAACTGATAGCTGCAAACTGAACCACAGAAATTTCTGGGAGCTAGGAGATTTTGCAGTTTTAAAAAAGGTCAGGGAAAGTCCCCTTCATGCTTTTGAGATCATCACATCAGCTTCCACCTCTAGTCTACAATGGGAAATAAGATTTCTCTCAATGACTCAATAGATATGTACATTAATCCATATGATATCTTTTCCATTTAATAGACATATATTAGATCATTCATCAAAAAGTACTCTGCATATTATACTGTATTTTTAGCAAAACATTAAACATTGTGAAAAGAAGCCTAACCTGAATCGTTCCATACTTTTCAACACTCCCCACAATTAAATTTCTTGTTTTAAGAACCCCAAACCAAACAGAACAAAAAAACCCTGCAAACCTGCAAGTTATGTCCTTGTTCTCATAATTTCCCTCTAAAAATATGCTTGCAATAATTAGGGAAAAACTGAACAAATTATACCTTCCATAAAGCTTTATGTTAGTTTTCCCAAATTCACTTTTACCCTTAAAAAAAAAATGATACTTTAATTCTTCACTGAAATAATACTATTTTTTGCATTTTTTTTTTAAAGTATGCAATTAGAAAGTTTTTTTTTTTTTTCAAAAAATTAGCATAAGATCAGTTAGCAGAAGAGTCCTTAAATTCAGCTGTAAGATGTCCCAGAAGAATTACTAACGCTCTTTGCCTCAGCGAGGTCAAGTAGGGACCCTCATTCATATTTAAATTCCAGCTAATATTCAGAGAGAGGGTTTTGCATCATATTTTCCAGATCTAATTAATAACATCTGGACAGTTGGGGACAGATTGAGTAGTGCTAAATGTGCAACAGCTAAGAAATTCATATGCCAGATGAGAGAAGTAAGGCATGGGATGCAAGTACTGAGAAGAATAAAAGAGATTTTTCATTACAGAACTTCTTGCTTTGTTTCATCCTAAAACTGTGAGGAAGAAGAAAAGGGAAATACAGTAAATCAAAGGGGAGATTTAGGTCCTGATCTTCCTCTGATACTTAGCAACCAGGCCAAGTATCCTTAGCAAAGGGAGAGGTAGCAAACTACATAACTGCTAAGTAAGAGAACAAAAAGCTTAGGTAAGAAGACCAAAAGTTTTGATTAATAAGAAAAATTAGAGCTAGTCATAACAGAATTTAACTAATGGGTTATTTTTCAGGGATAAATGTGAGAGGGGTGAGGAGAAATTAATTTTGTGAACTAGAAAAAAAGAGGAAAACATGAGGTTAATCCCATCCCCTGCTTTCATACATCCATGGCACCCCTGTATGGATTTATCCAGTCTCTTTACAGAGCCAAAGGTGACTCACTTTCCTCTGTTTACCTACATGCTCACAGTTTACCTTGAAGGTCAAATAAGTGATCCAAACCTTATGGAGATCCTATTCTAACCACTTATGACATGGATGCATTCACAGAAGAAAAATAATACCAGCAGCATTTTGAAAGTGGTACTGGTATAACATCAAGTAGATTCACAGAGAAAATTAAAGCTTGCTGTGCTTTTAATAGAGTCTGTGGAAAAGAGTGAGCATATCTTAAGCTGCATTAAAAACCATTAGTATCGTATTTCAGAGGCGTATGTTTTAATTAAAATATTGACTATCTACATGTAAAAGCAAGAACTGTGGAAGTTATGTGAAGCTCAGTAATTTACATGCAACACAGACATATAAAGGAGTTAGTGCTGTATCTCAAAAGAAAAGCCACTGTCAAACAATAGTCATTATATTTCCAAAACTAATAAAGAGGCTCATCTGTTTTAGTGTTCTGTGACTTTGAGCTATATTTGTCCAGAATAAAATTGGCAGTATTGCTCTTTGCACATACCAAATAAAATTTTTGGAAACTGACAAGAAGCAAAAATGTGCTTTGGGTGTCTGCAGATGTAAGTAATGAAAGAGTTAACCTGCCAGGATTACTTTGTATATAAACAGGATAAATTCAATCATGCAGAGGAATGGAATCCCTACAAAACAGAAAAGAATGGCTAAAGGGAGAAATTCCATCACCAGAGAGGACTGCAAAGAATGGGAAGTCAAGAAAAAGTGAATAATAACCACCTAAATGAAAACTGTCATAAGACATGCAGGACTTGCATGGGATAAGATAAATGATGGTACATTTGCTCAAATAAAATGAACCTGTAAATGGTCTACTGAACATCACACAAATGTTAAAAGGAAATATTCAGCCCTTTGCAGGAGGATTTGTCTGTATAACTAATACAATGGAAGGCTGGATCTCTAGTAGTGCAATGATGACAGCAGGTTTCCTTTCATAATAGCTTCAATATTGTGATCCAGACTTAAACCACTATAAAACACAATTTATTTTACTCTTGTGGTATAAATAATTCTGGGATTTTACCTGAAGTCACATCTCATGCCATCTAAAAGTTCCGCTGCATAAATCTCCATGGCTTTTGTGTGGAGAGTAGAAGAAGCAAAGAAACAAAAGGCAATCATACATTACAGGGAAAAGCAACCCCACCTCCAAAGAAAATATCTAACTCCAGATGCAGGAAAGTTACAGCAGAACAGACCAAATGCTATAGCATCTTGTGATGAGGTATGATATTTTTCTAAATTATATCACACCAAAAAACACGTATTTATTTCAATACAAGAAATATAGCAGGTGTACTCGAAGTAAATGGCTTCATACAGGGAACAGTTCCAGTTATATTTTACAAACCAAAACCAATTCTCCAAGAAATGTAGTCTATCAAAACCCAAGAAGCCATAGATATTAGAAAAATGTCAGAAATAACATTTTGAACAGAGGGGCAGAGGATGCTGAAATAAACTAAACCAATGGCATCAGTTAATTGAAGATACCAAAAGATTTGTTGTCACAGTGTTATCTCAGTGTTGTCTACTTGAAGATGATGAAGAGATCACGAGTGGAAAATAGTGGCAGTCTTCCTTTATTGTCTGCAGGTGTGTTTGATAAGGGGCAAAAGAGAGTCTTTCACCACAGCATCAATTCTGTTTCTCAGTAGAACATGATGCAATACTTCATCAAAACCTTTCCTTCACCCAGTTTTCCTAAGAAGTCTGTGCCATATGTAATTTTTAACACTGGGCTGAAATGAGAATATTTCCTGATTTTTAAATGCCTTGAGAACATGAAAATGGCCTATGTCTAAGAGTCTGTGTATAATATTTTTAAAAATATATTTCTGTGTACTAATTTGATCACATGGGAAAAAGTTCTAGTTTTTCTGCAGGTCCTTTTCCAACTTCAAATTGCAGTGGTGTTTTAGCAGATGAAATAGATATTGCAGATACTTTCCTAGTTTTAGTCAAATGGATGTAACCCAATGTTATTTTTTTTTTTTACTGAGGCATAAACAATGTTCACACTGTTTTATTTTACATATTACTGCTATTTTAATATACTATAAAATAAAAATAAAATCTTAGATGTTAGAGATAAACACAGTAGAAAACCAGTTCTGTTGAATATCCTAAGTTCAAGGTAGTGCAAAACTGGTTTTTCTAACTTTTCTAGCTCCCTTTACAAAACTGATCTTTTGAAAGGAATTCATAATTCCATACACACTTAAAGAAAGCCCTCCCTCTAAGAGAGGCAGGTCTTGACTCCTTGTGATCCATTATACTCTACCCACTGTTTTTTCCTCAGAGTAGGAAACTGATCAGAAATAATTTTTCCATCTATGGTAGTTTAGTTTGCAGCTTTTCCTCATGTCTTTGCAAATGTGCAAAGACACAAGTGACAGAGCAGGGAAGGAGTAGGACAGATCATCCTATTGGTTGCTGTTTGATTGGTTTTGTTTCACAGTACCTTAAAATGTATAGGAGCCACTTTCTTGGATGTCTAGTCATAATGAATGTATATGCTGGAATTGTGGAAGACATACAACAGTAAAGATGTGCTGTTTTGAACCATGAACAAGTACAAAGAGCTAAAATTTGAGGACAGACTATTTCAGTTTAAAACAAGTGTAGTGCTGAAAACTTGAAAAGTTATCACTGTCTTCTGAAAGATACTGAAGACTTGAAATACCCTTTTAAATTATAAGAGAAGTCTTTAAGAATCACTGCACACCATTATGTTCTGAACCTATGCCTCTACAAGGTGTCAAAAGCTTAGTGCAGTGGGACAGTGAGTAAGGGGACTTCTTATTTCTTCTTTCTTCACCCCACATCCAGGGATTCTAAAATTGTATAAAGGGGTTCATATCACAAAATTCTCTTCTAAATAGAGGGGGACAGGCGCTTAGTATCTAGTCTTCCAGATATTACTGAGTCCAGACACTGTAGAATTTTGATGATATTAATATATCATTTGCAGAACTTTAGATAGTATGCTGTTCTAACAAAAAGGGGAAAGGGATAGTATATAAAGGAGAAGGGTAGTATAAAAGATAAATGAGCCAAAAATAAAAGGTCATGAAATAGCTGGTGCTAGGTCAGAGGACTGAGTGATAGAAAAAAAAATCTGGATTGGACAAGGCAGTATGAACATGAAGCTAAAGGTAATTCATCAGATTAGGAAGTATTTGTAGAACACTATTTGTAGAACACTATTGGATACTACTGTGATACTGAAATTACAGACAGAGAAAAAAAGCGTAAATAAATACTACCTGCAACAGTGAGGTCAAAGAATGATTTTTTGGAGACATCTTCATTCTTATGGCATACTTTGTGCTTTGTTAGGGGCAAGTTCTATCTACAGCCTCTGCCATTGCACATTTAAGAGGTGAAGAAGCACAGATCAGTTTGACCCTTTTTCTTTTCATTTCTGTGAAATGAAAATACATTAGCTGTGAAAACTGTTTAAATCTGGTCTTGCAATAGCTTAATCAGAAAAGCTTTTTCCTCTGATGAACTGGTTGTTAGAAGCAATACTTCCAAACATCAATAGAAAAACTGAGCCAAATGCTTCCGTAGTGATGTTAGTCCTTGGCTCCCATACTATGTCCCTACAGTAAAGTACTCTGCAATTAATTACCATGTGCAACCCCCACAGCAGAGCAAAGGCATTAGGCATGATTAGAATTGAGTGCTGGAGCCCTCCTTAGTTGATGTGATTCTACTGCCTGCATCACCACCACCCTAATGTGCCTATTTGAAAGAAACAACCTTGTCATTGTACTTGCACAGTACAAAGGTGTGTACTATTAAGCATAATACAGAATTATATAGTTCTGCATATGTGTGGACAAATGCTCCTCTATAAGAGCATTGGAAAAATACTATACTACTAAGAAAAAAAAAAACCATAAAAAACATTGTGTGTCTCTAGACAGGTTTCTATTAGGCTCTTCCTTAATTTTACGAAGACATGACCAACCATATGCTCTAATTTGGAGCATCCTAAAACTCCCAGTGTTGATGGCTTAGGTATTTGGACTCATGACCAGTGGCAGAGGCAGCTCTCACTCTACCTGCTGTTCTCTTCTGCTTGTGTTAACACCACAGATTTTTAAAGGAAATGAAATGAAATGAATACTTCTACTTTGGCAGTGCTGAACAAATGTAGAGAGAGGGGGGAAGGGTAGGTTACTGTTCTTGTTTGTCTTTAAAATCTGAATTTCTCCTCAGGACTTTATACTAAAAATGTTGAGAGCAACATATTTTATTTTAAAGCAAAGATTCTTGCCTCCTAATATTCATAATTAAACCCAAAGAATGTGCCATTTCTGTCTACATACTGAGTTAGAAGCAATACTAAATTAGCTTTATCATTTCTATTGTGTTGTGGGCTGCCTAGCAGGCAGTGTCACAAGCCAACATCCCACTGTGCTAGGCATCACAAACAATGCACAAAAAAGATTGTCTTGGTGCCAAAGAACATTTCAGCTGAACGTTGTAGTTCAGAGAAAAAGAAGCAGGAGCCAAATGTAAAGTTCAAATATAACAGTATGCACAATCTCAGCTAGTTCCCAGGCCCATCTGTATGCCCTGTTTTATATTTCTTCTGGTTTTCAGCTTTAGAAATGCACCTTGTCATTTCACAGTAAAGCCACCGTGATCTGAGGAAATGTGAATACAAGCAGAAAAAAAAATGCTTGGAAATGCCTGGTTTTGTCACATTATTTACTTTTTCTTTTTTTTTTTTTTCAAATCAACCAGAAGAGTAAAAATAGTTTAGAGAAAGAAAAAGGTCCTCACAGAAAATGGAGTCATTAGTGATTTTCCACATATCTGGCAACAATTAGAAAGTTTGTTAAGTAAACAGTGCCATGATGCTCAGCCCCTTCTCTGGTTTCATGATACTCAGCCCCTTCTCTAGTTTTTAAATATGCATGCTCCAGTACTCTGCACCAGTGGTCTGAAATACACCATTGGTTTGTTTGCTTATATGCTATCTGATGTCAACGAAACCATCACAGAAGAATTGAAATGGACTTGGAACTACACTGACCAAACACCTCATGATCCAGAGCAGAGGATGGACTAAGAAAGAGAAGGAGATAGAGACTGGAGAAAATTATCACAGGGTAAAAACAATACAGGGGGGAGGCAGCTAAGCAAGTTCTGTGAAAAGTGAGAGGTGCACTGCTACACACCCCACCCCTCTGGAGCCTCTAGCCCAGCCCAGAATGGCTGTCAGTCACTGGCACACCTGAAGCAATACCCCACACCTGCCCCTTGAGCCCCAATCTCACCATAGAGTGTTGATAAAACCAGAAGCCCCAGCTAGGAGAGAGCGGCTACAGGAGGCCAGAGCAAAACTGCTGCACAGAGACCCACCTTGTTATGTTTTATTGTCCTTGGATTTCAGGGCAGGTGAGACCACACTGGCTTTAAGAGATGGTAGCCCTATTTTGCTCTCTCTCTTATATGCTCCTTTTTTACTCCCAGCTTCCTCTTCTTGAAATCTGGGCAATTTGTAGTTGGATGGGTTAGAGTTTCCTAAGTTAGTGCTTTATGAAATGTTTATTTGGATTGAAGAATTGCTTTAAATTTTGCCAAGTTCCTGACTGTGGTGGGTTGCCCTTTACTGGACACCAGGTGCCTGTCCACTAAGCTGCTTTATAACTCCCCTTACTGGCTGGACAGGAGAGAGAAAATAAGATAGAGACAAACTCTTAGATTGAGATAAGGCAGTTTACTGAAGGAAACAATAAAGTTTGTGCATGTATAAGCAAAGAGAAAAAAAAAGTGTTTTCTCAACTTCCCATTCTCAAGTGATGCTCAACTACTTCTTGAGAAGCAAACATTCAACATGTGTAGCAGTTGCTTTGGAAGGCAAACACTGTAAATAACAAATGCCCCTCCTCCATTTTCCTTCTCTTGGCTTTTATAGCTGAGCTGATGTCACCTGGTATGGAATATCCCTTTGGTCAGTTCAGGTCAGCTGGCCTGGTTGTCCCCCCTCCCAGGGTCTTGCCCAATCCCAGCCCTGGGACAGGGGGAAATGTTGAGAGACAGTGCTGCTGCTGTGCCAGCCCTGCCCAGCAGTACCCAGATCACTGCTGTCTTATCAACACCTCTACAGCCACCAATGCACTGTGAGAAAATTCTATGCCAATACACTGTTCTTCTAAAGTTTACAGGTTTGTTTTTTAATCTCCTGAGAACAATGTCACATTTCTTCCATGCCCATACCTCAGGGAAAAGTAGTACCCTTAAGCCCTTTTAAATAAACCTGCCAAGTCAGGACTGGGGTTTTACAGAGGGTGGTGCTCTGCAGCTTTCAGCAGGGATACCAAGACTCTAAAACTCAGATATACCTATGAACAAGGACAATGTAGAGAATAAAGTATATTTATCCATATTGATGGAATGTGTATATTTTTAAGACAGGCATGAGATTTATGTATCATTTTAAGTGTGATCTGCAGTATACTCATATTGTTAGAACTGCATCTCATGGAGCTAGCTATGATCTGCTATGGTTTCTGTGGAGTGAAAATGTTTTTAAAGTGATCAAAAAATTGTCTTCCTAGACTGGTAAAATCAATCTGTTGAAGGAAAAACCAAGCCATCTATTATTAGCTATATGTTCATCATTCCAGTTTTGAGGCAGAAGGGTAAGGATTTTTTTTCCTTATTCTTTTTTGTTTAAGATGCACACATAACTGTCAGTCATAGTGATCACTAGATAGGTCATTATCTCTAATTTTCTGAGTAAGAAAACAACAATGTGAATAAAACTTTCATGAACCAGGCTCAGGGGTGATTTAGCTACCACTAGGAGTTCTGGTTCTCCGTCTTTTTCATATTTCCAAAGAATGCTCTTCCTGCTCACTATCAGCCATGCCATTAGCTTGACCTCCATTGCATCACTTCAGAGAACTGAACTGAGAGAAAGCAAACCCAGATTTAAAGGTGAGCTGGCAGCAGGGAGGAGGAATGCATCTGGGATTTGTAAGTAAATCTGTGTTTATACACAAGAGTGTCAGGGAACAGTGAGCTGGACTACTCCCTGGGGACATGGGAAGAGAGTGGGGCACAAAACAGGACAGCACAGAGCTTCTGAGAAGAGAAACAGCTCCTGTTAAAGAGTCCAGTGCTCATCAGGTAAAAGCAAGATAACAGGTTGAGGAAACAAAGATAACAGCTCAGGAATGGGACACTCCTATGGCATGACTGGAGTGGGGACTGCTGGGCTTGGGCTGGGATGCAATGGGATTCTAGGCCACAGGCAGAGCTGGGGAAAGCTCTGGAGGGGCTGACTAGGGATAGTCATGCCCTGACATGTGTAAGCAGAGAACATTTCCTCTCAAATGTGACGCTTGGAAAAGCTACAGTTCAGAACCTTTTTACAAGTGAGGAATGAGGGGGGAAAAAAAGCAAGTTATGTGATTTTTCAGTAACAATATTTATTTTTTTAATTTCAACCCTAATTAATTTGTTGACTTTGGATAAATCCTTGTAACTTGATTTGAAACACAATATGCTCAAACACTGATATTGCATCCCCTGTTAGATATCTACACTTTCTTAAGTGTTTCACATACAGATGTATGTGGACCACTGAATTGCTTGAACTAATGCTCTTCTTCCTCTCATTCATGTTTGAAGCTCTATAGTACACTCGTTTGCATCACAAATTCATGATTTGGACCATCTGGACAATATAGAATCATTTTGTCTGGAGAATAAGTAATAGTTCACACTACAGGTCTGATAGTAAGGTCAACATTTTATGTTTAAAAACAAATGCAGATATCTTAAACATCTTTTCAATGACACTTTTTTTGTATTCCAGTACTGAAAATGCAATTGTGATTTCCTGTAGCTATTGCCTGAAGGAACAATCCAGTGTTGGCTGGGAGATAAGGTTCAAATTAAAATGAAATGGAGAGACTGAAACTATTCTGCAGATAATGTCTCGATTCACCGGTTTACTACTCTGAAAGATGTTACCCATTATATACTTTTTTGATGCCATATTTAAGGTCTATCTTCATTTTAATAGGTTCACTTTGTAACTGCATTTTCACTCTATCAAAACAAACTCAAAATTAAATCAAAAAAACATTCTTGTTTGCACTAAAATTCACTCCTGTAACCCAACTTAGGCTGATATAAAACATATACATAAAAATGTGGGGAAATATTTTTTTATCATCAATATTTCTTGGTTAGTGATCATTAAAGGAAGTTTGAGTTGTCCTTTAAGTTGAAGAAACATACTAAATTGCTTACCAATGGACGGAAAGAAATTAGTTGCCTATTGTGTGACATTATTTTTATGCAGTTTAAAGGTTAATTAATAATAAAAATTATGGCAATAACAAGTAATGGAAAGTAATATTGGGCAGTTCTAAATGAAGATTTCCTTTGTTATATTTACTGGCTTCTACTTTCTATGCAATTTCCCTGAACTAATAAAAAAAACAAAGTATTAAAACTCTAGTGAGTTTATAGTAATTGAATCTATTAAAATGAAACCTATTAAATAATTTCATTAAGGTACAAGCCCTATAAGACATATTGTAAATGTCAGTCTAAATGACAATAGCAGTGTGAAGAAAACAAAGTATTAGTGGGAACCATTAGCACGTTTTAATCAATAAGGACATATCTCTTGCCAGATAGCTTGGGACACATTCAGACATAAAATTTCTTTAACTCACATTACACTAAGCAGTGAATCAATCCAAATGCATATTGTACAGATTGTTGTAGATATTGTAGTATTGTAGAACTGTGTAGATAAACCTTGTACAAAATGTATAGTATGCTTTATTGTTACAGGATATCAAGGAGATAACCCATATATTAGTGAGTGTATGAAATTAAGGTTTAAAAATGAAAACATGAATGAAAAGAATGAAAAGTGTAGCAGTTTTATTAATTTTTTAAGGTCTCTGAGGAATGAATCCTGAATTTTTAGCATGGATAACATCTATAAAGCTATTTTGCAGTTTCTATGTGCATTTAATATTTGGAACTGAAACACAAAAAATTCAGGCAGGATATCAGGTAAGATTTTCTGAAACAGAAGAATCTGGATTCACCTGCAGGCATCAGAAAGGATTCTGAGGCAAGAAAAGCTGTGTCTAGGAATAATTTCCAAACTATGAAGGCAAGTATACAGCCATTCACATTCTTGTTCACAAATACTCACACTGTGCCTTGTCTTGGTAAACAGGTCACCAGGCTGGCATAAAATAGTATCCATAAGATTTTGATGGAAGGTCAAATGTTTTAGGAACCCTTTCAAATACGAAAAAAATATGAAAGAAAAAATTTAATCCATTTTAAAACATTGTTAAAAAAACTGTTAATTTTTTTTCCCTGCCCTATTTAAGAAAGACGGAAACTCTGTCACTTCATTTTCCTGTATGCCATTGCATTCGCTATGTTTCATAACAGTTTCCCACTTATATACTCTGAATCTCTAGTGTACCTCTGAATGATATTCAAGGCACACCCAAAATAGTCTGTATATCATTTTTTTCCCCCTTGTGTGGATAATCTAATGTAACAAATCATGGGGTACTATAAATATATTTTAGTACAACATGCAGCATGACTGCTGCAGTGCAACACATCCTGCATGTTCCTTTACTTTGCTTGTATAAAAAATAAACAGCCTACATAACTCTGTAGTGTCACTGCTGGAATGCCTTTGGAGTCCATGCTAACTGCATCTGCTCAGCAGCTTGTACTCTGGCACTTGTCAGGGTCTTCCTAAAAGTATTTTCAAGTCTAGAGAAATTTTGATTTCATGTTCTTGAAACTTTTCCTCTATCTTGCTAAGTTTTGGGAAGGGCATGCCAGCCAGAACTATTATGTTCTCTTTTTTAAAAAATTCATACATTTATCTGACACAATACAAGAAGAAAACATACCTGCAAGATTCTGCTGGTTTTGACTCTTGCCATTGTTCACAAATATAGTAATATTGGATATTTCTCACATAGTCCAGTGTTTGAAGAAAACCAGCAGAATCAGAATCTCAGCTTTCACAGAAAATTGTGTTTCTAGTTCTCATAAAAAGCTTGAAGACACAGAGAAAGTGAGGAAGAATGATTCAGGAGCCAGAAGGAAAATAAAAATAAATAATCATGCAAATAAAATACTTCTACTTTTAAAATTTATAAACAGTATCATGGCTCAGTGTGAACGATACATAATAAAAAAACCCACTAAAAATGTAATATAGATGTTGGTGCTACTAACTATTTCAAAAGAAAAAAGCTCACTAAAATTAATAGGAAAGTTAAAAAAGATGAGTTAAATACTTTGATAAGGTCATATTCTCATTACATCTTTTTTCCCTATACTTTGTCACCAGTTCATTTGTTCCTTCCAATAAATGCCTTCTTATAAAATCAATATTTAAGATTTCTGGAGGTATTAATAATGTTCTATTATGATTTATTTCTTAATTTTTGGGGAGTTTGAAGCATAGGAAAGATAGGGCTTTTGTTATTAGGATCCTACAAAAATGAGATCAAGATGCATCAATTGAAAGCTGTAGCTTTCCCATCACCAAACTTTTCTTTTACCTAAATCTTTCTGCCATAAAACTGTGCCATTTTAGTGGTTCATTTTTGCCTTCAATGGAGTTCTGAGCTTATTCAGAAAATATCTTACTGTCTCTGACATAAGTTAAAAGATAAAGATTTTTGCCTACCATCAAGAAATTTAATTGGACAAAACCAGATAATGCATAGCTATGCATACCATCTCCATGAGACATTCTGAAAGGGAATGAGGTCAATAAAACAGGGTAAACAATTTTTCTCTATTTCAATTGTTTTGGATTTCTTTTTTTTCAGCAACCACAAGAGGTTGAAAATTTATCTTTCAGTTGTTTAATAACTCTGTGAAAGCTGTTTCCAGAAGCATAGAAGCACAATTTAAGCCATAAAACAAGGATTGAATACAGATTCAGAGATCAGATTATAAATTATTTGCAATCATGTCATACTTGAGTAGACATGATGCAAAAATATGCATATAGACTAAAAGATGACCAAGCCATGGGCATAGGATATGAAGAGATTAAATAGATAGTCATCTATTAAATCATAGATGACTAATGATTACTCACCAAAATATATTGTGTATTTTATTAGAAGTATAAGTTTTTATATAGTGAACATTTATTGAAAACTTGAGGACTTTCACAATTCAAAAACAAACAAGTTTTATGTTTGTTTGTGAGAATTTTTTGTTGTTAAGGAATACTGTATACATAGAGCTGTATCCTTGCCTGTTGCTACCACACAAGTATGATTGTCTCGATTTCAATGTTTTGAAATATAACCTACCAGCAAGACTGGCAGCAGTAGAGTTAGACACATACAATTTCAACTTACAATTGAAATTTTTTGTTTATTCATGTGGTTACTCTTTCTCAAGGAAAAAAACCCAAGCTTGTAATCTAGGAATGGAACTTTTGAAGAATAGGAGGAGAAAATTTTTATTGTATAAGTCTAGTTTGACAGTGATAAGAAATATCTTATTGTATTGCTTAAATTGCATGTGAATTTGTCTTATGCTGTCATTTTCTCTCTGAAGTAATACCTTAAATTTCAGACTTATCAGAATAAATAAAAAAGATATAATTAAAGAACTCTAAAATAGCATTTGATAATTAGTATTTCTTATCCATGACTAAAAATCTTTTGGTTTGCTTACTGACAGAAGTTTCAATGGATTAAATAATTACTTAATATGCTTTATTGGTCCAGTTAAATAAAATAAAAACAAACATACTTTTAAATCATTAGTTGTTAATTAGAGATAGTAAAATGTGGACAAGCTATTCTTTCTGAAATGTTAAAAGTGATAACAGTATACTGAGAAGTAGGCAAGATATGTGTGCTTACATTTCTCAAAGAGGGAAGGTTATTTCATCAATTCTAATTTATGTTCTATGCTTATGTTATTTTTTTTTGGTCATTTAAAAAATTGGGTAAATTCCAGTATCTGTGCAACTCTTAACATTGTAGTGTTAGCAGGGAATATGAAAAGTAAGACTGTTGTAAGGATGAGCAGCACAAGTCCAGTGGCCGTAGGTATTAATATGCATAGTGAGACTGTTAATTTTCTGAAGATGTCTTCCCCCACTGTGATTTACTGTGGGTACAAACAGATGCACTCCTTGTTTGTAGAGAAACAATTTTTTAAAAAATATATGAACAGATTTAACTCACTGCCAAGATTTCAGGTATTAGATTGACTACTTTACAAATCAAGATGTGTGTTAAAGACAGATTTTTACAAAACTGGTTTAATACAACAAGCATTTTTCTCAGCAAATGTTTTTGTGACTTTTACAGTTACATTTCAATACAACATGCAGTAGCTGAGCTGTAATTGTTTAAAGAAACAAAAATAATCCATATAGTTTTCAGAATATCAGAAATATCAGAATGGATGTGAGACTTAAAGGATAACTAAGAAAAAACTCAGTTTACAGTTAGAGAGATCTTATATAGGATTTTATTGAACACAGAACATAATATGTGTTTGACTCTAGCTAATGCTAACCAAAGTTAAAAGGGACAAGGACAGTACAAATATCTATAGCTCTAGGCAAGTGGGAGAATTCTAATAACTTGGGAGATTATAAAACTTAATAGAAAAATTAAAATTGCTTTTGAAATTCAAATTCCTTTCTTTTCCCAAGGAGTAACCAAGGAGTAAATTTTGTAGGAAACCTTTTATTTACACTAAAACATGAAATAAAATTATGAATATATTGAAATTATTGATGTATTTCAGTCAGTACAGTAATGTTTTATGATATGACACACTACCTAATTCTCTAATAGCCTGTGAATTAAAAAAAAAAAAGAAAACCCCAAAATCCCACGGAACTTTCAGGTGAGGGAAGTTATTTAAGTTAAAGCAACTGCAAATACATTTTCTCATATTTTCTTGACCGTCGACAGGTCTTCCAAATAAAATGTAGGCACGGTACTGGAACATCAGGTTACTAACCAATAGTTCAAGATTTTATAATATACATAGTATTAAGTGTTATCCTGTCTTTTTCATTAATCCGTACTTTTAAAAATCTCTTTTGACAACTCCTTTTCAACACCACTGTCACCAATGGTGACAGAACCACTCACCACCACTCTCTGGGTCCAGCCAGTTCCTAACCCAGCAAAGAGTGATCCTATCCAAGCTGTGGGCTGCCAGCTTTTCCAGGAGTGTGCTGTGGGAGACAGTGTCAATGGCCTTGCTGAAGTCCAAATAGACAATATCCACAGCCTTTCCTGCATCCACCAGGCAGGTCACCTGGTCACAAAAGGAGACCAGGTTGGTCAAACATGACCAACCCTTCCTAAACCCATGCTGGCTGGCCATCCTGTAAGTGCTATGTAATGACATTCAGCATAAACTGTTCCTTATTCTTTCTAATTGTATCTAGAAATGAAAAAAAGAAAGCAATGGGAAGAAAAAATGCAAATTACAATCTTTTCTTACAGATGCCAAGTTGTAGATGGCAGATTACATTTTTGTATATCTATATTGCATTTTGTATATCTACAAAATAGTTACTGGTATGCAAGCATAGGACAGTCACCACTAATTAGCTTGCTAACGATGTCTTGGTAGTGTCCTGGCAACTCTGTCAGAGCTGAATAAACTCTTAAGCAGCATGATGAAGGAAAGGGCTAACCCACGTTGAACTGACATACCCATAACATTTACAAATGAACTGACTACTTGGAAAAACTATATCATGCTGAGTTGAGGTAGATTTATTGCACATGACATTCAGTGATTAATGAAAGAATTGCTTCTGGCCTTTCTTGAACAGATGCTCAAGGAGAATACATAGAGACTATTCTTATTTTGTGAACAAACACAATTACTATTCTTGCAGTTGAGCATTATCTACCCTTTGTGACTTTCCATAGATGATATAAAGAGGTGAAAAAAGATATTCCATTCAAGGTATTCACTCCAAGATATTCTTATGCTGGTCACGCATAGAAATAAAGTTTATTATTCAGAGTAGTTTATAATTCTCTGACATATTTGAATGCAGGTGGGTAGTTCAGGGAAAAAGCCTAGTTTTGCTGACTTCCTAGATCTACCGCTATCTTCTCATTCCAAACCTGAAAAATAGGGTATAAAGATAATTTATCTTTTCTATATGCAACAATCTATAGCAAAACTCATTATAAATCCAGTCTTTTCAGTGGGAGATCCTGGATTAACATCTTCACCTTTACGAAGCTGCACTGACATCTTTTGTTTTAGCCTTTCCGTTCCCCGATTGTAACATCTGCCAAAAACCATGTTGTTTCAGCCTAGTTATTGAGCTTCATAATCTACTGACAGATTCCTAAAATCCTAATCCTCTCCTACTTTGTCTGCTCAAACTAGAGAAAAACACAATTTAAAAATAATGCAGTTGTTTGGACCTTCTTTTATTTCCTTCTTATTTAACATAGTGTAGTTTACAAACGGAACATTTTAGTTGTTTCGGTTTTGGTTGATTGATTTATTTATCATTTTCAGGCTTCCTTTTCAGGAATACTTTTTAATTATTATCATTAATATCTGCAAGGAAAAAAAAGTTTTCTTTGGTCTATTTTATTTTTTAATGAAGGCTTTGATTTCTTCAGGCTTTTGGTGACCCAGTTTCCCCATAGCCAGCAAATCATTCACATTTACTAATTAAGACATTAACAAGGTTTAAAATAAGATTTACATCAGCCAATCTTGTAATTCTACTTAAGATGGATGTGTTTAGTAAACTCAGTTCTATCTCTTACCTTCTTTCCACGTTCTGGCATAATATACCATAAACACTGTATCTGTTTTTGTTTCAATAAACACCAATGGCAAAAATCTGATCAACAAATCCTCATTAGCTGAGG
Organism: Hylia prasina; assembly: GCA_013397195.1. Taxonomy (NCBI): domain Eukaryota; kingdom Metazoa; phylum Chordata; class Aves; order Passeriformes; family Sylviidae; genus Hylia; species Hylia prasina. The sequence continues at coordinate 964,832 of VYXD01001990.1, read as the reverse complement.
ACAAAATTCCTGACACAAGACTGAGACAATATTTGAGACTTCTGATGGTGCTATGATCTGATTATAAAAGATACCTCTGCCTGAACTGAGTTGCGAATGAGACCTTATGCCAAAGTCAATACTATGGATTTTATTAAACAGTTAATGTGATGTAGAGAGAGAAAAAGAAATAGGAGGAGGGACGGGAAATGAGAGAGAGAGCGAGAGAGAGAGTGCTTAAGTAGAAAGATTAGCCCAGAGAAGGTTAAGATGGGACATGAGGAAAAATGTCTTCACTGAAAAGGAAGGCATTGGAACAAGCTGCCCAGGGAAGTGGTAGAATCATCCCTGGAAGTGAAATGAAGCAGAAAAGAACTCTACAACTAATAATAGATTAGAGTGGTATGCATTTGTAGTTGATATTGAGATGTTTGAGGAATAACTTCACCAAAGACACACATGAATACCAGACAGCTTATCCCCTTTATTATTCCCTAAGGTCTTACATATGCATGGCATTGCACAATCTACCACATATATAATTTATTCCCTGGGTCTGCCCATCCTCACCTTGTATGGTAATTCACTCCACACCCTTCTGGGCATGCTCAGTTTGTCATGGTGGTCTCAGTCTCTGGAAGATGAAGCAAACAGTCTTGTTCAGTGAACTCTTTATCTCTTTCCTGTGTGTTTTGTCTCTTCTGGCACTTTTTTAAGGCAAGAAATCAGTTTCTGCTGGCTGAGAGTGTGTGTTTTTTATCTGCATCTTAGTCTTGATATCCTGTTGTGTTTAGGTTAGTCTATTTCTTATTAGTACAAGCCCTAGATGCTTGTACTGCCTTAAAATGTGTAAAGGGTAACAGGCAGAGTGCTCAATATTCACTAAATATTTCCCAAAATGTACTATACATTCTAAAATATAGTGTATGCTCTTAAGTTTACTATAAAGATTAGCTAGAATTTTCAAACCTTTGTCTCAGAAGTATTCAAAAGGCATGTGGATGTGGCACTTGGGGACATGCTTTAGTGGTGAACATGGCAGTAATAGGCTATCAGTTGCACCCAGTCTTACAGTCTTTTACAGCCTTAACAATTCTCTGACTTCATCTTCCCCAACAAGCTAGTTTTAGAGATACTATTAATGCTTTGCAATTTATTAAATTGATGCAGCAGGAGAGATACTTATTTAACATTCAAGGTAACTTTCTGTACTATGATTACTTTCTATTCTACAATTAGCAACAGCAAACCATTGGGCAACATTAATTTACATCTCGGGGAAAATAAAAGAAAGATAAAATGCATGCAAAGAAGACCAAACAAAAAATTCTACTAGTATATATGAGACCTACCCAAGGGGAAAAGTATTTTCATGAGGGGATAGTTTTAGGGTTTTATCAGTGATCATACTTGTCATATATGCTGCAATTTGAGAAAACAAATATTTGAGGGCCAAAATCAGTAAAATTTTCACATCAGTAATACCTCTTTTAATTTTATGACATATTTTCACATACTGATTCTCTCCAGTAACACAGATATTTATTAATAATACTCAGATTGATATTTCTGGTGATAACCTTACATAAAAATAACTTTAAAAAATAAATCCTAAGTTTTTACCCTGTATTGTAATATTTAAATCAATGAAATATGATAGTGTTTACATGCACTCATGCTATAAAATACAGTGTGACTGCTAATACATTGGCATTTTAAATTCCCAGGAAATTGTTGCAAACAGGGCCATTTTTTATCAAATTGAAGGATTATCTTTCCCCAAGGATCAACTCATATGGGACTAGTCTTTTATTTATCATTTTCGTCTTAAAAAGTAGCACAAGAAATAGTGATAGCTCACATGTACAATGTGCCAACCAATCAAAATATTTTTATCCCCCTCCATGACAACAATCATAAAGATAGTATTGCAGCAAAACATCAAAATTCAAATGATGCCATCAGTCTGACAATATATTGAAAAACAATTCTGTTGCCTATAGCAACAAATAGCTTTATTGAGTTCTATGTTGCCTTGGGGATGCACAAAGGCAAAAATTAAAGAACTATAAATTACAAGTGAACTAACTGGTAAAAATGAATATAAACTAAAAGCTAAATCTAATTTAAGATATAGTAGGTGAAACACCTACCTAAATCCCAAGTCTCTTGCCACCAAGAAAGTTCTAAAAATGTCAGCTAAGTGTATGCATTTCAGGAGCAGCCCGCAGAGTGCCTTAGAAACCTGATCTATAAAATACAATAAACTTGCATAAATCAGATCAGGAAACACTAAGCATATGGACCTGAGTTTTGCTGTATATACAGTACACAGAATAAGAGCCAAAGAAAAGTCCATGCACAGTTTCAGAAATATACCACCATTACTAAGGTTATCTTACTGACTACCATCAATGCTGCATTCACTCACACATGGAAAAGAGAAAAAAATATTCAGCTTCTAGAGTAAAGAACTCTACCCTCAAGTTTCATATACATTTCCTGAAAAGTAAGTCAGAAGCTGTTTATGGTGGAGGATCTTGTAATGCTTTCAAAAGAGTTGAAAGAGCTTTTGTCCATTTTGACAGAAAGACAACAGGAATTATACAAAACTAAAACACAATAACTAACATTAGTAAGTATCTGAGAACTAGAAATCTTTACTACTCAAACTAAATGGGTGTGCTGTTAAATGTAATTAGAGAACAGAGACTAAGAAGTAATATTGGCTGTAATCAGCTTTTTTTATTTTTCTTTCAGTGCTGCAGACCTTCCTCAGTCATAAATTTATTTTGTGATGTGACAGTTTCTCTAATAAGTATTAGCTAAAGTGGTTAAAGCATTTCTTAGTCTTTCTTTTGAAGACCTATGGAATTTGGGAACCAGATGTCTTGTTGATTAGGATAAGATAGAACAATCCAGAAAGTGCTGAATTACTGTGAGCTTTCAGATCAAAAAAATGAAGCATGTTGTGAGATACTCAGGATGTGGCAGATGTGTAGGAGTACTCTTATAAATAGTAATTTAGAAAGTGAACATCTAAAGTCATCTAAGTTTATCAGATCCTACCAGAAAGAACGTGAAAATATAATAACTTTTTATTTTAAAAAGACCACCACTAGCTGGAAAAAAACACAAACAACTTTATTATTTCACAAATTCTGGACAATAATCAGAGCTTCATCTCCTCTTTGGAATACATTTAAGAATAAGTAGGAATTTTTTTACTGATACAACATGATAGTCAGCATGTATTTTCAGAAAAACTTTCTAGAAAACATGCATAAATTAACAGGAATGCAGACTTATCTGCAATTGTTTTCTCCTCCTACAGTTGGAATTTCTGCCATTAGCTCTAGATTCAGTTGGATAACATGACAGTAAAATACCAGGAACTTTCAAGAGCAAAGAGATACATCAGTCAGTTAGAATAAGCATGCTTCAGTTAAGTAAGATAAGTCAGATCCTGATCTAGCAAACATTTAATAACTGCAGAAACCATGTTCTTAATTAATTAATTATCCACTCTATAGAAATTCACTATTTCTAGGAAGATATAGTCAGCTAGAAAGCAAGAGTAATTAAATATGGGAGTTGTCAAAAAAGTGTCCCTTCATAAGTAGGTGTTTAACTATCCTCATATTTCTGGAAAGTAGGAAAGCTGGAAAAAAAACTCTTCATTTTTTTTCCAAGAGTTGTGTCATTTTTTGTTGTACACTTTATGACTTTTAAATTGAGAACATGGACCCAAATTTCAATTCACAAGTTGAACCTCTTCTTACAAAAAATTTCAAGCTTACAAAATTTCAGCTGCTTTTTAAAAAATCATTTAATGAACAAAAGTAATTACAGTTATAAAAGAGAAGATAACTCTGACTGAGTGAATGAACTATACATAGATCCTGTCAGGATGTCCTTTAACATTCTTTGCAGCTAGATATCTCTACAACAGATGCCAAAATTACAAAAGAAATAGTCACTTGAGGCTTGAGCTGTCTGCATTTCAACAGCCCAATTAAAGACTTGAGATTCAACCAGGGACATTAATGCTTACATGTGACTGTGAATTGCTAGGAAATACAAGTCTGTAGGAAGAGGACAGCATATCACAGCAGCAGAGAAGTTTGAAGCTAAGCTTTTTTGTAATTATTTTTGTAATTCTACACTGAACCACTTAACTGCAATCAGCAGTACTGTCTTGCATGTAAAGTTAAAGAGCTTCACCCACTGGATCCTAATGGGATTCCAGGTGAAAACTTACAGTCCTCACACTTCCTTAATATAAGCCAGTGTCTAAGTAATTTTCTGATGTTGGAGGTTGTGTCTTGGAAGGAGGAGGAAGAAAAGGAAGGTATATGAGTCTTGAAACAACAACTAGATAACTGCTTATCACAGTTCTATATATTCAGCTGTGCATAAAGGAGTCCAGTTACAGAAGGGAAGGTGGCATTGTAGTGGTTGAGTAGCTGTAAGCATTTGCAATGGCAAAAAAGGAAATTCTGTGGAAGAAAAATGATCTATTTATGAGTGGTTGCAGAAGTAACTCCATGAAAGAAAGCATATGTATTTGTCTTTTTATAGATATGCAGGATCTAATCCCATAGTATGGATGAGACATGTTAGTGCTAAAACATGTGGATGTGGACTGCAGATGTTTGACTCATAGCAAAGAGTTTCCTGTCAAATGAAATACATTAAAGGGAGATGGGAACTCTCTTTACTTTTCCTTGAAAAACATGCTTGTAGGGACTTATTAAGGAACTGAAACAAAATTTTGAGTTGGTATTTAAAATCCAAGTAAAGTATCCGTGGAAAAAGCCAAACTACTTAGACCCCTGAAAGACTTCTGTAGTCTCTGTAGAAGTTTATGAAATCAAGCTTAAATTAACTTTTAAAATAACCTAGTATAAAATAAACTAGCTTATATACAAGAGATCATAGCATTGTGCTTTTGTTTTTAACTTAAATATGACTTGACTGGTTTTCCATCTTCAACATTTCATTTTTTAAAATACCTTGTTCTTCAGGTTGGAAGTTTCAATTTCTTTTCCTGTAGTCTGCAAAAGGACTTTTTGTTTAGAAATATTAAATAAACAAGATCCTGTGTTATTCCATGTATAACAGGTAGTACACTAAACCTCAAGTTTAAGAGCTTAAGATACATATAAATATCCTTTTTAAATAGGATTTTTCCTTCTTAATTTCTGGCCTTGGGTTTAACTTAACTAACCTTTTATGGTTTTACATCCTTTAAATATATTTATAACAAGTTATGTCTCTCATTGGTGGCAGGGGAATACCTTATGTTATCTAACTTCTTGTCTGAGATTCTATGACTTTACTGTAAGATAACTCCATTTTCCTTTGGGTTTATTTCTTGTCAAAAGCTCAGTTAAACAGCTCATATAAATTATTTATATATAATTTGCTTAGAACTTTTTTCTTCACTTATCTGTTACACTTTATACTCAAGAGAGAGCTCAGTGTGAGCCTGTATGCTCAGTACTGATCTACAAAGAAGTTCTAGCCACATTAATTTGTTTTTCTTGGTCTCATCTGTTCTCTGCATTATTTTTTGAGACATATGTTGTTATGAGGTCTTTTGCAGTTTATGTTGGTCCTTATATTTCTGCTATGAAGTGTACATGTACATATCAAAACTATTTGCTTCTCTCTGCAACAAAACCATTTTAAATAGAACTAGTTTGACTTGGTTCCTTATCAAGCACTAGGAAATGTAGAAGGAAAAATATCTAATAGACTTCAATAAAGTCAGCTTATCTAGGTCATGTGTTTTCTTTCAAATTTCCTTTGATTATCCATTTTAAAGTGTTTCTTTTCTATAAATGTCCTTTTTAGTTAACTGACTAATTTTTTGTGGCCTTGTTGTTGTTTGCTTTGTGTTTTATTCAAATTCTGCTTACCATCATTAAACCAGGGAGCTCCCTCTTCCAGGAATTACAAGACTTATGTACATTATTTTGTTTCTTTTCAAGGTGAAGTTAAAACTAAGATAATAAGACAGATGTCCACTATTAAGGTACACTGCTTATTGAAGGTAATGTCTATTTGTTTGTACAGTTTTTTGTATGTATTTCTGCAAGTATTTCTTTTGCACAAAGCCAAATCAATTGTGCTTTTTCATTTGAGCAAGCTAAACCCCTCAACATTCAACAGCATTGAAAATCTTCAAAGTGCATTATGAAACACATGTCAGGAAATAGATTTATGTGTACATGCACTAACTTACACATTGGTACCAAAAGTTATATAAATCAACATTTTTCACACTTTACCATGAAGAATTTCAGCTACATTTGTATCACTGGATTTGGATTTATCTGAATTGTAATGTAAACTCAGAATCAGACAATAGTGGGAGAAGGATTGTGTTGTTTTGCTCTTAATGCATTTATGTGTCATGCAGCTATTTATTTCTTCTTACTGATGTGACCTGTAGCCACAATGTTAAAAAATATGATGACTTTAAGACAAGGGGTGTATGAAAATCTGCTATGCCATTTTCTGGTAGTATCACAACCTGAAGGTATCACAAAACCTGAAGATATGCATGTCAAAACAGAAAGAAAAAAAAAAGAGAGAAATATGCTATTTCTGTGTGAATAACCTTAACAGACTGCACTTTGATTTCCCACGTTAGATTTGAATTATTAATATTTATTTTTCATTTTAGAAAAGCAATATTAAGTTTCTGTGTGTATTAGGAATGAAAAGCTTTTAATTTTTTTTTTCCTACTGCATTGAGTAAACATGAGGCCGGATTGGAGTTACAAGATTGGCAAACATCATTTGCTATTAAAACCCTTTTTACTGTGTTACTAATTCAAAATTGCATGTGAATGTGTTGAAAACCTTGTATTTTTCTTCTTGAAGCAAATTGATATTAATTTTGTATCCAAATTAACCCCTGGGTAACAGAAGGCCTCAAAATAAACTTTGACACCAAACTATTTTTTAACTACAGCTAATCATCTGATCAAAAATACTCTATATTTAAAACAACCTTGACTATCATTCTTGAAATTGTACCACTATAATTACTTAACCTGTTTCACACACAGGCTCTTGCTTTCTCTCCAAGGTGCTTACTCAGTTTTATTGTTATCTGTAGCTCATACAATATACAGATCTAAAAGAATAAAGCAAGCCATGTGGGGATTAGCAGTGGGTTTAAGTGTTAATGCTTCATAACACTCCATATACTCAGAAATTCACATTAAAATTCTGATAGTGGCATAAGCAGTGTGAAGAATCTTTGAAGAAAGATACTGTTAAAGTAGGGGGCTGGGGAGGTTATCTAGAGGTGAAAAGTGCAACAAAGAAAGTATGTTCCGAGCAGAACTTTTGTAATATGGTGGGGGAAAAAAGATATAATGAATTCAGCTCCAGTAACTAGAAGTACACTAAGGTTGTGTCTGATAATTGTGTAAAGTCTTTTTTACTATTTCTGCTATGCTTCTGATTTTTTTCTTGTATTGATAGCAAGTATACTCTTGCTGTTTATTATGATCTACAACTTTAATTGTAGGTTTATATTTGTGTAATGGAAGAAGTCATGTTTTCATTCATATTTTGATTTTCATGTTTGGAACTGATCACAGCAGTCACTACTAATTTATGAAGTTGTAAGAATGCCTAAAATGGGGTTTTGCCCAGTTTTGGTTGGGTTTACCTCACTTACTTTATTCCTTCCTTCACAAAAGCTGCTGTTAATTTTACCAGTATCAGGGTAAACAGAAAAACACAGATTGAGATTAAAGTCTGTCATCTTTCCTTCATAAAGAAAGATGACATGAAAGAGTCATGAAAAGGAAGATATCTTACTGATCAAATTATTACTTGCTGTGTTGTTCTCTGTTCCTCCTGCCAGAAGTTACTGACCCCTACACTAACTTTGGAGTTCTCATTTTCCTGGAAGAGGCCAGAGCTAACCGGGTTTTTTTTCACCCCATTAAAAAAATTACTTTCTCAAAAACTGTGTGACAGCAGTCAGCAAGATAATTCACAGATGGTAAAGCCAAAAGCTGATATCCATTACAGGAATCAAAGGAAAACAAAATCATGAAAGCCTAGCTGTTTGATTCCTCCTCTATTTTTGCTCCAGTCCAGGCTTTTTGATTGACTCTCTGATGTGTTAATCCTCAGTGCTAAATTTTTCTGGACTGAAGGAAGTCAAGACTACCTCTTCTCTTGGCTCTTCAAGGAACACTACCTCAATATGGTGCTGATAACATGCAGGCAAGTATAAACCTGTTAGAAGATTTAGAAGCCCTAGATGTCTCAATTCTGTTAGCACATCTATCAGATCAAAGATTTAAACTCGTCTTTCATTTTTATTTCACTGTCAGACCTATACTTTACTGTCTCTGTAAATTTATATTGTGTCAGAAATGAAATTTTTGCTTTTCTGTGGTGATCCTGAAGCAAGCAGACTGTCTTTTCTATATCACCTGCAGTATGATTGTTAAAAAATATTATTCCTTTGTGAAATGTAGGAAGTAATCTTCCTTAACTGTATGTGAAAGTCACTAAGCATACCTATTGTAAAGTCAAGTAGAGAAAACAGCACAAATATAATCAGGTAACATTGCTCTGCTCTGGTCTGGCAGCTTGTTAAAAGAGAACTATTTTTTCACTACATCAAATCATTTGGCCTCACTCAAGTCATCAGTAAAATTCCCACTTGGTGGACTAGAATAAAAGTGTCATCAATAAGTAGGTAATTGTTATTCTGCAATAGTTATATATAAAATATACATAAATATAAGTACTACTGGACACTGTAATTGATCAAAAATAGGTGGCATGATTTTGTAGAAGCCCTGGAGCAGTACATACACCAGAACTCACATCGATATCTGAAGCAGGGATTATTGAAAGATGAAGGTGTACAGTTTTACTGGTTTGGTAGGTGGTGGCTGAGATTCAAAACTGTATCCAAAGTTTTGTACTCTATTATAAGGAGTGATCTGGACAGTATTTACAGGTGTTTTGACATCTTCCCTCAGCAGTGTCTGATTTAGTTATGAATGTGAGTGTTTACAATTTAAAGATATGAAAACCACCCATATTTATGATTGTATAACACTGGTATTTCCCTGGCTTTGTGTCATTCTTTTCAACTGGTGTGTCCTTCCTTTTGACAGTTTGTGATCTAACTAGGCATGCAGGTGATCACCATTTAAAATATATCAGTCAGTGTAATTTTAACTCTAATATTATCCTACTCTTTCAAGCAATTCATGTAATCAATACTTTTCAGTCTGTTTTAATAAGGAGCACACTTTAATGAAAGAAAAGTATTCATTAAATGTAGCACNACTTTTTGCAGCAATTCATGTAATCAATACTTTTCAGTCTGTTTTAATAAGGAGCACAATTTAATGAAAGTATTCATTAAATGGAGCATTGAGTTTTTTCACTGAGGAAGACCAAAGAACTAATACATTGGTTTTCTTGTTAAGAAAAATAATACTGGGGGCTTCTTCTGTTTGAAGAAGACCCCGATATTAAAAAGCAAAGTGGAAAGGCAGGTCTTTACAAAAAAATTCAAGTTCAAATTTTGGAAAGCTGTACAAGGAACTTTTTCCAATACACTTACACTATAAATAATCACAGAATCATAGAATGGTTTGGGTTGGAAAGGACCTTGAAAATCATCCATTTCTAACCACCTTATCATGGGTAGGGGCACCTTCCACTACACCGAGTTGCTCAAAGCCCCATCCAAGCTGGCATTGAACACTGTCAGGGATGGGGCATTCATAACTTCTCTGGGCAAAATATTATAGTGTCTCACCACTCTCATAGTGAATAATTTCTGCCATACATCTAAACTGAATTTCCCCTCTTTCAGTTGGAACCCATTACTCCCTGACCTATTACTACAGTTCCTGATGAAGAGTCGCTCTCCAGCTTCCCTGTAGGCTCCCTTCAGATACTGGAATGTTGTTATAAGGCATCCACTTCTCTTCTTCAGATAGAATAGCCCCATCTTTTTCAGCCTGCCTTCACAGGGGAGGTGCTCTAATTCCCTTCTTAACTTCATGGTTCCCCTCAGGACTTGCTCCAACAGTTCTGTGCCCTTTTTATGTTGGAGCACCAGAACTGTATGCAGTATTCCAGGTGGGGGTTTCATGAAAGCTGAGTAGAGGAGGAGTCACAAGGATCCTCTCCTATTTAATTTCTTATGGAAGGAAAAATATTTCCAGAGTTTACCTAAACAAATCAGACTATTTTCATTTACACCTTTCTATAATCCCTTTTACCACTATCTAAAAGATATTTAATAAAGAGTAGGCCACCCTGTAACTTTACCTAGATTTTTCTTACTTAGAATGTATTTGACGCCTAATTTTCTTCCTTATTTAGCCTTTTAAAGGTAAAAGGTCCTTGGGACAGTCTCCAAGACTAGTTCATTCATTTTAACCCAGCCCATTTTGCTAAATATTGGAGACTAATATCCACTAATGTTAGCATGCCTGTTCCAGAACTGCTTTTAACAAATGAAAACATACAAGCCTTAAAAAACCTGGTTGGAAATCTCATTAACAATTTGTTTGACAAAGAAAGGTTCTATTTTAATATACAAGGTCTCCCTTCATTCTAGTGACTGTATTAGCAAAAAGCTGCATGTGCACATGAGGAGCAGATGGAAAACATGCTAGCACTGCAGTACTCCTAATACTTTAATTTCATTATGTGCCTCTGTACCTATTTTTTACATTTTTTTTCATACTTCTTTCAGAAAAAGAAGGTATATATATTAATGACTTACCTCATTCAATCAGCAGCTTTGTGAAGAACAGATTTGCAAATTAGCTTGAATTGAGCTAGCAAGGCAGGCAGGTGCTTCCATGTTGGGAGCTATTGAACTTCCCTGAACCTAGTCAGTTCATTCCTGGAATGCATCCATGCTTTAATAGATATTAAAGCCGAACAGGATCTATATAAGTCATCTGTCTCTGTCCTTGCCAATATGAGTGACTATCTGTATAATGAATATAACCAATCAAGCCTAGATTTTAAAAACCCAGGTCATGAATGTTTCACATTCTATTGAGAGTATTCTTCAGCTCAGTTATTCCTTGGAGTTGGTGTTAGATTTCATGTAGAACCCAAATGTTTTCTTCTCTTACTTCTATGGTACTATCTCTGACTATTGAACCTTTCCTTCAGATTTGAAAAAGACTGAAATGCTAAACTCAATGCCAAATCTCCTTGATATAAAAATGACCAAGAATTCACCATCAGTTTAGTCTGATAAGTGATTATTTCCTCTTACTGTATCGAATCACACATTCAGAAAAAATACTTTTCTTGATTGCTGGAATAGTAACTAGGTCCTCCCACCAAAAAAAATATTCTAGTGTTGGGGATAGGTCTCTCTTGTCCTACCCAACATGTTCTCATGCCAACATCCCAAACTGACCCAAGACTGATGATGGTTTCTACTCAAGAAAGATTAATGGACTGCACATCAAATTATGCTATTTGGGATATGACAGTCACTCTACAGCCTAACTAAAGAGTCAATACTAAAATAAGATGATAACTTCTTATTTGCGCTACATATATTTAACGACAAAAGAAACATGTTTTTCTTTCAATCAATGATAATGGCCCTACAGTGGTATAAGAACAAAGCTAAATCTATTAAATTGTACTGAAATTTTCAAAATAATTAAATTTGAGTAGTGTATGTATAAAATACACTACAATTTTTCACAGCATTATACCTTCCCTTCACACTGATTTTGTAATTATTTTGTTTTCAACTTTTTTTTTTTCATGTAGCAAGAGTCTGTGAATCTTTTGTCTTTCTACAAAATTTATGATTTTTTGGGGTTATTTCTTTTTTTTCATTCCCTTTCTTTAATAGTATCAGAGCCACTATTACTTCATGAAGCCTGAAGAAGTATTTTTCTAACAGCTAGTATGCCAGTTGGCTTTGATATCCCTAAAAGGGAGGTAAATTAATTAATAAATTGTTCATAACAATTTATTAATTAATAAAGCCATGTATTTTTCAATAGCAATGGCAGTGTTCCTCCAAGAGTTCTTTAGAACAGCATTTTTCCTACATCATCTAAATTCTAGTAACAACAGTTTCTGATTATTAAAAGCCATGTTTTTTCACATAATACACTTCAGGGAGAGGGGGAAAAAGCATCAGTTGACTATAGAAAATTTTCTTTTCAGATATCTGAAATAATAATTGTTTGTTTCTGTAATGCATATTAATTCCAAGGAAAAGAGTTTAGGCACTTTTATTTTGATTTGGGTTAGGGGTTTTTTCAGGGGAGGGAGGCCAGTGGGGTAGTGTTGGTTTGTATGTTTTTTTTCCTGGATTTCATTTCTAGGTTGTACAGGTAGAAGCATGTGGACAAATCAGGAGAGGAATTGATCCTTGAAAAAAATAATAGTTGCACTTATGTTATTGCTCAATGTATCTATATCAAATATAGATACAAAATATGTTTTATTACACACACATACATATATGTACACATATGTGTGCATGTATTTTTATACTTTATGTATGTATAGATATATATCTTAAATTTTTCTGCTCTGGTTGAATAAGGTGATATTATCTGAATATCCAGACAGACAGCTAGTATGTAGCCATTTACAAACATGTTGTCATAGCTGTTAAGAAAAATAAAACACTTTTGAAAACTGTCCCTGAAGGGATCCAACTGTGAAGATTTCTGTCATAAGAACATCCAAAGAAAGCTGAAGTAGCTTATAAAAATCATAAGGTATCCACCCATTGACCCACAAGTAAAAGTTTATAGTCAGTATTACTATGAGGTGAAAAATTCAATTATATTTGAAAATTCCTGTTAACATGCAGGTGAATAGACAAAAGAAACCCAGCACATCACTTTATGGACAGATATTAACCTTCACAGATCACTGAGTATATCCAGACTCTATAATTGTGTTTGCTAAAAACAAAGACTCCTAAGCTTCTTTCAGATGACTCAGCAGAAATGTATTTTTTTAATGATGCTGTATTGATCTTAACTGTATATCCTTCAAGAAAATCTATCTGTCAGGAAACTTTGACCTGATTTTTCAAAGACAAAAAGCAGAAAGAAATCTATATTTTTATATTATTATTATTCCTGGATTTAGAAAGAGATTTAGCTGTGCGTCTAGTGTTTACAAAAAAAAAAAAAAAAAAAAAAAAAAAAAAAAAAAAAAAAAAAGCCAGTGATATAGCACTATTTCAAATGTTGCTACAATGACTGAAAAATGCATTCCAAACTCCTGGAGAGCACCTTAAAAGTTTCATGAAATGTATGAGATAGTGATGTATTTTCTAAACACATATATGTTATGAAATAATAGAAAAAATAAGAGAGAAATGCAAGCTAGAAATTTTGTTCTGGTTTTCTTTTGGTTTCAGTTAGTGGGGGGAAGGGGTTGGTGGCTTATTTGTAGTGGTTTTTAATTTTCTTTTACTAGAAAACATTTATCTGTGTTTTTCACAAGCTGGTTTGCAGAACACTTTCAAACTTGGAATTTGTCTCCATCTTGACTTAATCCTGAACATCAGCCCCTATATCCATTAATTCACAGAAATTTTTGTGCTTGGATTCAGCATTTATGTCAAAGAGAAGTCACACAAACTAGGTCCCCTGTTATTCTAGTTTCCAAAGATGCATCTGGCATATAAAGCCTGCCTATCAAACACCAACTATTGAACTTACCCTAAAATACAGCAGTCACTGACACTTTCAGGTTCTCTTGTCCTGCATTTTACAGAGTGTCTACTGAGGAAGTAGCATCCAGTTCCCTCAGAACTTCAAGGCTTTAAAAGTACAGCTAACATGTCCTCACTGCAGCCAATTAGATTAAGTGCAAACCACTGTCCTTACTGAATTTCTACCAAGAATTCAAGGTTAATAGAATCATAGAATCATTTATGTTGGAAAAGACCTCCAAGATCAAGTCAAATTATAAACATGGCATTGCCAAATCCACCACTAAACCATACCTAAGTGTCACAGCTACTTGTCTTTTAAATACTTCCAAGGACAGTGACTCAACACTTCCCTGGAAAATCCTTCCTATCCTTAACAACCCTCAGGGAAGACCCTTTTCCTAATATCCAGTCTAAACCTCCCCTGGCACTACTTGAGACCATATCCTCTTGACCCACTTGTTACTTGGAAAAGAGACTGAGCTCTTTCATTTAAAGAAAAGGAANTTTGTTTTATGAAAAAAAACCGGGCGTTTATTTTAAAAAAAAAAAAAAAAAAAAAAAAAAAAAAAAAACCCAACCAAAAAAAAAAAACAAAACCAACAGCCCAAGCCTTATAACATATAAAACCTCACATGTTCATGCATGGAATCCTACACCCCAAAAAGCATTAAAACATTGTTTTCATAAAAAAACCCTGATTTTATGAGGAGCAGAGGTAATTAAAGTGTCAAAAAAGTAATCTTTAACTTACCTTAAGATATTTATTACAGAAAAAGAGATGCATTTCTTATGTACTCACCCATATTATTTGATTTCTATATTTTTTTCCCTGTTTAAAGTAAAAATGTGATTGGCACTGAGAGATATGATGTGTGGAGGACAGAGACGTATGATTCGGCTGACCATAACTCTTCATCCAGGTTACTGCTGGTAGCCAGAATTGGAAGAATCACTTTAAGTGTTTCTCCTTGATCCTGTCTCTCTGCAATATGTTTTTTGTTGTATCTTGCTACTTAGCATCTGGTCACTGCTTTAACAAAAGTCCATACTTAAGATTTAGGTAAATTAGAAATGCAAATCCAAAATTACAAGCATCAATCCAAAAACATTCAGTGGAGAGTGTCACTAGAGATTTCCAAGGTAGACTCTCTTTTACTTGTGAAGAAAAACATTTACATCTATCTTCATTCTAGCTCATAGCAAAAGTTTGCTTGCAATCCAAAAATGTTCATATAAAAAAGTTTTAAAGTAAATAAAAACCTTATATTGCACATGAGTTGATCTTTTAGAACAACAACAATATTTACAGTATTTTTGCAACATACCTTCTGTTAAGGATGGAAATCTCAAAAATAAAACCTTAATTTATTTTTAAATACATCTTACTCTGTATATTAGTAAATTTCAAGGAAACTTCCTTCTCTGACCACTGAGGAGCCACTCTGGTAGTCACAGTCCCACCACCAGAGGCATTCACTGCTGGGACTGAAGCCCCTTCCCATCTGCTGGCTCCAGTGACCAGACAAATCCACTCTTGACGTCCTACAACATCCCTCTCTCACAGTCAGACAAAGTTTCCTTACTTGTTTGGCCCTGGGTTTTCCTAAGGCCCAGAAACAGAAGTAGTGGAACTCGTGCTGCCCAGGAAGGCTCCCCACAAAGGAACCTCTGGGTTTTTATACCCTCACATTCCATGAGCACAAAAGTCTTGGCTCCTCCTCCTGAATGCTGGGCTCCTGCCATATCTCTGAGTGTCCTGGCTGGGCCAGAGCTCCCCATGCCCTCTGCTATGCACAGGGTCAGCATCTCAAGGCCTCTTTGTGTGGGATCCCATCAGGCAGAGCCACAGTGCAGCTCCCACTGCAGCCGCTCACCGAGCTACCCGCACTGCCACAGTATTCCTTAACAGTGACTGTCTTTGCAATTAAACAGCAACAATTTTCTTCATTACCTCTCCCAGCCTGAGGGAGAGGTCCCAGGCCCTCCCTTCAGACTGCAACTTGCTGGGCTGTATCCATCCTCTGAAGATTTGTTTGGGTGGAAGCCTCTGCCCTGGCACAGACAGCTGTGCCAACACCTCTTAGAAAATGTGCCATGTTTTGCTTCACTGCCATTCCTTTGCTGTTGTTGTTCGTGGATGAGCTAGACATTTCAATCAAACTATAAAATATTTTAGTTTACCTACATCGGTGATTATTTTGTGGAAAAACAGAACAATTTTTTTCTTGTATTTTTAAAACTTTTTTTGAGAGCTTCCCTAGTGAATTATAATAACAAATATTTGCAGAAGTTTCAAATTTAATGAAGATTTATTCTGGAGAGAACTCCTCCATCAAACCAATACTTATTTAAACTTTCACAAAAAATATCTAAGGCGTTTCTATTATTTTAAAATATATCTTGTAACTCCTAAGCCAAGATTTAAACTGTACCCTGGCTGTACAATTATTCTTTGAAAAAAAAACATATTTAAGTTCTGATTATTTTATTCTAACATTTTTGTAATGCTTAAAGACAAGAAAAGCTGTGTGATTATTCACAAAATTAAGAAATTATCAACATCAGCATTCCTGTCTGACACAAAGGAGGAATTACACAGAGTGAAATGCATTTAATCTTATTCTATAGCTCTTAAACATGGCCTAAGCATTCATTAAAGTTATTTAATAAAGGCCACGCATGCATTTTACTCTCTGAACAAGCAGCTATAGACTTAAAAGAAGTAGCACCCAAGGTAAATTTGCTTGGAGTAAGAAAAATAAGATGAAAAAGGGAAAAAGAAGGTGAAGAAAGAGTACATAATTTAGAATTATGTGTAATTCAGGCACACACTTCATAGAAAATATTATGAAAAAGGCTAGAATAAAAGTGCACAAATTGCCACTGAAATTTTATTCATATTTTATTAGACCAATGAACAAATAGTATTATAGGTTTAGAAATACATTGAATGAAAAAAGTTAATTGTATTAGTACTTTAAAGTCTGTATAGTTTTTTTGACTACTATCAGATGGGAACTGTGCTTTTGGCGCTATATTTTCACTGAACATTGTGACAGACAACCAACTGTCCCAAAGAAATCAGGGAGACCATAAGGACATAGAATAAAAGTTGTGAACTTTAAATCACTCTTCAAAAAACAGTCTAAACAAATGAAAAAGAAGGAGATAATCTGGTCATTAATTGTAATACAAAAATGAATTTTCAAAAGAAGTTTTCCAAAAAGAAAATGGTTTGAAGAGAAATTTGTGAAAGGTATATATATCTTTGGATTGAACCCTTTATAAAGTATTTGCTAGGTGATCCCATAAATATACAGAGATGAATAAGTGCACCTAGAAGGATAACTGTGTGTCTAGGGAATGAAATGCCTCCTGTAGAATAGGCAAAAAGACTATGCTTCTTCAGTCTGGGGGGAAAAAAAAGAAAAAAAAAAAAGAAAAAAAACCCTGAAATACCTGTTAGATAAATCCTGCAGAAAAAAACCATTTCTCTTACCAGCAAGACCCAGTGAAACTATCAATCTTGTTAAACTTCAGAAAACTTCTCTTCATGGATACTTAACATGTTGTTATGTGTAAGACTGAACTCTGCACAGAGGAATGAGTCATCAAAGCCTATGAAGCGTAACTAAATGCTGCCTCCTTCAGAAAAGTATGTGTCCTTGCACTCTTTGTATTTACTGCTGTCAATGTAAACAATATTACCAAAGAAGACACCAACTGGTTTCACCTTTTTGAGCATATTTGATTGCTTATGTAACACTATTTGCATGTCAACATTCAGAAGTGCACCAGAATGTACATTAGGTAGTTAAAAGCCATGCAAACTTGTAAATTTAATTTAGCTGCATATTAAAAAAAAATCTATCAATACAAAACTAATAAAATGGTGATATGGCAGGAGTGCAGACAAAAATAACACATAACTCAAATAATAAAGCCTAAGCACCTAGCAATTCAGAAACAGCATAAACTGCATATGTATTTCATAGGAATCATCTTCATTTGTGGACGTACTTTTCCAGGATCAGCCAATTTAATTTTATGTCTCTTCTTCCACTGAGGAATTTAATACTTCACTGAAATATATGTACCAGAAACAATAGCAAAACTGTAATTTGCAGTAATAAAGTCTAATTATTACATCACTATCTATAGATTTTTCTATTGACCAGCTTTTAATTTTCTTCATAGTGTGCTGGGTAACCCAAAATGTTAAAAGAATCCTCAACTATCTGTGTGCAAGGTTGTTATTGTCTCTTTAGGAACCAGTGGCATGGCTGAAAATGGAACTGTGGGGCTGCAGGGTGGTGGAACTTTTAAAAGTTCATCAAATTATTTGTTCTAGTTCAAATCTGAACATGAAAATTACAAGAAAAGAAATAATTGTGTTTTCCTGACTGAAAATACCCTTTTCTATTTAAGATTGATTTGAAGACACATATGTTATGTTAACTACAAGATTTTGTTTGTCCTGTATTATAAGTGTTCACATAGTTTTATTGAGAGTTTCTACAGTCTGAAGGGCAAGAACTCTATTACAAAACATGTCCAGAAATATGTTACGAAAGTGCAAGATAATTACTGAAATAGTAATTACTCAAGAAACATTACTCTGGAAGATTTAAAATCAAAATGACCTTAGTAAGAGGCCAAATATTTGCTCATATTAATAAGTCAAAAGTATGTATTTCTGAATAACCCTTCATAGTTGTAGGATGTTTTTTCCCTCTTTAAACATGCTTTCTTAAATCAAAGTGGATAAAATTAAAACAAAATCCCTCAAAAGAATGAGGCTATTATCAGTCATTGAGCTCATCAGAGTTCATTTGGGACAGCAAATAATGTTATCTAATTAATTAGGTTGACAGCAAACTGTGTGACATATTTCGTATGGCTGGCTGGTTTAACATTCTAAACTCTCTTGTTTATTAGAGCTTGCATGTTTCAAATAGAAAAAGATGTTAGACATCCCATCTGCTGTGTAACAGATCTTCAGGAAAAAAAAATACACCAAAGTCTTGATAAGTTCACATCACAATAACAAGACAAATGTAGCATCTCATCTGATATGCAATGACACAATTCCAATTGTTTCTAAAATTTTATTATTTTAACCAGGCTACAGGGAAATAAAACTTCCTACTGTCAACATGATTCTTCGATCAAAGTCTGACGTCAGGTTAGTCAAAAAAGTGTCTCAGTTTGAAATACCTCTTATCTCTGAGTGAGCGCCAGTAAAATTTTGAAATGGAATGCACATCCTGGGATGGCACATCTTGTTTACAAAGTGGTGGTTGGCAAATAGTGATATAATACTGACTGACTACTATGCAGAGCTGTGACTCTAATTATGTGCATATTCTGAAATAAATTTGTTAGAAAGCAATTTACTTAAAAATGCATGATTCTATTTCATGCCTGAATGCACTTATGTGAAAGTGCTGTACTTCTAGTATACTTCAAATAGATTTAGCAAACAAAGGAGAGGGCTGAAGTCCAAGTATGCTATAATCAAACTCTTTTTTTTCTTCATTTTTCTTTTCAATAAAATATTTTATAAGTAATACTTCATTAGTATAGATATCCATATCATACATGGCTACATAAAACTGTATGCAATTATAAGCTCTTGAGTTCTGATGGAACCAAATGCAGAAATTAGGTAGCAGGACTACCTAAAATTAAAGCACATGACTGAGAGCATTGTCCAAATGCTCCCTGAACCCTGACAGGCTGGATAACATGACTGCTTCATTGGGGGACAAATTCCAGTGACTGACTATTCTCTCAGTGAAGAAGCTCTTCCTACTGGCCAGTGTGAACCTTCCTTTATGCAGCTGAATTCCATTTACTTGTGTCTTGTTTCTGGTTGGCAGAGGGAGGAGATCAATGCCTACCCTCTGCTGATGCCCTTAAAGAAGTTATAGATTGCAATGAGGTCATCCCTCAGCCTCGCCTCCTCTGCCTCTCCTCTGCCTCTCCTCAGAGATCAAGCGACCTCAGCCACTCCTAAGTCTTGTCCTTGAGACCTTTTACCATCTCAGTCATCCTCCTCTGGACACACTTCAACAGCTTCTAGTAAGTTCCTTCTTTTAGCAAAGTATTTAAAACTGCACACAGAACTTGGCTTGGCTAGTACCACAGCAGTGTGGAGTGGAACAATCACCTCCAGCTGCCAATGCCCTTCTTGATGTACTCCAGGACACAGCTGGCCCTTTTTGCCTTCCTTTTTCCCATTCAATTTTCTTTTTTTCCAAATTACCTTCAGTTTGTTAGTTTCTTGCCAAGTCTTGTTGATTTAACATTCAAAAAATAGGGAAAAAATTCTCAAACTAGGAATGTTTCCCATGATGTATTCTCATATCTATAAGTCTAGGTGAGTTCTAGACATCATATGCATTAAGTTTATGTGCCAAATGCTTGTGCAGGATGGCTGTGACAGATCTAAGTTAACTGGTCTTTAAACTTTACATAGAGTGTTTTTCAGCAGATGTTAATGTCAGGTTGCTTTGTATTGCTCTTTTTTTTTTTTTTTTCATTTTGCAATATAAACAAGAACTAATTTATTCTTAATAAGCCCTTTTAGTCAGGAACATTTTGAATGAATATAGCAAATTTGCATGAAAGTTTGTTTTATTGTTGCTACTGTGTAAGAATGATTGTTACCATGGAAATAGACATGGGCAATATTAAACATGGAAAGAATAAAGTTAATATTAGACTGCATTAAAGAGATAAATTTTGTATCAGAGGCAACAACAAGGCAGTTGTACATTACAGTGTATTTTGTAATAAAAAATAGAAGTCCAGTCTATGTTTTATGGATCACACCAAAAAAATCTAAGACTGTATTCTAAACACACATTGAAATCTGCTATTAATGGCACAGTTAAGAAATCTTTAATATTCAAAGATCTTAGAAAAATCATAGTGTAGACTGGGACTCCAGCTGATCATGCAAAACTCACAACAAACCATACAGCTAGACAGGTTTAATTTTAATTTTGGGCAAATAAATAAAAACTCTACTCAGACTTAACGATAAAAATCCATCTAGGAAAAAAAGGAACACAGGATAGGCCTTATCCATACTATTGGGTTCTCTTACCCTCTAAAACAAGATTATCACAACTGACCTGCCTTGGGAACAGTCTCTTGCATGAGCCATGTTGAGAATTAAATGCTACTAAATGGTTTGCCTTTTGCTGAGTTGTTTAAATTCTCTTGTGGGCAGATTTTAGCTTAGACATCAATTTCTATTCTGTGGAGTCTTGCCATATGTAAGTAAAATTTCACTGGAGAATTCAACTCCATGGAAATCTTTGTACATGTTCAAATTTATATTAGCACAGAATTTTTTCCTTCGCATTTCACCTCATCTTGGTCTCTATCAGGTCTCATGGAACCTTTGAAACAATTATTGAAAAGTAACAGAGCTTTATACCATGTGTCCAAACCTAACAGATTCAGTTTGTTTATCAAGTAAACATGTTTTACCCCTGACAGTATGAGAAACTGTAATTTGTGTAAAAGGGCTAGACTATGCAGAGACTTACAAACACAAGGTAAATGGTTTTCTAACTGTTAACTGAGGAGAGGAGGAGTGACTTGGTCTGTTTCAAATGTAGTAGCTACCCCAGACATTCCAAAAACGCGTGCGCTGAAATAGAAGGATGATTCATGAATCAGCTGCTGTACTGACTGTGTTCAGAGAGGAGATATACTTCTGCTACAGAGATATTTCCTTTTGTATAAACCTCTTTTGCAAAGAAATTGAACCCAAAACTTTAATTCTTCATGTTACAGCTTCTCTAAGTGCAGTGCTTTGAAGTGCTCCCAGATTTCTGCCAATTTTCTTTCCAATTGTAATGCCACTGTTTGTCAGTTCCTGAAATATCCTGAAATAAATATAAATACTGAATATATCATCAAGGTTTTTCTTCAGATTTGTAATGACTAATGTATTTAACTAGCTCATTAGTTCCATAGTGATAGCATTTGATACATCTAAAGGGGGTAGTTTATGTCTCTTCTCACTCCTTACCCAGTTTTCTCAATGATGCAGAGAAGTATCTGGATTAATTTTGATAGTATAGTTCATAGCTTTAAAATACAATAGGCTTCAAAAAATAGTCTTGCAGATGGAAACTGCAGGAATACAACAGCAGTATAGAAAGGAGTGATAGATGTGATTTACACAGACATGTAGATGTAAAACCTCAGTATATAGACCTTATCAATATTTTCAACCATTGAAAAAAATCTTTTTCGTTCCCAAAGAACCTCTTTGTCTCAGTGAATGAATCCAAACTTTCCATTTTAATAAAAATCAGAAAAAAAATCAAGTAGAAATGAACTATCAAGAAAACGAGCAAATATTCTTAGCTTTTTTTTTTTTTGAGATGTTTGTCACACACAGGCACACCTCTTGGTGCAAATCACTTTAGCAGTATTTTAAGCTTGTCTGCTTTCTTTACTCAAAATTGTGTTTATGGGCAAGAGAGAACTAACTTTACATATCAAGCCAAGAATTTATTGCTAAAATAATTGAATATTCACAGTCTTACCTGTCATTTTAGAATAAATCCTAGAAAAGAAAATGAGTGCTTATTAGATAACTTTATTTATATGTTGAAAAACTGAGACTTAATTTATTGACATTCTTGTCTGTTGGCATGGGAATCAATATTGAAAAGAAGATTAATCTTACACCTGACATATCAAACAGTTTTCAAACAATTAGAACTGTATCTTATGCATCCACTGGGTTTACTTCAGGAGAAGAAGCTGGATTAGGAAGAGAAAACTAAATCACTCACTTTGAAGCAGGGCCACTAAGTTGTTGCCATACACAGGTGACATTTCAGAAATTTGAAATAATTTATTCAGTACAAATAACTGTATACTAAATGGCAGATAATTTTATCTATTGGATTTAAGGCCTCAGAGAAATGGAACAACTACAAACCTGGAGGTGACCTGACAGGAAGATGTGTTAAAGTGTAGTAAGCTTAGAGGTAAGAATACCATAGCAAAATTAAAATAAAATTAAGAAACCCTTAAAATTTACTAAAACAAGAAATATAGAAAAATGGCATTAAAATCTTACATTTGTGTACAGCAAATATGTAAAGGTCTGGTTAGTATGGTGGGTTGAACCCTGACAACTAAGTACCAAGCAGTCTAGCATGACAGAGGGTAAGAATCAAAAGGGCTAAAGACAAGAAAGAAAAATGGATCAAGATTAAGACAGTTTTATAAGTAAAGGGGAAAAAAAAAAAAAAAAAAAAAAAAAAGATGCCT
>VYXD01001990.1:771742-941792 GCA_013397195.1 Hylia prasina | reverse complement strand
GTCAACCACTTACCACCTGCCACCCACAGACAGATGCCCAGTCAATGTCTGAGCAAAGGTTACCTAGGAAAGTCAGTATCCTCAGTGTGGAGTCATATGATGTTAATTAACCCTTTGGTCAAGTGGGCTCAGTTTTCACACCTGTGTCCCTCCCAGTTTCTTTTCCCCTCAGCCTACTCACTGGAGAGGGGCAAGGGAAGAAGGCAAGGCAGAGTAAGAAGCAGAAACCCTTTCTGCTGTACAAACAGTTCAGCAATGGATAAAACACCATGTTTGTTATCAACACCATTGTCATAAACACAGCACTACACTGGATACTTATGAAGAAAATTAACTCCATCCCAGACAGACATAGAAAATTAAAAAACAAACAAAAACATCTGCTGACTTTTTCTATTTTATAATAATTTAATAAATAAATATAATAGAAAACATAGGCTTTCCTCATATATGAAATAGTCATTCTTGATAACCTTTGTAAAATATCTGCATTTCCATGACTGGATGGATTCTTAGTCTTCTCCAGTAAAGGCAAGACATGCATAGATATATCTTTTATGTCAATTTATTTATTTAATATTGTGGGTTTTATCCTAAATATAATGAAGCTAAAATATTAACTTAATGTCCCAAAGAAAAATATTTTATTCTAGCCAATGTAGAACATAGCGAAATGTTGCATTAGATACCATCTGTATCAACATATTGTCAGCCAGGTGCAAATGCTTAACTGGCAAATCTGGCAGTCCACCTTCTAGTTTTGTTTAAACAAATGGGTTTCTGTTCCTCTGGGATCCTTTGGCTGCTTAATGAAATTCTTGGCATTTAATTTTTCCAAAACTTATTAAATGACATTTCTTTGCTTCTATGCATTCATACACTGGTGCATTTCCTGAAGGTGTTCAAATAGCATTAAAAGACTCACCCAACCCATAAACACATCTAGGCAGTTAGTAAGTTTTACGGAGCAATCCTTGTAAATGGAAGGGAGTAGCTAAAATTCAACACATCTTTGAAAAACAGCAGCAGAAGAAAGTATACTATTTTTACTTTATAATGTACCTCAATTGAACATATTTACTCTGTAATCGGACGACAATAATTATGTCCTTTTCTTTATGCAAATTATTTAACTCAAAAGTCCTGCTACAAACAAACAGGAAAATACCTCACGTGAAACCAATAATTTAATGTCAGTCCAATTAAAGTTTTAACAGCTTTATAGTCTGACTTATTAGTTTAGTTACCAATATTGTATATTCACAATCCAAACCAACACAGACGAGCCTTGATAAACCATTTTAAAATATTGCATGAAGGCTTTCCTAATATCTGCTGCACTGCTGGGTGGTGTTATGCAAACACTGCCTATGTGCAACTCCTCAGATTGTGTTTGCTGGGCAGGGTTGAGAAGGTTTTGCTGCACCACACTGAAGTCTTTCCAGAAGAGTTGTGACATCACTAACGAGGATTTCTTCCTTTAGAGCAAGGTGGAGATCTTGGTACTTTATTCCTTTTCAGTATTGGAATCTATTCACACTAATTTTCCCAATTTTTCTTAGCACAGTCTGCCTATATATCCTTTCCTTTCATTGACTTTCAATTATTTGGTGTTTTTCTTCTCTGTCTAGTAGCAAAAATTAGTGAAAGTGGAGAAGGTTATTTCTAGAGCATCAAGGCATTCTCATATTCCTGAAAGCAGTCTTTGAAGTAACTAATAAACTCACCAAAAACATCAAGTGTCTTTTAGCATATAATATTATATCCCTTCTATATTAAAAATTCTATCATTCTAAAAACATGTTCTGTGGTTAAGATAAATAATATTTTTAAGCATAATTAGTATGTTACAATTTTTTATGTCTAAATATTTATAGATAAATAAAAAACCAGAATACCCTGAATAAAGTTCACCTTATTGCATTGCAATGTGTACACATATATGTATTTACATTTATGCTTTCTTAAAAACCATACCTGACATAGGTTACGTACTATGCAGAGATTTGTCCAGCTTCTCAACCATTCACAGTTCCTCTGGAAATTTCTGGAAAACATAATTTTAACTTTGTATCCAAACCTTAAAATTGGTTTAAATGTCACAGTAATGAAAAAGAAAGCCAATAAATATATAAACATTTCAGACGTGCAAACAGAGTCTTAAAAAATTACTATTCTAGTCCCTTAGTTCATATGTATGGCAAAAATAAAGTGTAAATAAGGACTATCAGAGGATTAATTAAAAAATCTAATCAACCAATGGTTTTCAATTGTATGTCTGATAAAGTGTTAGGTTTTGGTATAGTTTGCATCCAGACATTGAAATATGAGAAAGATCATATTTCAATCATAATCATTGCTATATGTCTATCTTACTGTTTAACATATATAAAAGGTATTATTTTTAGTAAATATCAGATCTTTCTCATGCACACACACCATTTTCAATTTGGCTTAGATCCAGCTCTGAATTTTGCCCCATTGTGAAAATTTTCCATTGATTTTAAATTATATTTTACATATCATACTATGTTTTATACTAAATAGACACTCTATTCTATGCAATTTCAAGACATAGATACCTTATGCATCAGAGTTTCTTATGTGTATTTCTGTATATTTATGTATATATATATACATATATATATATGTAAGATGTTAACCAAGAATATTTCTGTAAAATGAGGGCTTTTTCCAAGGGAACTGTATAGTCATGCTGATTTGAAAAAAATCTCTGTAGAACTGTGTGTTATTGCATGTTCTCTTCATTACTACAATTACAGGAAAAAAATCTTAAGTCTTTTTAAGGGTTTTCTTGCTGGTTGAGTTACCAAATTTATTTGTTTTGTGGAAGATCTGACCACAGACCAGGAGATTGTAGACTATTGCATCTTAGTTTGCCTGGTCTAAGATCGTCAGTTATAGATATAATTGACAGTTTCTCTTAGAGAGAAAGACCTAGACTTTAAGTCTATTAACAAAGATTTCCTTTTTATGTTAAAATCACATTCAGGCACTTGCTTGCTACCCCACTAGTGGGATTAGGGAGAGAATCAGAAGGGTAAAAGAAAAAGACCTTGTGGGTTGAGATACAGACAGTTTAATAGGAAAAGCAAAAGCTGTACACACAAGCAAAGCAAAGCAAAGCAAAGCAATCATTCACCACTTCCCATGGGCAGGCAGGAGTTCAGCCATTCCCCAAGAGTAGGGCACCATCACAGGTAGCTGTGATTTGGGAAGACCAACACCATCACTCTAACTGTTCCTTCTTCCCCCACTTGACATACTGAGCATGATGTCACATGGTCTGGAATATCCCTTTGGTCAGTTTGGGTCACCTGTCTTGGCCATGTCTCCTCCCAACCTCCCATGCACCCCCAGTCCTCTTGCCAGCACAGCAGCACAGAAAGCAGAAAAGGCCTTGGCTCTGTGTAAAGACCTACTCAGCACTAACAAAAACATCTCCATATTATCAACCCTGTGTTCAGCACTAATCCAAAACACAGAACCATACCAGCTGCTGTGAAGGAAATTACCTTTACCACAGCTGAAACCAGCACAATTTCATTCAGCAGAAAGGAAAAAACAAACAAACATACAAAACCAAAAAGGTTTCCACCAAATAAACAAGTTCAACTAAAATATGATTTAGCTTTCTTTTCAAAAGTAATGACATATAACTATATTTCTCTTGCTAACATAATGAAACAAATAGATAAGAAGAGGGAGAAAAGATAACAGCATGCAAAGGGATGAAAGATTGATCTCTTGTACTGGCTCCAGCATAAAAAGATTTCATATCTCTTCATCATCAGAGAAGAGAAACAAGACCAATGCAAAAGGTACAAACGTTATGTCAGGTGGGCTGCAAACAAGAAATGTTGCAAAGGTAGTTCTAACCACATACAAAATATGGCTTCATAAGATAAAGCAAAGACTGTAAAGCATATTTATAGATAATGGCTTTCTAACAATACATTAAACAGTAATTCTACATGCTAATAATCCTTGACAAGAGCCAAATATTTTCATGGAGCACACTTTGGGTTTCCATACAAATTTTATGTTTTATAAAAGTGTTGACAGCTGAAGACAGAGTACTGCATTTGTCACTGGAAAAGACATGGGAAATGCTACCACAGATCAAGTACTTTTGCATATGCACAAAATAAATGAATGAAAGTTTCTAATCTAAGTTTTGGAAAAAAATATGGCTCAGAACTAAAAATTCTGTGTGTTCAAATATCACTGAAACTGAGGTAAACTAAATTATCTGTAAATGAAAAAGCAATGGAAATGGCAGAAATCACTCTGTAGTGTTCTAATTCAACTACTGTGAATGCCACATGGGTGTACTATTGACCTCATATAAGTATCAAGAATCCCATCTTCTTCTAAACAAAATATCCTACTGCCGCTATTCAAAACAGGCTGGTGGACCCATAAGATTTCTCTGGTAGACACTAATCACCTGAAAAAAGCAAAAAGCAGCCACAGCCACAATGATGGATATGATATTATCCGAAGATTTTTTTCTGAAATCTATGATAGGTTTAAATGCTGTAAGAACAGCCTCTTCCAGAAGATTTATATTTCCTAGCATACCTGTTTTTCAAGCACTTACACAAGTGCATAGTTGAAATTTGTGTACTTACACAGCATTCAATTATGTGAGATAAAAAAGAGGTTTGTTGTTCGTGTTTTAAACTGGGAAATATGAATTAATTGAAACCAAAATGTTTTAAGCTAACGTGGAAATTCCCAGAAAATCCTTCTGAGGATGTAGCAGATGTTATTTTTCTTTCAAAATCAAGGAGAAAATGCAGTGTCAGGCTCAAAATGTCCTGATGCTGTGATAAGGATGTTTATACTTAGTATGATATTCCAATATTCAAGTGCAAGTTTAACAAAAGTAAGAACTTCATTTGAGGGTATAAAAATTCAGCCTGTTTTTGAAAATGCTTATAGTATTTTTTTTCCTTCACTGACGCAAGACACAGTTCTCTAAAACCTTCAAGGAGATTTCAATTCCTTTTAAAAAAGAACAGTCTGAGAACTGCTAACTATTGTATTTTTAATCTGAAAGTAATTTTCTGATTGTGAAGGAATCTCATTGCTGTAGAATATCAGCAACACAAAAACACTGCATACCAAAGCATTTCATAATTTCTGCTTCTCATTTCACAGGAATCCAAACACCACAAAGAATGGGGGAAAAATTAGCCAGGCTATTTTAAATTGCTTATATGAACTAGAATTAATTTTGTCTGAGCTAGAGTTGAAGATCTGAACATCAAATAGTATGACTGTTACTAAGCAGTCAAGTAGGCAATAGGGTCTGTATCAGTAAAAAGCTTCCCCCATCAACTCCTGCCCCACCTGGACATGCACTATCTGCTGATTCCTTCCCAGTGACTGTGAGGGCATGCTCTGATCAAGCTCCATGTCTGCCTCTTGCAGCCACCTGGCTTGGACACCCAATGGGTCTGCCTTGAGCACCTTCCTCGTGCCATGTTCCATGCCCATGTAACCGTGCTCCTTCAGCCTCTTGTCTCAGAAGATCTTTCAAACCCGGTGTCAGCCCAAACCACCAACCAGGTTGGTTCATAATGATTTCTGTGATCTACCTTTCCAGCAGGTTCAGTTTTAACTCTTCAGTTAATTCTTGACCTGTGGTTCACACACAGGTGCCTTATTCTCTGCTCTGGTTTGCATTTTCCTGTTCTTCCTGGACATGATGCCGGAGAAACCCCAGCCAGCTCACTGTCCCCAGCTCACGCCGTGAGTGGCCACTCCCGCGCCAGTCGGGCTTGGGTGGCGGTGGAGCAGAGCTGCTGAGTCTGGCAGCAGCTTGGCTGCTCTCAGTTGGTTTCCATGGCTGCTCTCAGTGGGTTTCCATGGTGCATCTCAATGGGATGCACCATGGATCAGGGCAAAGAACAGGGAGAGGGTCTCTTGGGTGCTTCTCAAAGCATTTATTCCCCAAAGGGGGCAGCGACAAGAAAACCAAAAAGCCTGTGCTTGCACAGTCCTTTAAACAGGAGAGGAACAGGGGGAGGATACAATTCTTCAACCAATCGGGGTAAAACTGGGAGGGGATTGAGGAGGGACTCAAAATATGACAACCTATAGGGAAGGCAAGGGGAGTGGAAAGGGTCACATGGGCTAAGGGGGCATCCAGGAAAAGGGGATTTCCAGGGAGGGGTTTAGGCAGGAGGGTAGGAACAACAAGGATTGACAGGGAACTCTCTGGAAATAAGGGCAGGGATTTAGGGAAGATTCATTCAGGTGNAGAGCTGCTGAGTCTGGCAGCAGCTTGGCTGCTCTCAGTTGGTTTCCATGGCTGCTCTCGGTTTCCGTGGTGCATCTCAATGGGATGCACCATGGATCAGGGCAAAGAACAGGGAGAGGGTCTCTTGGGTGCTTCTCAAAGCATTTATTCCCCAAGGGGGACAGCGACAAGAAAACCAAAAAGCCTGTGCTTGCACAGTCCTTTAAACAGGAGAGGAACAGGGGGAGGATACAATTCTTCAACCAATCGGGGTAAAACTGGGAGGGGATTGAGGAGGGACTCAAAATATGACAACCTATAGGGAAGGCAAGGGGAGTGGAAAGGGTCACATGGGCTAAGGGGGCATCCAGGAACAGGGGATTTCCAGGGAGGGGTTTAGGCAGGAGGGTAGGAACAACAAGGATTGACAGGGAACTCTCTGGAAATAAGGGCAGGGATTTAGGGAAGATTCATTCAGGTGAATGAGGTAACAGGTGGGTCTAGGGGGTGAATGACAGCTGGGCAAGGAAGGAGAGAACTTGGGGTAAAACCAAACATATCAGGGGGAAAATAGGAACAAACCATTCAAAAGAGTTTACAAAAATATGCATAAAGAAAAACATATCACCACACACCCTGGTTCACCATACTTAGCCCATTTGCACTGTACTGAGCTCCTACCAAAAGTGATACCATCATACTTCTAGATCAATTGCTGATTTATGAGTCTGATGTCAAGGAACTCTGACTTCAAAAATTTAGGATGAGACTGAATTTTTTCCTCCTTAATATCTCATGTTTATATAGATTTATCCACATCTCCAAATAGTACTGAACTGTGAATAAATGCTGCAAAATTAGGTATATAAACATAACAATCTATTTGTTTCAAGTATCATTTTTTTCCCAGAGATACTTCTTTAAAGAAGTTTCACTTCCAAAAATTATACTGCAAAATTGTGAATAAATATGTGGCTATATTTATCAATCCAAAATTATTTCCAAATCAAACATAATGATTATAAAAACAAAGATAAGGGAATCTTCATTTGCAGTTCTGCAAACTTAGTCTGAGGTCTGACAATGCATATGTATTGTTCCTTTTTTTGCCTAGTGTTTTCACTAGCAAGAGATGAAAGTCAAGAGAGGCTCTCAGTTGTCTATGCCCAATATGCTGCTGCAGCTTGTTTTCTGCCAAAGTTTTTGATTACAAGAAAATAGAACCGAGCTCCTTATCTCTCTTTCCTATGGTATGGCATGCCAGCCAATAAAAAATGGTTTAGCTTCTCATTTAAGTGGCAGAAAATTATAGTTGATCCTGAATGCATGCACGGGAACTGATTCTCAACTGCACCCAGAGAATACAAAGTGACTGAACATGCCAGGTGCAGGCCTAATTTCTGAACAGGAAAAGGAATGTTTTAATATTTCTCCAGCTTACTGCAATTACTTGTTGTAAACAGGTAAAAATACAATTTGGAAGTGAGTATTGTCCAGTAGTATATTGAACAGATGCTCTTCAGCTCCATGACGTTGAAATCGGTGTTTTTACTAAAGCATTATTTCTAAAGAATATCCTCTGAAGGACATTGCTTTAAAGGACACCAGGGCTGTCCATAGATTTGTCTGCCTACAAATAGTTTTCTGGCTGCACTCCAATCATGGTCCACAAAGAACAGAATTGCTTGGAGACAAAAAATATTTTGCATATGCTTGTTTTCCAGATGAGGATGTATAAGACTGATGAAGTAGATACAGAAAGAAAAGTATGTTAAAATTATATTCTGTACTGAAGCTTTTGTATTATGACCTGAAAGATTGTAGAATGTAATGATTATATACTAAATGCTTTTCTGTATACATAGAAACTGACACCAGAGCATGATGCTAAACTATTAGGCTCTATATCAAGGAGAGAATGTTCCCCTTTCCTGTATAGGTGCAAATATAATGTATGCTTGCACAGTAGTTTCTTTTGAAAGCAGAGTGGCTTCCTTCATATGCAGTCCAGAAACTTTGCAATTTCTTTTTGCCTCAAAAATATTTTACACTGTGTTTTATTCACTCACTTTACAGAACGGGAAATAGCATGCAAATAATCATATACCTAAGGCTGTATCATGGTTCTATCATTATGAGGCATGGTGCACCCCCACTGAATTTTTATTTTGATTCACAGCCTAAGTGAGATGAGTGTATTCTGTGTTTACTGCATATCATTGTGTTGAGCTTCAAGATCTTTTCTGAAATGAGAAATGTTACATATAGTAAATATAGATTACAGACTTACTCAACATCATTTATTATTTATATTAAACATACTCTGTTTCCTTAGGAGCAGAAACAAATATTTATGTTAGGTTAAATCTGGTGGTTTTCCTATGCAGAAAATCCAGTTCCAGTCCAAATCTTTTGGTGCCAGACCATTTTGCAATCTGTATGTCATGCATACTTTTTTTTTTCTTTTTTTTTTTTTAAGTTTGACCTGGGTTTTGGTGATACTGAATCCTCTCAAATGATAATGAAAACACCAAAGAAAATGGAACATAGAGTAAAAATATCATTCCTTCATATCATTCCTTTCTTAATTGTTTTCTCAAGTCACTTAGTGTCCTGGGGGTTTATGAACTGATTTTGCAGAAAAGGAATAAGAAATCGGGTGAAGTTTATTCTTTGTACCCACTCACATACAAGACAAAAAAATAATAACATAATTGTGTGTTTATACCACAATTTGGTGTATATTGTCATTTGTAAGCACAGAAGCATTTCTACCTGCAGATGGGACTTGTACATGCCTGTTGGGTTGCCAGATGTCTTGGATTACCAAATTACACTCACAGTTAATAAAAAATGCAAGGATTGGAGGAGGCCTTCATAACTTCTGTGAGTTGTTTGAATTCATAGTTTGGAAATTTTCTTTAACTACTGGCTCTTGCAGGACACTAGAAAACAGTGAGGACTTATTCTACTACATTTTATCTTTTATGTAACCATTAAAAATGTAATTTCTGTCCAATTCTGTCCACCAGACCAATACAGATTTTTCACCCTTTCACTGCTTCACAGCATAATTAATGGGCTACACTATGACTCATGATATTAAACTACTGTAAAAAACATTTTCAGAAGACATTTAAATTAATGATATAATGATTTATTATGATTATAAAAGTAAGAACTTTTTGTGAGGTTTTTGTTTTCAGATAGGACAGTTAGGTATTAATTAGATCATACTGCTTATATCCACCATATTTTTCTCAGTTCCAAATCTAATTCTATGCAAGTTAGCAGTTATTCACTATACTGTGTCAGTTTAACTATAGTTTGTTAAGTGCCAAAGCTAAGCCTTTTTGCCATTTCAATAGAAATGCTCTGTTTAGGCATAGGTCCATTAGGAAGTGAAATGCATCCAAATGGGTACTTTAAACAGGCATAAAAGCCTCATGCAGTGAATGCAAAGTTCTAGATAAAATCTGAATCACAATATAGGTAATACAGAAACACCTAGGTAGAGTTAATTATTATTCCAGTTTGGTTATCTAAGATTTGGAAAAAAAGTTTCATATAAGAAAAAAAAAAGACATATTGTTCAAATAGATCAATTAGCAAAATGGAAAGGGTAAAAATACAAGCTGCCTTGATTACAAGCTGCATTGATTACTCAGTAGATTATTATAACTATAATTTGCGTCTTATGTATCTAATATAATTCTAGAATAAAATCCTGGACAAGAAATAAGAAATGCAGAAGTACAAATCCCTTAAGTGAAGCAAAATCCAGACCTATTCTTGTAAATATTCACCTGTTTGGAAATACTACCCTTACCTGAGTTCAGGTTTAAGAAAATAAAAGGGTGAGGAGAAGGCAGGGGAAGCAAATTCTACACAAACATACTAATTTGAGGTCCAACATTTGTCAGATTTCTGTTGAATTAATTTTTTTCTCCAATTTAAGGGGAAAACCCATATTTTTTAATTTAAGTCATATTTATTATCATAAAAATAAGGTAATTTCTACACATACCAAGAGAAAACAGTAATTTCAATTATATACATGCTATAATAAAAGAAAGAAAATTCCATTCAGCTGTAATAGGGGTAGGTGAGTGTACTGGTCCCAGTGACTGATATTTTTCTTAATTCTTCTGTTAAAATTTTTACTGATTCTTTATGCTCTATTTCCACACTCAGGGTTTGCCCTTCTTTACTTGGTCCCAGATATTTTCCAGATGGAATTTAAATTTCTGCTTTATTTACTGCTTGACATATTGCTGCTGCCTCTTCCCCCACCTTCTCAGGGGAAGTTTTTCCAGTTAGAATATCATACATATATTTTGTTACAGTTTCACATCTTGGGGGAGTGAGTCTCTGCAAAAGTTCAGCAAGTTTGGCATAAAGGTAAAAACTTATATCTCTGTGGGAGTCTGCTAAAGGTGCATTGCATTCCCTCCCAAGTGAAAGGAAACTTCTCTTTATCCTCCTTCTTCTAGGGAACCATAAAGGACATATTTTTTATATCTAGCACCACCATGAATGGATGTGCAGCTGCTTTCAAAGTAGCAGTTTGAAATCTGCAATGTTTGGTACAGCAGCTGTGAGCATGGCTATATTAGCACTCAGATACTAATAATCAATTGTTAAATACCACCTCCTGTCTGCTTTCCTCACTGGCCAGACAGATGAATTATATGGGGATTGAATTCTGGATATTATTTGTTGTTTCCCAGTCATGACTTCAGAAATTCCATTTTGTGCCACAGCAGAAATCATTATTAATTTTTCAATAAAGAAGTGCATTGGCTATACTCATTAGTACAGACATTGTAGACTCCAAGTTCCTACCAAGGCTGGGATCAATGTCTGAACCTAAGGATCACACATCAGCATTTGGCAGGTACATCCACTTAAAAAATTGAAACCTAAAATATTTTCATGATGATCTTTAATTAAAATGTATGGGCTACCATCACCATTCAGTAAGCCTCCAATTGCCAACAGAGGCCTAATTGCCTCCAGGTGCTAATTTTTTTTTTCCGTCATGCTCTGTAATTTCTTCTTAAGGGGAGGGAGGGGTTGTGTCCCTTTTTGGAGACTGATACTAGAGGAGTTGAAATATACTTTTTCTTTTCCCTGTTATCTCATTTCTGGAGTACCTATTACATTCTCAAAGCCTCATCCAACCTGACCAAGAACATTGCCATCCTGACACCTCTCTGCAACTGGTTCCAGTGTTTTACCTCCCTCATTGTAAAAAAAAAAAATGCCTTCCTTATAACTAGTCTAAATCTACACTCTTAAACTGCTCTTACTAGCCCCCTTCAGGTATCAAAACAAATAACAATCTCCCCAGAGCCTTCTCTTCTCCAGGCTCTAACGATCCCATCCAGCAGCCCTCCTCCCTAACAGGCCCACGTCTTTCCTGTACTAAGAAGTCCAGAGCTGGACTGAGCCGTCCAGGTGGGGTCTCACCAGAACAGAGTAGAGTGGAGGAATCACCTCTCTCACCCTGCTGGCCAGGCTCCTTTTGATGCAGAGCAGGATGCAGTTGTCTTTCTGAGCTGCAGCGCACATTGTCTGCTCATGCGCAGCCTTCCACCCACTAGCACCCCCAATTCCTCCTTGGCAGAGCTGCTAGCAATTCCTTTCATACCCCAGCCAGTATTAATATCAGGGATTGCCATGAACCAGGTGAAGAACCTCAGACTTGGCTTTGTTGAACCTTATGGGGTTCACAAGGGTCCACTTCTCGACCTTGTGAAGTGCATTACATTTTCCCCAGGGAGTTCTTCCACTCCTAAGGAAAAGATTATTTGAACTTCTTCATGAGGTAACAGAGTGAATTCTACATTAGGTGTTATTTGCACAAGTACAAATTTCAGTCTCTAACAAAAAAAAAAATTCAGAAAGTGAAGCATAGTGATAATGTCTTTACAAATTAGATTTCAAACAGTGAATAGGCATTTTCTTAAAGTATCATCATCTCTGTATTTTTCTTTCCTACAAATACACAAAGAGTACTTCTTGAAAGAAGTAGATGATATGTTGATTAGAATTCAGTGACCCCTTTCTTTCCCTTTTATGATCCTCAAATATTTGTCAGCACAGTCACTGTAAAGTCTCACGAATAATTGCTTTAAAGAAGTCAGTATTTCCTGTTTCCTATATTCTAAGGTTTTCCAAAGCTACCAGGACTCAGAAATATGCTTTCTGTATGTGTAACACAAAAAACTAGATGAAGTTCAAACCTGGATCTAAAGGCTTTCAGAGCTGCTCATGTCATAAAATAAATTTATCAGCCCAGACAGTTTCCATTACTGGGATAAAATGTATAATTATTTTAACAGAGTTCAAGATTTTCTTAGCATTATGTATATTATTAAAGGAGTTATTTTTAAGCTGATTTGAATTATTTTTTGAGAACATGCATTTAGGAAAAATTGAGGTCTGTGTCAAGAAAGCAGGATTGTGAAACAAGAACCTAAGTTCTACTGGTTGAAAGAAATTCTTCTCCTTTAAAAATCTATTTGAATATGTCTTGTATCTTATTATCCCTTCTTTACATTATGTCATATGGTAAAATATAAGTATACACATATAACATTTACATGTTATCAGTGAAATGCTAACGCTTTTGCATTCAGATGCTTTGGCAATGACCACAGTATAAATATGTTCAGAGAATGAATGAGATCTGCTGTCCAAGATACTAAAGGTCATCTTGTCCAATCCCCCACTCAAAAAGGGGACTAGTTTAGGTCAGGCTGTCTATCACCCCAAGACCACGGTTTCCACATAGTTGCTGGGCAGCCTGTGTTTCACAATTCTAATTGTGGTAGGCATTTTTTGTCTAAAGTCTAATCAGAAACTGTTAGAACTGAGGCTTTTGCCCCTCATCCTTTTGATGGGTATCTCTGAGTCTGTTTACACCTTCAACAGGAAGGGTCTTTAGTGTAGCATTTTTAAAGAAAGTAATAAATAACACTTTTTTTAATGACATAAATTGGACTGAAGAAACATTAAGAAAACAAAATAGTTTGTTGATGAAGAGATTAATATGTCATCATACTGTCTTTTCCTTCTTCTAAACTGAAGTCAGAGATTAACCAGAAGTGTGTGGTTAGAGTGCTTGCAGGGCATTATCTCCCTGGAGTGAGGTGTTGTCTACCATGCATCCATGTCTACCATAGATCTATCATTAGGGGCATGGTCAGTAGTAGTATAGAAAATGTAAATGTCAGGCAGTCAGACCCTCCATAACAGGAATTCTGTATATCTTACCCAAGCATTGGTCCTGACAGCCAATGGTATGCGCCTGCAAGGAAAGAGCCCTCCATGGAGAAGAGTAATTTTGTGTTGCAGACAGAATAAATATTTCTCATTTGTTAAAGACTGCTCTACTACTCTCCCATTATAAGTACATACATTTATAAATTATGTATTTGCCATTTTAAAGGTAGATGTGTTTAATAAAGTATATTTTAAAAATACATGAACCAAGACAGAAATAACATTCATTGGCCACTTAGCATCATCTGGCATATGTAAACTCAAATGCCTTGTCAAACTAATTTCTCAGACACAAAGTGCTGAGCCTACCAAAGGGGAAAAAAAAGGGTATTTTAAGGATTTTTGGTTACTTGTAAGGGGAGCATCTTTTTCTGCATGCAATTTGTCATGCATATTTCAATCTCTCTGGTACAATCTGTCTCTAACTGATGAGCATTTCTCTCCTAACTTATCACACCAGGATTGGCCTCTCTTTCATATATAATTCTTTGAACTGTTTTCTATGGCAGTTCAAAGTCCTCAGTCCTATGCAAGCTCTTAATAGAAAGAAATTTTAAAGACAAATGAACTGTAGCGATATAGTACAGATGGGTTATAACTTGGTAAAAGGCAAATAATAGACTGAAATGTCTGAGAAAAGCTAAAGAAGAAAGGTCAAAAAAACCCTGCAAATAAAAAGCATATGTACCTGCTGCAAGGAAGTGGTAGCGAGGTGGGGTCAGTCTCTTCTCTCATGTAAAAAGTAATAGGATGAAAGGAAATGGCCTCAAGTTGCCCCTAGGTAGGTTTAGAATAGATACTAGGGAAATGTCTTCCCTGAAAAGGTTGTCAACACTGGAAGAATTTCTCAGGAAAGTGGTTGAGTCACAAGCCCTAGAAGTATTTAAAAGATGTTGAGAGACATGACTTTGAAGTCCTAGCATACAGGTTGGACCTGATTATCTTGACCTAATGATTGTATGATTCTATAAGGGACGGATTGACTTTACTATAAGTATTTGAAATGCATGATTTTTCATATTTGAGTCTATAGTCCTGTACATTCTCTCCTGTGGTAGGTTANCAACACTTGTTGGGGCACAAAGAAAAGTCAGGTTGGTTCCTCTCACTGTCTTAGAAAAATTATAACATCTAGAGAAAAAAAAAAAATACAATCAGTATTTCAAAGTGTTTTGATATGTTATACTGTAACTTTTGTTGACAGGAATTGGCTGAGATAGGAAATGCAGGTTGTTTTCTTCTCCATACGTAGTCCTGAAGGAGTCTAGGTCTTCTAAATTGAGAGCAAACATAGCAAGTATTCTTTCGCCTGTATAGCTGAAGGAAACTGCAGGTTAGTTTCCACAGCATCAGAACAAGTCAGTCGAACAAGTCAATCAAACCAGTCAGTGGCAATACCTGGAAAACCTGCAAGTTTTATTTTTGTTAGCCTGTTTGTTGAAAGAAAGAAGATTTGAGTTTTATGTCTAAAATCAGCAAGACGACTGGTAGTGGCTGTTGGTTTGGGAGCTTTTTTTTTATATTTTTTTCCCCTGAATTGATCCTTTTTTCAAAGAGACCTTTCAATAAATTTACTGCAGACAACTTTCAGACACAAGTGATTTCACAGATGATCATAAAATGTCCATGAGAGACTGCAGTAATGGAAAATAGAACTGCCTGACAGAACACTATTGCTATAGTTCTTCATAAATAAGAGTACATGATTAAAATGCTGTGGAGGAAACGATTACCATTACGTTCAACTAGGAGAGTGTTACTGGAACTCATCTGTACCCTTCATTTCTCACATCCATATTCTGTTTTTATTCCTTCTAACAATCTTGGATTCTTTCACTTCAGCTTCTAGGTGCACTGTTTTATCTAAATGAAAGAATTCACCGTTCATATTTTTAAGATCATATGCTTGAAAGAAAATTAAGTAATTTGCAAAGATTTCTGTTATTTTATTGCAGTACATATTGACTGCATTTACATGATTTTTTTGGTGCTTTACAGTGTCTAATAATAGAAGATATTGGAGGTAAATTATTTGATCTGATGCTTGCTAAAATATTTTCTTAATATACATATTCAGCATCATAAAAAATAAGAACCTCAAAATGAACTATTTTAACATTTCTGAGATACATGAAAGAGGCAATTTCTTGCAATTTCATGTTAATTTTTTTATCTATTATAACAACTTATTTATTAAGCATGCTGAAAACTTGTAGTGGAAAAGTTATTCTGAACATTCATTCAAGCAAATGACAGATGAAAGAAAATATTTACTATGCTTATGCTTCTGTCAAGCTTAATTGTTGCTTAATTTGAACTACTATATTCAATAGTAGTCATAAAATAAATAACAGTATTTTATATATAATAATATACAGTATTATATTAATTCATAAATATAGCTATATCATAGATGTGCAGCATCTAAAATCAGTTAGAAACACTGCTGCATTTTATTTTTGCAGCTTTAGAATACTGTTTTAGTCATAACAAGTGGTCTCATACAAAATGCAAATAAAAAAGTCGGGAGGGGAGAAGAAAAAGAGAAAACACATTACACAAATATTTAAAACAATTATAAACTAATTGAAAAACAATGCATGTTCTAAAGTGAAGGTATGGTACATGTCCTGTACTAATTAATACTGATAATCATGGAATTGAATCTTTCTCTGATAATTAGGAGGTCTTTTATTTCCTTACTCAACTTTTTTATCATATAAATCAAATATGGAATTATATTTTAAGCTAATATGTAAGTATATCTGTATAAATTACAGTAAAAATTCCTTTCAAGTCAATAGATTAGATATATAAGCTTTATTTTAAGAGTTTTTTTTCCACTTTAACAAGGTATGACCTTACTAGATATTAAAAGAAGAAAAAGACCTTCTGAAAAATGAATAAATGCTAAATAACCAAATAACTTATAAAAAACAGAGGGAAAATATGTCTTTCCCTGGTGATAAATTGGTACACAAGCTTTTAAAGGAATCTTTGATCTGATCAAAAGAGGTGGGTGTTTCTTATATTTCTGTTGAAATTCTCAAATGACAGGAAGGTCAATTAGGGAAGCTGGATGATTTATTGCTTCAGGGGTGTAATAGACAAAATTGTTCTAACAAAATTAAAAGCATGAAACTCAATTAAAATGCTAGTTATTTGAGGCAGCTAGAACCAATATTTGCCCATTTTGAACTGCATTAAAAAGCTGATGAGAAATTAGTAACAATATATACCACAACTTTCCTTCTTCTCCTTTAGTTCACAAAATTATTGTGACTTTCTCACTAAATATATGCTTTTTGCAGAAAGAATATTAAACCAGGTTCATATATATGAGCATTTATTAGCAGATTGTGTAGCTGATGGCATACCTGAACTATAATTATGAAGGTTACTTTGCAGTGACTAAAGGAGAGAGAACGAGAGAGAGAGAGAAAGGAGTTAAGGAAATGGTAAAAGCAGTTATAAGAAACAGGGAACATAGATACACATCCTCCCCTTTTATAGGGGGTTTCCCCAAATTCAGGAGGTGTCAGTGATGACGATGATTTTCAGCATTCTGTTTTTCTTAGTATTACCCTTTCAGTGAGATCTTCTCAAACTCTCCATTGATAACTTTTCCCGATGACATTATAACTTCTTGGAAAACAAATGTTTTATATTTATTGGTTATTAAGCTCTGTTGACTCATATTATCAGGTATTTATAATGAACTTCAGTGACCACTGTTCATTTTCTTTGTGCACTCTGCCTGGCTTTCTGGAGTAGAAAGTAAAATCTGCAAAACAAAAATGAAAGAGTTAGCTACAGCATATAGAATCATATAATAGTTTGAGTTGAAAGGGACCTTTGAGAGCATTGAGTTCCAAGTCCCCTGCAATGGGCAGGGACACCTCCCACTAGACTAGGTTGATCTATATGGAGCAGACTCAGTGATGGTTTACTTTCTGTGACAGCTAAGAAATGTTCAGTAAGTAGAAGCTGTACTTTTAATAGCTTGAAATTATGTTCCTCTGAAGGCAACAGTCAAAGAGATGACATTATCTTCTACTGGGATCATCTTTTCTAATACACACATGTGGATAACCAAAAAGGATCTTAGGAATCATATATGAAGCATGTCCTCATAACCAAATAAAAATACTGTGATACTTAGAAATGTCAAAGTTGTTTTCTTTCCTTTTTTTTTTTTTTTAATTACTCTGTAAGACTTGGAAAAAAAAGTTTATTTTAAGAGAACATGATATAGTAGTTTTTCAAATAATAAAGTTTTCCTCCTATTTGGTCAATATTTTAATTTTAAATGTAAAAAAATATTAATGCCAAAGTAATAAACAAGAAGAATGGTAAAAAGAATGGACAGATAAATAAGAAAACTGTGAAGACACAAGTAAAATTTAAAAAATGAGAAATGATTAATAGAAAAATAAAAGAAAACAAGTTTTCAGTAAAAAAGAACCAAACTCCCATAAGAACCAGCTTTTTGCTTCTTCCATGATGCCTAAATGAGAGGAGAACCTTTTAAATAGAAAAATCCTTAGTTGATGTCATATTGGCAACCAGAGCCTAGAACAAGATGTTCAAAACATCAGGTAAATGATTTGCATTCTGCCAGGGTGAAGCGTATCAGTAACCAGAGAAAGCACATTTAGTCTTCAGGAATCCATGTCAAAATAGCATTGAGCATTTCAGTCAGTATTATCTCAAAAGTGAAAAATTAGGTGTTAAGACAAACAATATACACAGCTAAGTACAGCTGTAGGGAAGTAGCCTGAGTAACCCAACCATCATTCAAGTTCTCTGTTTGCAAAGCACTTTGAATAAAACAGATCAGCTGCACATGCAAGTGTTCTGTAGACATTTGCCACTATAAAATAGTTTTAGAAATTTATTAGCTACTTCAGGAAGAGATTATTTTTAAAAGTTGTATTTATAGAATATGTACTGTAATAGGATCTGACCAGACACTGGGTTTCCTCAGTATTTGTGAATAACTGGGGTAGCAATCAAAACAGGGAAGGTGAGTTTTTTAGGTTTTTAAAAATAAACATGGTATGATACTTGAAGAAGAAAATTTTTAATTCACCTATGACAATTGCTGTATTGATTTCTCATAAGGTGAAAAAATCAAGAAAGTCAAAGCCTATTTGTGGAAAAGATATATACAGCCAAAATAGAAAGAATTATAGCATGCTTTCTTATTTTGTTCACATACTGAGTATGCAAGCAAATCACCAACAG
This sequence comes from Hylia prasina, assembly GCA_013397195.1. Lineage (NCBI taxonomy): Eukaryota > Metazoa > Chordata > Aves > Passeriformes > Sylviidae > Hylia > Hylia prasina. Next base: position 922,984 of record VYXD01001990.1, on the reverse strand, counting down.
CTTTGAAAAGTATGTTGTCCCCTTAGATATACCAATCATACATGGTTCAGTTATGGAGGACATAATAGATGATAAATAGACTTTCATGGTGCATCTTGAGTTTTGTCTTATTTAATTCAGACTGCTTCTGTTTTCCACATACCAGTGTTAAAAACATCAGTATTCTTTTGGTATCTGACATATAATGATTGAGAAATTTGATTGTCCTGCACTATTAATGGAAAAAGCAAAGAAGATCCCGCAACAGTTTTAAAAAACCTTCCTTACCTGTGAAAATAGATGTTGCAGTAAGTATGAATTATATTCTTTGAAATACCAGAGCTGAAATCTGTGTTATGGCTCCGAGCCCTTGAATTCAAAGGCCTCTCATTTCACTGTCTTTAATCTTCTATTTGAAAACACTAATTCTATGTCCATAAAGGGACATTTGTATTTTATTTTATGCTCTATGCATTTCAAATTACTGAATAGTAGTTTTGATCTGACTTCCTGATAAGGTTAAAACACAGCTGATACAAAAGAACAAAGTATTTTGTATCCTGTTACATTCTATTAAGTCTGATTGTCTCATAATTCTGAAAATTGCATTTCATCTAATACTCCCTGGTATACAGATCAGTTTAAGTACAGTGTAACAGTAACAAAGAAATTAGGAGGTTTTACATGTCATATTCATTCAGCCACTTTATTGGCACTTGATAGACACAGCTTCCCCAAATTTTTTAACTTTCTTTCTGAATTCATATGATCTGAAATAATTTAAAACTACTTACATTGAGTTCACAGAGAATTTTTAAAAAATACAGAAAAACGTCATTTGTTGTTTTAAAATGTATTTATTAACACATTTATTTAAAACACAAATGAAACCTAAGACATTGGTCTTTGACACCTGAAATAATGTACAAAGAATTTTACATTTGTTTAATTGATAACAATGAAATTCTATATCTTTTTTTTTCCCCTCAGAGTCCTTAAAAATGCCTCAGGGAAAGTAGCAACAGGGTTGCAGACTCAGATATTTGTCATTTATTAATTTATTTAGGATGCTAAACCATTCCTCTATAATAAAGTTGGACCTAGATTACAAGTCTTAGAATTCAGATAATCTGCTCTAGTAAAACTTCCTGAACATTCCTAGGCAGGCTTCGTGAAATACCATTGTTATCATTTTTCTTTCGTCCCATCATTACTCATCTGTTAAGCAAGTTCAAATTAAAGATATGTGGCAAACATTACAAATCAGTTAGTTTTTTACAGAAGATAAGATCAAAAGTTTATTTGAGATTTCTAAATACAGGTGGAATGCCTTATAAAACATCTATAATTTCAGTTTAGCAGTGAAGTCAAACTCTTAGTTTGTAATTATTCAACCATTACCATAGCAACAAACTCATCTCTTTAACACAGGGTAACTGTTTCATTGCAGTTTTATCTGAAGTTGGACATGAAGAGAGTGAAAGCTCATATTGAAGCAAATTTGAACAATAATAGGAAAACAAAAATAAAGAAGTATTCTAACTTAAAAGTTTCTGTTAATTGTTGTAAGTTAACCCTAGCAGGCAGCTAAGCACCACAGAGCTGCATGAGCTCGCCCTGGCTGCTTAAGCTTATTAAAGCAAAAGCTGCATGCACAAGAAAAGTAATGTAAGGAGTTCATTCACTAGTTCCTATTGCAGGCAGATTTTTTTTTAAGGAAAAGCAGGGTTTCCTCATGTCTACCAGCTGCTTGGGAAGACAAACATTATAACTCTGGACACTGGAATGCTCTGAAATGGCCTTTTCCATGGACACAAATGCCTATGAGTTATCCCTGTTACCATGTGGAATTATCCACAGGTCATAGTCCCTTTAACTGGAGTTCTCATTTAAGTTCCAGCCTGTCCAGTACAGCAGCACAGGAAGAGCAAAAATACCTTGTCCATATGCTAACCAAGGCAGATTGTTGTTGTGGTTATCAAACTGTTCCCAGGCATGACACAATAATATGATAAGCAGTACAGGAAACAGAGAAAGCAGCCATTAACAAGCACTAGACTTTTATATACAATAAGGCAAGCAAGCCCCATGGCAAGCACAGGAGACTGGAAGTTAATATCTGAACAGTTACAGCAGCTATAAATTCAGTCTATCACACTGAAATCTGTCCTTATCACAAACCCTTCAAGACTCACATTGGGTTCCATAAAGGACTGTTGTAGCTTAACCCCAGTAGGCAGCTCAACACCACACAGCCACTTGCTCACTTCCCTCACAATGCAGTGGGGAAAAGAATCAGAATGGTGAAGGCTGAGATAAGGACAGTTTAAAGGATTAAGCAAAAACTGTGCATGAAAGCAAACCAGAATAAGGATTTCATTCACAACTTACCATAGCCAGGCAGATGATCAGCCATTTCAGGGAAAGCAGAGCTCACCACATGTATCAGGGACAAACAGATTTGGGCAATCAGATGTTGTAATTCGGAACATCACCTCCTTCCTCCTTTTCTCCCCCATCTTTTATTGCTGAGAATGACATAATATGGTATGGGGTATCCCTCAGGTCAATTTAGGTCAGCTATTCCAGCTATGTCTCCTCTCAGCTTCTTATGCATCTCCAGACTATTCACTGGCTGGGCAGAACGACTGGATGAAAAGTCCTTGACTTAAAATAAGCAGTTTTCAACAACAACTAAAACAGCAGTGTGTTATCAACACTGTTTAGGTGTTACTTAGTCTTTTCAGACATAGGTATCACAGTCTAGATAACCCAGAAAAATTAACCTCAGCAACGTGTTTTAAATGTCTTTTAAAAATTATATTAACATTATTTTCTGAAATCTTATACTGTAAGAAATATTTTTCAACTTCTCCTTTGAGAGCTTATGTAATATGTGATTTACTTAACTACCATTAGTAATAAATTTTGACTTTGTTTTCAATTTGGGACTGAGGAAAAGCATCTTTTTTCCATGCTAACTTGGTGTATCCTGTCTTTTTATTATTATTATTATTATTATTATTATTATTATTATTACATTAGATGTAGATGTCTACATAGGATAATAGCTAATCTTCTCTCCGTCCTATCCATAGTTAATTTTTTCCAGTACTTATTTGATTAACATTCCCCCTCCCTCCTCCTGTCTTTGAAAACCCAAACGTTGTATTCAAACTACGTATATTTATTGATATTATGGAACTGTTGATACCCCCTCAAGCTTTTGACAACTCAAAGAAAAAGAAAACACATCTCTGTTCAGATAGTTACTAGTGAATGTTTGAAGTGATGTTGGCTAAACAATCATTCGTTTCACTTCAGTCTGTACTTTTGACAAAAAAGCTTGTATCCACTGAGTTCAATGACTGTCAAAATCTAGTCTTACTGCTCTTCAGGTGTATAAAGATCACAACAAAGGATTAGTAGGATTTTGTAATACACAAGGACACAGACACTTTATACTTTAAATTTCTCTGCTGTATTATAGGTTACCACATATACTTCATGAATCACCATTACCATGTAAACTATCACAAAACTTACCACTGACAAGTATACCTATGATTAGCAAACTGAGTATATATACCTGAAACTATTACAAATTATTATAAGCATTCATTGAAATAGGATCAATCAAAAGTAAGTCAACAATCAATAAAATAGTAATCAATCATGTAGCAACAAGCAATAACAGCAACAGCCAAGTGGATGTGTTGGTGTTTTTCACAAACGGGACGAGATCCCTGGGAAATGTTCCTTGAGCTTTATTGCAGCATCAGCCTCATAACAGGTTGAGACAACTCAGAGATGGCAACAGCTCGTGTCCTGCCAGCAGCAGCCAAAGATCTCTTTGTTACAGGGAATTTTAAAAACTTTCTAGTCAATAGCATATTGCTAAAGCTTACAGACAATTGTTCTAACCAATCACTAAAAGCACACACACACCTGCTTCAAACAATGCTTGCTTGTATTCTTTCTATTAACAATACAGAATACTCTATTATTAAGCTTAAAACCTTCTGCTATCTTGCTAAGCATATTTTTCTGCAGTCTTCGGTCTTTCCTAGCCAAACCTAAAACTCAAACTTTTATGTCCTTGCCTGCTGTACTATTGTAGCTTTTCCTACTTTCAAGCTTTGCAGTGGCAGCTAATTCCAAGTTCTTCTGCTCATTCTGTTGTCTGCTTTCACAGCTTTCTGAAAGTCTTCTTACCTTTAGTATTTCTCACAAGTAAACATATACTCTTACATAAACTTATTATTACTGAAGCAGTTTATTACAATTTAACAGCAGGTACAATAGAATACTAATTGGGAGATAAATATCACTATCAATTGAATTAGACAGATTTCAGAAGAGCAAAAACAATCCCAAAGGGGAGGACAAGCTCATTCCATATGGAGATCCAACCATCCAAGAGGGCAAACCAAATGAACCCCAAAAATGGGGTACAACAAGGTAACAGACAGAATCTCACTTCAGTGATCTGTGTGTCTGAGTCTGAAATCAGATAGGACTTCCAGTGGAAGTCCCAAGATTTCATAAAAAGTTAATGTGGAAAATTCAATCTGTTTAAGAAAGGAAAAGTAGGAGTAGTCTGAGGAGTTCTCAGAGAGAGAAGTTCCATTTTAGATGAAAAGAAATGCCCTATTATAGAGATATAAGAGGGCTTAGGACATATTACTTAGAGCAGACAGTATGTGTACTTTTTTTTTTAAACCTTAACAGCCAGTAGATGATGGCATTTTCTGTTCTTTCAGAGTAATTTTATTTTTCCAAACAGTTTTCCACCTTTTCAGACAATAAGTTGCTGTTACCATGCCTTACTTTTGTACTTGTTGTGGTATCTCAGGGTGAGTCAAGTCTCTGTGTATCACGCTGTACTTTGAGAAAGTTTATCATTCCTAGGCCTACTTCCCAGGCCAGAAGTTTCAGCCAGGGAGTCCTTTCTCTGTCAGTCCTTTTTTGTCAGTATTTTTCAACAGTCATGTTCTTTTGCTCATTACATTTCACCTTCTAACCAAGCCACCTCTGTAGCTGCTCTCATAAACAGTGAGCCAAACCCATTAAAACAATGACTGAAGAAATAACTTTCCTATAGTTTAGGATATGTAGACCTGGGGTTTCTCCAAAGCTCTTTGGATATTATGAGAACAGAAATGCAAGCATGTACATAGCATTATGTGAAGGATGGCCTGAGATAATTTTTAATTTTGACAAATTCTTTTCAGAACATGTTATGATGCCCACTAGAAGAGGGGCATGTGGAAAATGACTGGTAGCATGTTGGCAACAAGTGAAATTTAGAGCATGTCTAGTGTGATTTTATATGTGTGTATTTTCTAGATTTTTATTTTTGAGGGGGAGCTATTTGCTTACATTTTATTTGCAAGATTTACATTCTAGAAACCTGACCACCAGTATCCTGGTGACTACACATAACACAAAATTATTGAGCATGGTAGAAAGATAACTGGTTTTTTTTTCCTCTTTCTTGTTCTCTCTGTTATCAGGGATTCTTCCAGAAAGAGAAAGTGGTTGTGGAGTCTTCCATCTTCTTCTGCCCTGTGTGAAAAGGAATTAAACACTCCTGTTGGCTGACTGCTGCCTCTAAAGCACAAGTACACAATTTGGGCCTTAGTGTGTTTTTAGATTCCTTTCTTTGTGATACATTGTTGTCCCCAGGTGCCATTGCTGACACTGACTTGCCTGTGGCTGTACATTCCTCAGACATAGTTTGACACACAAACTTTTGTCCGCTGAAGGTTTGTTCTTCACAAACATTAACTACAGTTTTTCTTGTTGGAAAGGTACCATGCACCTTCAGGTTCCTTTTACAATTCTGTGCAGTTGTCAGCAGCATTTTTGTATTTTCTTTTATTTAGTAAGGAATAAATTTATGAAAACTAAAACATCTCTAACATGTACATGGAGATAAAGTACATACCAGCACAAATATAAAAATAAAAATATTTTTTCTATACTTTAGAGTTTATGGACAGTAGAATTTCAGTTTGTTCAGAAAATTATTATGAAGCAGAACCCAGTTGTATAATTTGTATCAATGTTATTAAAGCGACTTGACTAGATATGAGTTTGCAAATGTACAGACAGTTGAGATATGGAACCTGTTTTATGAAAAGTAAAAGCTAAGACTACTGACTTTTGAACTTGGTTCTTGCTAACATATAATTGCTATAAGAGAAAAGAAATAAAAGGAAGATTTTCAAGCAGAGACACAAGACCTTAGTAAGAGATTTTAGAGTTAGAGTTGTCAGAGAACTGGTATTGTGTGAGAAATTATATAGCAATAACATATTACCAACAAATCAAATTTTATAAAAATAAATTACATCTCAGTCTTCATTTCATATTATGTGCAAGGCTTCCTATTAGTATGGAAGAGAAGTATAAAATAAGTTCATAATCTTTCTTTTAAAAATGAGGGACAATTTTGCTAAACATAACATTGATTACATATTTCACCAGCCCTCGTTATCATATTACTTCAGTAGGATTCTCATTCTTTGGGTTTTTTTTTTTGGTTTTTTGTTTTGTTTTGTTTTGTTTTGTTTTGTTTTGTTTTGTTTTCAATCTGGAAAAATCTATAAAATTCAAAAGCAGTGCATATTTATTGCATTAAGAAATTTAGCAAATCTAGCAAGGGGTTTGTTGGCACTCTAAACTGCCTTCTTAATTATTTTGAATTACATTATTGTACTTTTTTGAAGAGAAACTGATATTATAATAGAAACAGAGTGTCCTTCCACTCGCCAACAAATGAGCTTGTGTACAAAAGTCCTTGACAATATTTTCTTTTCATTACCAATTGCTAATTAGTCCACTGAACTTGTCTGTGTATATTGCTGTTGTCATGCTTGAGTGCCCTTGAAAAAATCAAGTAGCAACCATATATGTTTGATGTCTGATAATTAGGTAATGTTGTACTCACTTGGAATAATTGGTTTGAGAACATATAATTATTTATTATTCTGCAAATGTTAGAGGTACTGGGTCTGAATGTACCTGATTTTTGGTAAGTTGATTCCAATTAGGCTTTAGTTAAAAGGATGTCTTGCAGAAGCTGGTAAAACAAAGCACTGTTGCGTGGGACAAAGGTGAGGGAAATATTGTCCCTAGACAGAAGCAGAAGAGTTGATGTAAGGCTTCCTAACTCCGACTTCACTAAGACCAAGTAAAAAAATGCTTGTCTCTCATGAAAACATCTTTCTCTTGCTTTCACTTCTATATCTTCCTTCGTTAAAAGGGCAAAAAAATAGTTACTAAGCATCAAATAAAGAGACAGTCCTTCCTACAGTGATCAGTTCTAGATTTTTGTCTCCTGTTTTCGAGCATGCATCATCTCTTTTCTCCTATGTTATTTCTCTGTTATTTCTCCTACTGCTTTTACTTTCCACTTTTATTTTCGTTGGTCCCATTCTTCTTTTTCCTCATTCTCTCTGTTCACACCATACACATACGTTCATGATCAACTTTGTTTCTACTAGCAGTCAATAACTTTAGTCATACCTCAAAAGCGGAGAGATTGAGATGAGCTATAAGCAAGATCTTTTTTCCAGTGAAACTCTGGAACAGATTGTCCAGAGAGATAGTCCATGCCCCATCTCTGAAAGTGTCCAAGGTCATGGTGGACAGGGCTGTGAGCAACCTAATCTAGTTGATGTCCCTGCTCATTGCAGGGAGATTGAATTCAAATCTCCTTTTCTACTTAAACCATTCTATGATTCCAAGTAAGGTTTGTGGAAAAATCAGAAATTGCAAACTAACTGGCAACTAGTTTATTGAGGTTAATATATCATATATTAAATACTATGTATGTGATACATGTATCTTACATTATAAGTATGTAACATATTACACATTGTATATTATTTATTATTTGCTTATGTTGGCTTCAAATGACCCCTTTCAATTCATGTGTGTGGAAAGTCAAAAAAGTATTTTTGTGTTGTGCATAGCTATGAACTAAGAACTGATGCTCATGACACATACAGAGATGCGCTTAAAAGACTGAAATCAAGTTACCATGAACTTTCCTTTTGTAAAATATTTGTAAATATTTTTTGTCACTTTCATACATTTTTCATGATTGAAAAACTTGTGCGTCTTCTGTACTGATATTTTATTTGGAAAATCAGTATAGTAACCATTAGTTTTGTGTCATGTTTGTGGAGGTATTTGATAATTCATTGTTAAACATTTAAGAGAAGCAAAAGAAATGCACAAATCTACAGGTTGTAAACATACTTTTCTTACTGAAGAAATAACTAATAGTCAGCAATATTTGCATGTATCTATGGAAGATATGCATGTTGTAGATCCCTGTGAAGCAGTAGCAGCTAGGGGCTTGATCAAATATATGTGGAAATCCATGGTATCTTACCTTTACTAGAATGACTTTATCACTCTTCCCTAACTGAATTGATTTTAAGTCTTAGAGCTGAATTGAGGACACAAACTCCATCAGCTTTATCTTCCAGCAGGTAGACTGCCTTTGCCAGTGGAAAAAGAAATGTTTGCAGATCAGATAAGTACTAAAACCTCTCCTTATCTTAGGGTACCAGCAAGTCATAAAACTAGCATGATTTGTCTTATTTCTTGTACCAAATAAATGCAGTGCTACATATGAATCCCTGAAAAAACTCAAGGCATATTAAAATTCTCTGATAAATAAACCACAGGCCATATATAATGTTTGTAAATATGTAAATGTTTGTAAAGATGATGTTAGATGATAAGGGTTATATAAATAAAAGGGTCGCATATATTTTAACAAAGTTATTAAAGAATGATACAATCAGGAACATAAATTTCACACCTGGAGGATGCATCCTGCAGCCTTAATTCTATGCATCAGAAAAATATTAGAAATTCATACATAGGTACTGAACACTGAGAAAAACCTTTCATAATGGCTTTGAGGTAGAATATTTTATTTTTCTATATTGATAGAGGGATAACTTGAGCTAATGTGGATTTAATAGGATAACACTGGAATACAGGATCCAGTTCTAATGTTCACATTTTGTAAAAGATAGTGAAAATCTGAGTTTAGAAGACACCTACAAAAATATTCTGAGAAATCAGGGCCCTGAGTGCACAGATGGGCCTTAATATTCAGGGAAGGGTATTTAGCCTCCTCTGAACACTGCCCGAAACACACACTTGCACATCTGCAGACATCCCCCAGTCTCTTGTGTTCAGAGGCTCGAGTTAAGCTGATGTGAATGTCACATCCCTGCCTGAGGGCTGCCATGAGTGACCCCCACGGCAGCTCAGTCCTGCTCCTGCCCGTCCTGATGTGCTGACTCTACTCCCCAGACTGATCCTCGACCTCACTCATCATCAGTGATGAGTGAACACTCATCAGCTCCCGTTTTCCTGGTGCTGGTGGTGCTTGGCAGGATGCACTGCTGTGGCTGTGCTGCTCTGCTTCTCTCTCAGGGTGGCATAACCCTGCCTGCCCTGGACTACCCTCCCATCCCTCAGAATCAGCCCCACTACTGCTGCTCCCTGACAGCCACTGCCTTATTATTTGAGACAAAGAAAGATAGTATTTGTTTGACAAATTAGAAGGACCTTGACCATTACCTAAATATAGAAACATGTCTTATTTATTACATGTGTTGACTAACATATAAAATTCTATAGAAGTTCAGATTACATGCTGTATATTTTTTAATTCCATTTGTTTCTGTTTTTTTAATTATTGAACTAGTCATAGGAACCACGTACAAAATTATTGTCCTTTATCACTAAATTTCTGAAAGCCCTGTGAAAAACTGTTAGCACAAGGTGACTTAAGAGTCTAACCTCACTAAATCCTGTAGTCTTCCTTATTCAGAATCAAACTAAATGGTTGTCATACTGATCTCTGTCCTCATAAAATCTATTAAATTGCTGTTATCATGTAAGTAGTGTGGGAAATAAAATGAAAAATATGATTTAACCTGTCTATTCAAGGTTAAGTGTGAAAGTTAGTAATAAAATACAGAAATGTCATTCTCTTAAATTATACATTTGTACAGGAAATAAAGTTTTGATGACTATGCAGAAATTGTGGATGTTATAGTGTAAACATGACAAAATCAACAGCCATTCTAAAGTGAACTGCAGGAAATGCAGATCAACACTGACAGGAAAGAAGGCCTGCTCTTTTTCCACTCAAATAAGATAAGAACTTAAACTTATATTTAATTTCATACAAAATGCTTAATTTTACATAATTTAGCATGTCTGACACTAATTACAATTACACAATTACTACAAGCATTAGAAGTGTCCTTTCTTGAGTCAAGAGTTTGCCCAGGGCAGTTTAGAAGTTATTCCATGTGTTTTTGTGAATAAGATTTTGCGCTGACTTACCTACATTTACTACCCTTTCAATGTTTTACTGGTCTTAATAATTTCAAGACTTCCAAATATAGACATAGACAACATTTAAAAATGCAATTCTAAAAGATGAAAATAAAGCAAATAATTTGATTTTCCTGATGTGTCTGTATACACTAGAATTACATCAATTTCTCACTTCTCAATACAAGGTTCTTCTGTTGGAAAAAATAATCATATCTAATATGCAATCTACCAAGCATTGTTAATTCAAACTCTTTGGTTTAGAAATATATCTATTTACATGAGTCTCTGTTTTTTCTCCTTCACTGCCCAAGTTTGCATGCTGCCGTGGCTGACACCACAAGATACAGCAAATGTACCAAAAATCCTCATGTATATTTTTTAAGCAGAGTTTTACTTTCAGTTCAACGAACAAAAAAGCATATCCTTTGCATTTAATGGCAAAAAAGATTTAGAGAGAAACCGCATGTGTTCTTTTGTCCTTCTTAGGGAAAAAGACAGTCTATGTCTTTTGAAACATTGCCCTCAAAACATCTATGCATTTTTCTTCTTTCGTGTTTTGAAGATCTTTTGGTTATGCCAGCTACGAATCAGATCCCTGAACTGAGTGCCAGCCTCTGTGCTTGGGCACCTTAAAGAAAAGAGCCATCTGGTCTTCTACATTCTTCTTGCATCCTAATATGCCAAAATAATATCTTGCCAAAATCCTTATTCTTCAACATCCTTGCTTTTGCCTTTATCTTGGATGAAATAAGCTGTTTACTGTTGTAGTGGGTTGACCCTGGCTGGATTCCAGGCACCCACCAAAGCCTCTCTCCTGCTGTCCTCTGCAGCTGGAAAGGGAAGAGAAAATATAAAAGAGGGTTCATGAGTTGAGATAAGGACAGAGAGAGATCACACACTGAATACCATGATGGGCATAACAATCTAGAATGAGAGTTATTAACTGAATTTATTAAAAACAAAATCAGGTCAGGATAATGGGGAAAACAATCCAAAACTTAAAAAGACCTTCCACTCACCTCTCCCTCCTTCCAGCTCTAATTCTTCTCCCAGCAGTGCAGGAGACAGGGAATGGGGGTTGTGATCATTTCGCCACATGTTTTATCTGCTGCTGCTGCTCAGAGACAGGAGTCCTTCCCCTGCTCCAGCATGGGGGCCCTCCCACAGGAGACAGTTCTCCATCAGCTTCTCCAACAGGAGTCCATCCCACAGGCAGAACACTGTTGCAATGTGGGTCACTCTTCCATAGGGTGCAGTCCTCAAAGAACAGACTGTTCCAGTCTGGGTCTCTCACAGGGTCACAAGTCCTACCAGCAAACCTGCTCCAGTATGGGCTCCTCTCTCCATGGATCTGCAGGTCCTTGACAGGACCCTGCTCCAGCACAGGCTTCCCAGAGGTTCACAGCCAGGCATCCACCTGCTCTGGTGTGCATCTCCTCCAAGGTCTGCAGGCGGATCTCACCATCACCGTGTTCCCCCACAGGCTGCAGGGTCACAGCTGCCTCACCATGGTCTGTGCCATGGGCTGCAAGGGAATCTTAGCTCCAGCTCCTGGAACATCTCCTGCCCCTCCTTCTGCTGTGACCTAGGTGTCTGCAGAGTTGTTCCTCTCTCATGTTCCTACCCCTCGTTTTCACTGGCCACAATTATATCTACACAATATTCTTCTTCTTCTTCTTCTTCTTCTTCTTCTTCTTCTTCTTCTTCTTCTTCTTCTTCTTCTTCTTCTTCTTCTTCTTCTTCTTCCTCTTCCTCTTCTTCTTCTTCCTCTTCTTCAGTATGTTTTCACAGGGACCTTAATACCATTTCTGATTGGCCAATAATTGACCCACACCCATCTTTGGACCTACCAGTGATTGGCTCTGCTGGACATGGAGGAAGTTTTCTCCCCCTTACCAAAGTTTGGCCATGCAAACCCTGTCTATCAAAATTGTTCAAAAGAAGGTGGAGAAGGTGGTCTGGGCAATGAAATTCCACATTTTATTAATTAATAACAACAATAACAACAACATATAATAATATCAGCAGTTGTTATTATTACTACTACTACTACTACTATTACTACTACTTCTACAACTACATCTTGATTTTTTATTTAGCACTATAATAGAAAATCACAGGTTTCCATTAAGCAGATTTTTCCTGGTCCCCATCAATAAACTCAAAAATTATGGTGTCTTCCAAAATACAAAGCCACATATAACTTCTCTGGGAGAAAAAAAAAAAAAAAAAAAAAAAAAAAAAAAAAAAAAAAAAAAAAACCACCAAAAAACACCAAAGATTTAAAATGATAGTGTAATGGTATTAACTTTCAATTAGGCAAACAAAATCCATTAATTTCATGTTAGGAATATAACTAACTGACCAGTGAGTTACTAATCACCTGTCTTTGTGGTTGAGTTGAGAATGCCTTTTTATATGGAAACACCCACTTAGGTAAAATTTTGCTTATCTGTGACAGAGACTATAAAGATTTTTCTGAGTCCTGCTTTGATGAAGAAGTTATCTGTCCCATTCGACGCTTTGTTGTTGGAATCTGCACCAGATATTGGGAAGACTATTAGGTGATAACTAGGATTTGCTGGTGGTGGTGACAGAGCTACTCTGCATTTTGTGAGTGACAGGATTCTAATGACCTTCTTAGCTAGGTGAAAAATTTCTATCCCATATGTCCTTGACCAATAACAAATATAATAAGGGTATAAGCAATACACTAAAACCAGCTGAAGCAGTAAAAAACAGTAATTGAAACGGTGGTGGAACAACATAATAATTAATGTAAATGAGACTGCCCGGGCATGGCTTTTTGTCTGTATTGAGGACAAAGAGTTCAGTCCCTCTAAGCCTCCCGGCTTGTGAGCTTGTGCATACATTAGCTTCAGTGATCAAAATAAGAATGAAATACGTTTAAAAAAGTATGAGTCCATTACAGAAACAGAGGAGCCAAGAAGGATCCTTCGCTAACTTTTAGAACGGAGAAGCAAAATAATATTCCAGTATATAGCTGTTGTTCTGTTTTTCTGAAAAAAGAATAAAAAGAGGACAGGAGGTTACCAAAATTAAATACTATGTGATTTCTAGTAAGGGTTCAATGATTATTGCTCTGTTATAATTTCATTATGTGTATTTTAAATAGGATTAAAGTAGAAGAGTTCATAAATATTTGTTGAGCTGAATCTTATAGAGAAAAATACAAGTGAAGGCAAAAAAGGAAGTAGACATGTCATGTTAGAATGACCAGTTCTTCAGATCATAATGATAATTAATTCATTTTAAAGTATGCTGAGATGGGGCCTACTGCTATGTGAAAGGCAAGAAATAATTTTTTTAAAACCTCCTGTACACATATTTATAGGTGACAAGTCCAGTGAATTTCTTGTAAATGCTATGCTAAATAAATCTACTGGTTTACCAGAGATTAAGTAAAAAGGAGATAGTCACAAAATACATTTAAAGAAAAACAAGACCACATGTCCTGTTCTAATAAAATCATAAATTTATAGACTGACTGCAGAATCAAAGCACCAGTTTTTCACAAAACACAGGGGGAATACATTAAGAGAGAACTGAAATTGTTTTCGCTTAGTAAATATATGCAACATGACATTTACTGCATTCATAATTTAATTTGGTAAAAATTCACAATATGAAATTATTCTGTTTCAAAGTCTCCATCAGTGAGCAATAGATGTTCACAGTTATATGTTAAACGGTGTAAGTAGCTCTTATATTATTTATAAGGATATAAATGTAAGTGAAATTCTATACAGGCAAAGGGCAACTAAGTATGGTATGTCTAAGTGGTCCCTTGCATGAGAAAATACAATTAGCATTCATTAAGAAGTATGTCATTTTTCAGAACAACCAAAGCATCACACTGTGGAAGTGATCATGTTTACTATCTAATTATGTTTTGTGAAATGTGTTGCACATATATCCTTTAGGCCAGGAGCACAGACAATATTTTTGAAAAGACCAAAGTCATTCCTGAAGAACAATGAAATCCCAAACTACTAGTGGGGGAAAACTAAAAAAAAAAGCTAGGGGTGGCAATGCAAAAGTTTTTATGCCCTAGTTACCATGGTTTGTGGGTGATAACTCCTGAGAGGTGCAACAGTCAGAGATATTTTATATCCCATAGGTTCTTTATATTTTATCTTTGGCTTACAGTAATATAATTTAAACAAGCTTGGCATGTGAGAATCACATAATATAGAAATCATCACATGCAAGAAATTATACTATATTTACTGACAATAACGGTCCCCTTTCTGTACACACTCTTTTTCATACCACAAACTCAACCCATTATTTCAGTTTCTGCCCTCTGAGTATTTAGTTTCCATGTATATGCCTTTAGTTCACTGCTCACTTGTTAAGATTTCCTTCTGTGCAATGAGACTTGGCTCTCTTTGCAGCAAACTGCCATTTAAAAATGAAGACATTGGGAATTAAATTGGAGCTTAATTTTAAGTTCGCGCTAGAATTCAGTCAGAATAACACACATGAGCTCAGAAGCTTTCTCAGATGAGGGCCTGAATGCTGAATGTGGTTTCATTCAGTTCTTCCTGCTTTGCTTCCACTTTTTTCAAGTAAATAGATAGATCCCTGCTCCTACATACTTATCTAATAACAACTGACCAAAAGATAACATTTCTGTTTTGCAACAATGTTTGAATTACTTTTTTTTCTTTATTCTGCCCCCAGCATTTTTTTTCCAGGACAGAGTCCCACCAAACTGTCCTTTATTCATTTGTTATATATGCTGTTCTACACTTACTTTTTTATACCATTTGACTGAAAAAATTACATCTTTTTACAAAAGAATATTATTCTGGACCTGTTCACATCAGGTGTACATTTTCAACATGTGTGTCATGCACTCAGATGTATATATGTATTTTGTATTCTTTCAAGTTATGGTACTCATATGATTCCTAGACACAACTGAACATACCTTTGCCTCTCTTGACCATATTGCTCACATGTATTGCTCAGATGTATTGCTCACATATTGCTTATATAATCTTCTTGGCTAAGCAAATACAGTATTAGAAAATAAAAGTAAGACAATTTTTGATTACAGTATTTTAGTCCACATATTTGAGAGGGAGACAAGCTGATATGAATTATATCCACATTATCCCACTAATAATTAATAATTTTCATACATTTACCTATACTATAGAAACAGAAAGAACTTTGAATTTTGTTTATTGTGGCAGTTTTGATCAAGAATAATGGTAGTACAGGGAAAATTATGCATATCTATACATTTTTGACATATATGCACATTTGTCCTATACAAAATTTGACCATATCTTGTGATGTTATAGTGGTGTCATGTGATCTTTTTATAATACGGTGATGCTCTGAAAATACCCCTCTGAAAATATTTTTCTCACCACTGCATTTCTTATACATTGTCTTCCTCTCAAATAAAACTAATCAGCAAGTAAAAAGAGATTAATTACCTTTTGTAGAATGACTGAAAATCCCTGCAAATTCTTTCAAGCAAGATATCAAGTGTAAGATAATTTGGTGCCCAGTTCAAGCCTTCTGTTTTTCCTGTCTGAGCAGTAAAAAACAAAGTTAGTTTTGTTAGGTACTTTTCCTTTAAACATGTGGATAGCTACAAAAATCATGAAGAAAAAAATCCTTCTTTTTTGTTAAGGATTATCAGACTTATCATTTCCTTTATTTTGTTTTTTTTTTTATCCTTAATGAGCTCTGGCATTTCTGGGTAGTTCTTACTCCACACAATTTTAGAGATTTATGTTTGTTGTTAGATATTGTATGTTTTATGTTGTTCTGGTTTTTAATTGCAATTTGTACATAGACTTTGAGGTAAAAATCATCTTTCAGTTATGCATCTGTTCATTAGTACCTTATGCATAACATTTTTGACTATTCTTAAGTTCTACACTCAATCATCAATAAAACATACACTGCATAATGCTTCAATTGAAACATACAGCTCCAAAGTTCTGTGGGTGTTTTTCCTGTAAATTATAAAGATTAAATAAAATTCTCAACAACATATAAAAGTGTAGTCTATATTGAAAATTATTAAAAAAAATAAAAGAGAGAGGAACTTGAACTCTAACTGACATATTCTGAGAAGTATAAATTAAATACTTAGAGACAATTTTTGTGAGCTTTGGGATTTTTTAATATTCTAATGGGATCGAATGAACTTGTCACCCTTTATGTAACATCACATCTGCTTAAGAAAAAGAAAAGAATTTTTTATGAGGCAGTTTTTGCAATGTATGAGTCACTCTGTCCTCATAGACTATTAAATGCATTTGAAGAGTAACTTTTGAAGATTAGGTTAATGTACTTTGAACAGTCAACAAAATTGATGCGTACTTAAGATGAAAAATTCAGTCTTGCAACTTTGACATATTCTTTTATTCCCTTAAGGAGAGTGCCCTGCTAAAGGCAGTTTTTTGCTAAGGCTCTCTGTTATGAAGGAAACAAAGTCTGTACTAACAGACAGTGGTTGGAGTTTCCACTACCACTCTCTTTTAGGAGTACAAAACTAAGGCAAAGTAGCTGCAAAAAATAGATTGCCTTCATTGTGACCACGCAGTATTTCAGCATTCATCATTTTTTGTTTAGAGTGAGTCTGTTCAGATGTAAAGCTATCATGAGAGGCAAAAAATAAAGGAACAAACCTATTGTTACAATGGTCAAATAGCTGAGAGGTGCAGACAGATCTTTACATCAAGTAATACTTAAAAGTATATAATATTGATCAGAATCATGGAATTGGCCATGACAGATGCTTCTACACAGATAATTCAATGAAAGCCAGCCACACACTTTAAAGTAAATCTCCCAGAGGCCATCAATACTTACCTTTGTACTGTGGTGCAGTTCCAGTGTGCATGAGCTGGATCCCTTTCAGATCAAAGTAAAAGAGCAAAAGTAATGCATTCTGGATTTAAACATAGATTATGTCTGTGGGACCCACCTATAGATAATTCAAAGTCAGAAGCTCCTACAATATATACAGTGTGCATTTCAGGTCTTTAGCTTATTTCCAGTCATGTACACTACTTGCTAATGTATGCAGAGCCACTGACTCCATCTGTCTTGAAAGTATCTTGACTCCTAATATCTCATATCAGTTGTCTTGAGTAAGGTGCGAATTTAATGAATGTGGCTTTCCTGAATCAGAGAAAGTTTGCATTTCATGGCGCCATCAAATTTCTATTTCATGAATATGACATCATAAAATACTTCTGCTTAAAAACAGTTGCAACTTACAGGATGATTAAGGCATTCATTAAAATAAACTGTGTAGTCAGTAGTCTTTTTTGAAGATTTTGTTTAAAGTATTTCAGTGGTCAGTGGTTTAGTTGCAGTGGTCATCATTGAAATATCACTGGCTGCCACATAGCTGACGGGGTTATTTCTTGTTAAAAATGAAAAAAGAAGTCTTTCGAACACTGTAGTGACTGCTGACTCTTCAGATGGTGACCTGATTATTTTACTGTTTTGATCATGTGCTGCAGTTTACAGTATATAGTTTAACACAAGAGATTTGCTCACACATTGCTCATTTAAATTAGGTGGACTAGTGGAGAAATGCTCTTAAAACCTCCCAGAGATATATATTATTATGTCTTTTGCTCAATAATAAGACCTAAATGAGATAAGATTTATGAAGATATAAGCATAAAGCTGAGAATCAATTTTTTTCTTCCCGTGATGCACTTCATGGTATTTATCTTGTTTTGTTTAAACTATAGGAACAAGAAATTATCTCTTACTCCCCAAGGAGAAAGACTATAGGAACTACTTCACACATACCTATGAAGTGATAGATATGCTGAAGGGCACTACTGAATTCAATAGATACAAGTAATAATAATAATAATAATAATAATAGTAGTAGTAGTAGTAGTAGTAGTAGTAGTAGTAGTAGTAGTAGTAGTAGAAGGAATACAGGTGACCTCATCCCTGATAAGTAACTGCTGTGTTAATTACCCATTACAGCCTGGCCCCTGATGAGTTATAGCTATATCCAATCAAGATAAGTGTGATAAAAGGGAGTGGGTTAGCTGGTAAAGGGAATCATGAAGGAGGAGGAACCTTAAAGAAGAGGGAACAAGGGGAACCATGAAGAAGAAGGATCCTGGGGAGAGAGAATCGCTGCTATGAGGTTGGCCTGGGTCTGCAGTTAGAGCCTATTGTTGGAACCTGCAGTCACAGTCTAGCTGGGTAAAAGCCTGCAGTCAGAGTCTGCAAACTGATTCCTGCAGTCATAGTTTAGCAGGAAATAACCAGCAGTCAGGGGCTACAAGGGAAACCTACAGGAGGAGCTTGCTGCAGCCAGAGGCAGTGAATGGTTGGCGTCAGGATGGCTGAGCTGTAAAGAGAAATAAAGCAGGACCCTTTTCATGCTGTGATAAACAAGAAGTCTGTGTCTCAGCTTATTTCTACTTTCTAACAAGAGGGCTGCTGCAATAATAATGGTGCAGTGCTGATTTTTCCCCTTTATTTATGCTCCCTCTTGAATGAGGAAAGTGCAAGTATGGCAAGACAGCTTATGGGAGAAAAATACTGTTATTCCAATCAATACCTAACTAATTTGTACTAACATGAGTAGGATCTGTAATACAAATTTCCTCATGTTATCCAAGCAAATGCTTTAGACACTAAATTACAGGCAAATTCACACATGAAATGTCTCACTTCACCTCCCTTTTTCTCCATCACTTGCTTCCTCTTCCTCCTTTCTTTATTTGTACCTTCTAGGGAATGTTTGAGTTTGTTTTCTTGTTGTTTTATACTCAGAATAGTGATCTATACAAATGAAATTCTGAATGGTCTATTATTGGAAGACATTAAACTAAAAAGTAAAGAAAGATATGAAAATTGCTAAAGAAAGGAGGCAAAGCAATCTTAAAAGGCAAGAAGAGAATCAGCAAAAGTAGACTGGGCCAATCTTCTCCCTTGCAAACAGAATTGCAAACAGAATTGCAAACAGAAAGACACTGAGAATATCTGCTGAGAAACTAAGCAGAAAACTAATAGAAATTGTGACATCCATATCAAGCTTGTACAAACCTCTTTTTATTTCTGTGGGGTTTTTTGTTTTCTCCTTTTTAACATTTGATCTTCATCTTTAACTCTCTTTATTTCTTCTTTCTTCCTCAGCTTCTCTAGAGCTGAAACTAGTCCAACTGAACTGCCAAAATTATTTTGGTGCTGCTATTTTTTTATCATAACAAGTCACAGTAAATAGTAAAATTATGGCAACGCATAACAGTCTGGGAAAGAGTGAGGTTAAAAGGTGAGTAAGTGCTCACGAGTGGTGGCTACTGGAATACAATAATCAATGTGAATTGTCTATTACTTTTGTTTTATTACCACTCCTGGACCAAATCATTGTTCATTGTAAATTGTCCTGATTTCAAATAGATGCCATTAAATCACACAGCTTTATAACAGCTGAGAGTATAACTGTGCAAAGATACCCATGCTAATACATACAAAAGGGTTGACAAACTTAGAAGTAGGTAACTAACTTACCTTTAATTAGTATTTTTAATATTTTTATATTAAATATTTTATTTATCTGCATTGACGTTCTGTATGTTTATAGAACTCTGATTAAAAGTAGGTTTAGTGAATGAAGACTTTCCCAATAATAATTTGGAGTTCATATAAACAAACAAACAGCAAAGCGTGAATATATTAAGGATATTGCTGAACATCAATTCTAGTGGAAAAAGTTATATAAAGGCCTACATGTTAACTATGTTAATGAGATTTATTCAAGCGGTGTCAAAAGTCACATCCTCTTGTAAATCTGGATGCATAATTTCTTTTCTTTTCTGAAAAGCAGGAGAGCAAAGAACTAATTTCTCACTCTTTTTTTTCCTTCTCTGCACTGCAATGTTCTGTAGGAATATTGGCATTCACATTAAAACAAAACTTTATATTCTAGATCTTTCTTTCAGAAATTGTATGTAAATCTACTTAATCTATTAATCATGATATAAGATGTCATATCTATCCTTTCAAAGATTCTGTTTCTTCCCCTTACTTTGCCTGACTATGCCAGGTTATTTTAATTTTCTGTCATTAAAGGTACTTGGACAGCTTCTGCTTACTATATATGAGGGCATAAATAGTCAGTCATTTAATTGTGCTGTGTAAAATAGCATGTGCAGTTTCTGAAACAATTGTAAATAATAGAAAAATATTGAAAATTACATAACATCTGAAGTCTATGTTGAAAAGAAACAGCTTCTCTCTCAGTGAGTTAATTAAAATTCTGGCAAAGGAAATCTCAATGTGTCTGAAAGACAGCTTGTTATAGGGGAAATTCAATCTTCCTCATAAGCTTGTGATTTTTGATTTTTGTTTTTTTTTTTTTTTTCCCAGAACTATATTTTTTTAATTGGTGGTCAAATACTCCAGCCAAGCATCTGGTATGACAGACATGGTAGGTGATAAAGACTCCTTTGCGGAAAGCAGGCTGAAAAATATTGAAAGTGATTGATTACTTCAATTTCAAAACTATTTTGCAACATTAGAAATTTGTTTATAATTTTTCAAGGTAAGTGTCGTAGATAGAAAATAATAATGGGAAGGATGTCTAGGTAGAGTGGTCTGCACTAGATTTTTAAAATGTAGTTTGTTTTAGAATCTACAACCTGATTCTTAATTTTGTGTTCCAATATTTTGCTGTGTTTCTGTCAAAGATTTTTGGTAACCCTAAGCCTATTAAGATCCACTTGAGGTTTTTATTTTAAAATTAAAATGTATAGTTTCTTTTTTTCTTTTCTTTCCTCTCACAACATTTATTCAAGTCATTAATTAGTTGATAAGGATTTGTAGAATGTGAAGGAGGAATGATTACTACTACACTGCTTACTTTTGTTTCATTTTTCATTATAGCCAGCATATGCATCTTTGCAACCAATGGTCCATTTGCAAAATATCCCCATAAGATTTCTGTGAATCAGGATTATATAACACAGCACAGTAAATTTATCATCAGTTCTACTTCTCTCATCTGCTTCTGAGGAAACAGCATACCAATGTGGGGTTTTTTTAGATAAGTTATTCTGGTGTCTAAGGGAACTGCAATATAGACTCTCCAAGCAATCATAAAGCCTATTAATATCCTTTCTGGTAGAAGCATATGCTATCTTTGGACATTATCAGCTGAGAACCACACTGAGAAGAAAAAAAAAAAAAAACAAAAAACAGAAACTATGTAAGATCCCAAGTCTTGTCTCAGTGAGACACGTCACAAAGTAAGTAATATATCTGCTTGTAAGAAATGCATATTCTGATCCTTTTTGGGAAAAAAACAAAACAAAACAAAAAACCCCAGCTGTTCTGTATTACAGAATAGTGTTCATGACATGCAAACTAATGCTCCTTTCATTTTTCCTAATAGGAATCAATAATCCAGCAGGCAGCTATGAGATCACTGTAAGCTTTACACAGAAGCTGATTAGAAGTGAAATTGGTATAGTTAAAATGAAACCAAATAAGATGCCTTGTACTGTAGTATTTTAGCAGAATAGGAAAAGAACTATTATTTTCCTCCTTGTGGAATAAACAGAATGCATAATAAGCACTTGCAGCACTGCATGGAATCGATTTAAATGGAGAACAAATACATTTATTACTCACTTGTGGCTTTGACTTCAGCTGAATTAAGAGGTGTTCTCATTACTTGTGGAATGTGATTGCTGTTCCATAAGTGCCTAGGCACCCTGATGTGTGTATCCTAAGCTCTGAACTTCATGAAAGAAATTCTATTAATCCTAACTATAGGCTTACTCGTTAGAAATAAGTATATAAAACAATACAAATAATGATTATTTGGCATGTTCAGTGTACACTGAGAAAAAAATCTCATCAGCTGTAGAAGAACAATAAGGTATTTTTGCAACACATCTATATTAAATTTAATCTTTACAGAAAGGCAGCGTTACTTAAGACTTCCATGTTGACCTCTGATGAAGAACCTTATCATATAATATCATGTACTATGGCCTCACTATGAAAAAATTTCAGAATGTGACCATTTTTAGCTGACATTTTACATTGCTATCAGCTACAGGGTTTCTCAGCATGCGCTCTGAGAGAACCAAAGCCATTAGGACATTTCAGTCTGATGCAAACCACAATCAGTCCCTCAGTTATATTTCAGAGGATTCTAGTCTGTGTTTGACATACTACTATTACTATTTGACTAAGAAGAAACTTGTATCTTTTTGTTCAGAATACCAACAGCTCTAGCTCAGTTTTACCAGGGATGTCTTACAAAGTAGTGCCCTAAGCACAGGAATATCTGACTTAGCTATTCCTGAAGTGTTGTAAATCCTTAAGAATATATTTTTCTCTTTGCAAACAGCCCACAAGTGGGGTGTTATTGGACCTGATGATGCCTCCCAGACTTACTTTCTGTACAGAGATCTCTCTTTGCTAAGCAGTACAACTGTGGTGCTCAACCTTCACATCAGGAAAGAAGAGCATGCACAGGATTTCTTCCAGCATCTCTTGACAAAGACTGAAGTATTTTATTAAAAAATGATTTATTTCCTCTCTCTTGTACCTAATGTTAAGAATGTAAAAACTTGTGAAATAACTTTCTGGAGCTATATGTAGATAAATGACCACTGCATCCTGGATTTTCAGCTGAGTGTCAAAAAAAAAAAAAAAAACGCAGAGGAGAAAAAAAACCCAAAACAAACTAACAAAAACTCCAAATAACAGTAACAAGAACTTCACAATTAGAGGTAATCAGATTCACACACTTGACTGAAGGCAACCAAGCAAATAATTTAAAATTAGCTTTGGCTACCTGAAAAAGGTTTGCTAAAAGGACATTGAGAAAGCCTACCCACTTTTAATGCAATATTGAAGAATCAAGTGCAGGATTTGGGAAAAAATCTTAAGTGAACTATTTCTATTTAAATTGTGCTATAACTGAACTGAGTTAAAGAAATAAACTATGGCAGATATATGTGGTCATGTAGGTCTGGATCTGTATGATAAATATACAGAGGCATACATATGATATTTTTACATGAATGTAGATATATCTTTTCAGCTGATGGGACCATATATGCAGTAATATCAGTTGAATCTGGAAAAATTCTGATCTGAAACTTTAATTTTTTTGTTAAACTTCCTTATTCTGCAGACAGGTTATTCCTACATTTTGTCTAAGGAATTTATAGGACATCTATTTTAATTCTAGATTAAAATTGATGTACATATTATCATTTTTAAAACTGGCAAAAACACTGTAAAAAGAATTGCTAATGTCTCATTTATTGGGGAAATTATATAATCTAATTAGAAATAATTTGGCATGGATTGAAAATTACCTATGTGGTGACAACACTGCTTATGCTGAAAAGTGTCTAAAATAAAGAAAAGAAAGAAGAAAAGTAAAAGCCACTGGTATTCTGTGTTGTTTTAATTTCTATTGATCTGCAGTAAGCAAAGCAGTATATAAGTTGATACAGTGGCATGGAGTGTTTTGGAGTTTATTTCTTCATTATTTCATTTTCTCTGGTTTACAAAACCTGTATTTCCCAGACTGAATTTTCTGTGTAACCTTATGTAATTAAAATCCAAACATTTCTATTCTTTAATAGTTAAGGTACACTCTTAAAGGAAATGCATACAAAATACTTACGTAACAATTCAATCATATTGGAACATTAAAGCTTTTCTCCTTTTATCTAACTTTTGAAAATTCTGGATAGATTTTCCACCTGTGAAATATCCTTGTGTTGTCTTGCAGATGTTATTACACAGAGAGAAACAAATCCTATTCAGATCCCTTTCCTTGTACTTTCATAGAAGTTGTATGACTTGAATAAAGTCTCATCATTTTCCAAATACTAAACCAAATTTCCATAAAACTTTGTCACATTCCTATTCATGGAACTTGCAAAGAATATTAAAGCTAAGTCACCATACAAAACAACAGAGGAGAAAAATGTATGCACTAGCTTATTCTGAAAAGTTGAGATAAAATAGAAAAGAAAATAGAAAGAAAAGTATATGTGTCAGTTATAAAAAGCAATTCATTTGATACTAAAACCAATAAAGAACTAACCTATAAAAATATTATCTATATTGTTGTCTGATGATAAAATTAAGCAAATATACTAATTCTTATGTGCACATTTTTCTATATTTTAAGAAGCTTTGCTGAGCAAAAATGACATTAATACATAAAATTTTCCAAATTTTATGGGTATTTTTTGTTTATTTTTGTTGGATGTTGTTTGTTTTGTTTTGGGATGTTTCTTTGTTGGTTTGGGAGGTGGGGGTTGGTTGGAGGGGGGTTTTATTTATTTTATTTATTTTTTTTTTCCCCTAGTGAAATTTTTCCTCAGTGTTTCCTGAAAGATTTGGACATAATTTCATGCTTAGAGCAATTGTTCATGCAGTATGTATGTCTAATTCTGTGACATGAAGAAGACATGTACAGCAGTATTATGGTTGTGTTCTGGTTTCAAGTTGTTCCAAGCAACCTGTGCTTAGGCCCAGTAACCTGGGTGTATTTATAGGAATATGTCAATATTTATTTGACCTAAATTTCTGAGAAGGAGAGCTAGAGGCAAGTAAATTTATGGCAGTTTAAGGAATCTGTGATAGTTCAAGAAACATATTGTGTTTAAAAAAACACACCAAACAGACCAAACCAACAAACGTTGTGATTATCTATAGCAAATAAACTCTATTTTTCCTAGAAATAAAATGCTTTATTAATGGAAGAAGAAAAGGACAGGGGCTGATTAATGGTGCAATCCTCAGATAAACTGCAATTATCTATATTAGGCTCCATCTCTGTAGTACATGAGTCTAATAATTGCTAATATATTTTCTCCAGCTCTGGGAATTGCATTCATTTTCAGAAAGCAATGGAGCTGTACACAAAGAGGTGTTTAGGAAGACAGTTCTATTTAAGCAAAATATTCAAAATGTAAACCTTTAAAACTCCTATTCAGCAAGCACTAAACACCAGAGGTCATTAAGTTTCACAGGCACCTACATTCACTAATTTTCTGCTTCAATTTGAAAAGCAATCAGTAATTCACCATGCAAATGCTCTTGGGAAAAGAAAAAGACATTCTACCACCTGTCCCATTTCAGGGGGTTGAGCTGTTTAGTGCAAAACTAGAACCTTAGTTGCATTTAAAATAGGGGAATGCCTAATTATGATGATATTTTGCCCTCCCTTAACACAAAATGACCTATCACCTCAATGACAGTAATTTGAACAATTGATTCTGAACAGATCCCATGACTGGACTTTGGGCCTTAGTCTTCATAAGCAAACAAATAGTGTTTCACTATCATACTTTCTTTATCTCTTTATGGATAAAGAGATATGGTTAAAGATATATTTCAAGTCTTCAACGGAAGACTCTATAAAATATGCTCTAATAAGCAACAAACTTTTCTGGGTGTTAGGAGTGTTTGGCTTATTGATTTTAAGTTATTAAATGGTATTTTTTGGGTATTACTGAACTAATAAATGAGTGGGGTGAGGTGGTATAATCAGTTGCAGAAGGGATTGGAGGTGCATGGGGTTGAAAAGCAGGTTTTCTGAAAGCAGTTACTGTGTCTCCTTTTTTCTCAGCTTTGATTTTGAAATCTTCACAGATAAGGACATGTTTACAAGATGTACTCGTCTGGGAAGAGAAGTAGTGGTCAATACTATACAAAATTGAAAGTCTGAGTTTAAACAAAAAGTTGAAAGGATGCTGATGAATTTGCTGCTCTATTATAGTCTTCCAAGTCACCAAGATAGACCAGTTTAAAAGACAAGCCAAAGCACTAAATGAATAGCAACTTGCCTGTCAGAAAATCCTGGTCAGTATATTAAAAAAGAAAATTAATACAATTACTAGTTCTGCAGACAAGCAATGGTGAAAGAAAATACGTTTAGAAAGAATACGAAGAAAACAATTCTTAGAACATAATGTAGACAAGCTTTGTGCCAGCTAAGCAGTTGAAAAGGGCTGAGAGAAAAAAGGAGAAAGGTAAGGTATATTGGCTGTAAACATATATATAGATATAGCTATATTTATATATAAATAAAAACATACACATTTATATTTATATATAAATATCTAAAATATATAAATATGTAAAAATATTTCAACGAATCCACCACACATTCAGATATGAAGAAAAAGTGTTCTTTAATCACTTACGTGCACTTTGACTTTTAAATATAAAAATCAACATTCAGAGTTTAATCTATGTGGTGAAAATACTTTCAAAAATAAGTAAATATTGGAAGTACTAATGTGAAACTAGACTTCAATAATAACTCATGCTGTTTGAAATTATCTTTTTAATTTAAAAATTAGCTTTTGTTTTAAGCAACATGTCTTTGCTGAAGTAATATATAATATTTTATTGTTTATGTTATACCTTTCAACTTACTTAAATCTTTGAATTTCCATGTTGCAGCGTAATTTCTTTGAAATGAAATTACTTTTACTGACTGCTAACTGAAAAATGTGAAATATCCTTAGGGCTATGGTATACAAAAGCTACATTAATACATGTTCTCTGGATCTGCAAAGCACTCACATATTTACTCAATGAAAAGTGATTTTGAATAAAGATATTTTTCCAGTGTTTTCCAGACATTTCAAAAGCAATGAATATTAATAAAGACAAATGACAAACAAATTGAAAGGAAGTTGTCATACCTAATGATATAAAATATCAAAATGAGTTTGTGTTTCGGGTTTGTTTGTTTGGGGTTTTTTTGCTGGATGCTGAATTACATTAATTTACTTTAATGACTTGTAAAAGCATATCAGAAAGACAAAAAAATTCTATAATAATTTATTATATTTAATATAATAAATAATATATTTATTTTTGATTAACTATTTTACATAATTTGAGATAATTTACTTGAGATTAATCTCAAATATATGAACTGTCAGTTTATTATAAAGGCATGCAGTGCTCCTTCAGAAAATGTTGATACCTCTTCATATTCAGGAAATTGTGTAACTCAGAATTAGGTACCAAGCACTTGAAATTTTTGATCACATTGTCTTAGTTTGGGGCAAATTTGGGAGGAAACCTCCGAAGGGGGGTTTCCTCTGGAAAGCCAACTCAAACCGCCTCTCCCCTCTGCCAGTCCGGGAAAATAACTTCCTCAGAGAAAAAAGTGGAAAGAACTATTTATTTAATAAACAAAATACCTAGAAGCACAGGGAATGAATAATAAGACAAATAAAATTAACAATAAAACCTCTTGCCGCTCTGAGTAGGGAAAACTGAGAAAGTCTTTGCTGTGGGTGTAGTTCAGCTCACTCAGTCTTCACCAATCCCAGTCCGTCCGGAGGTCCAGGCCCAGGGTGGGGGGGGAAGGGGCCACAGGTGCGAGACCTCGGTGCTGCTCTGGGTTTTCTTCAGTCCAGGGCAGATTTAAACAATCCCAAGAAAAAGGAAAAAAAACAGTCTAGGGAACTCTCTGCCTTAGCTAGCTAAACTAACTAAAAGCACAGGAGATCTCTGTCCCGCCGCTGTCCGTGCCCGACACGAACCGGAGTCAGGAGAGGAATGCGTGGGAGTCCGGCAGTATTTTCAAAACAAAAACTTCACGTATTTTTTCTTCTCCTGGTTCACGGTCAGACTGTTTTAAAGGTACAGAACTCAATATACATCACAAGCAGGACAGATAATTGGGGATACAGGCATCATAAAGTCACCCTAGGACACACATCTTTAGAAGAAAGAAACAATCCTAGATGATAATAATAGATGCTACTTAAATTTGTATAATCTTGATATTGTCTCTAACATTATGAGGCAGAAACAGATGGAGGATGAAAAAAAAAGTACAATAATTCTGGGGAAAACCACTCATGGCAGAGAAGATTAATATGGCATAAGAAGGTCCACTTTCAGTCAGAGAAATGCCTTACTCCTTCTCTGGCATGGTCGGTGAATAATTACCTGCAGTATTCCTGGTTTGATATGTGTCTCCACTAATTAACTACAACATTAATTCATAAGCATTTAACACAACGTGTTAAATTCAAGTGTAAGTCTTCATTTGGATGAGTATGCTTCTCTGTCTTAATTTCAAGCTTTTCTGAATAAGTTTTTTCTATTATAATGATGAAAAAAAAAGGAGAAATCAAACAGTGAAAAGATCATAGGGAAAACAAATGTGGAGTGAGCAAAATCAGAAGTAAATATATAGTTATTGCATGAATGAATACAGTCTTCTCAATGTCAATTAGAAAATACACTGTATTGTATATTTCAAAAGATCACAGAGGAAATACCCTTTTTGATTCCGAGTAGATGTTTCAGAAATAGTGACCCTGTTTGAACACTTGAATATATTATTTGAATTTGACCAAAGAAAAAATTGCTATAGTTTAGGTGAAGGCAACTTTAACTTGATTTTCAGATGTTGATAATGGAAACGTTTTGGCTCTTTTTTTATTCTCTTTTCCTGTCCACAAACACAGGGAAAGAAATGGCTCCATTTATTTCACATTCATATGTTCTCTATATTCATAAACTCCATCAGATTTTTGGCAACCAAATAGTTTCTATTTTAATATTTTAAAGATATTAAGATAGATCATTAACTAGTTATATTCAGTCTCCTTAACAGATAGTAAAAAACTTAATGGTTCACCAGATTCTTATCAGAATTTAAAATGCCTTTCTGATTTCTATCAGCATCATAATGCTGATAGCTAGGCCTGTAAGAACATAGGTGAAGTCACTGGGCCTCCAAACCTCCTAAAGATAATATAAAGAGAAACTTTTCATCCCAGCTCTTCCCTAAAAATGGAAAGATCAGAAGTTCTTCTTAGCTTTCGGTCATAATCATTTGCACAAGGTAGATATATTTTCCAATTTTTGAGTACTTTTAAGAGGCTGTTTTTCTGAATTATAGAGAATCTTAGAAATAGAATTCTGTGCATAAAAATATATTATTTGTAATGCCTGCTACCTCTAAGTACAGAATTAAGTGTCATCTGCAGGCTTCTTAAAAACTCAACTTCTTTATCTGTATACCAAGTTTCACAGCTGCAAAATAAGTAAATTTTTTAATATTATACATATAATGTAAACAAGAAACTAAAATTTCAAGATCAAGTCTGAAAAATGGTTCATGAAAGAAACATACCTTAAATTTTGAATAAACTACTGCTTTAAATTACTGCTTTAAAAGGAAGCTAGAATAGGGTTTTTTAAAAAAAATATTATCATTATTTAGGTTTTTTTAAAAAAACAATATCATTATTTAGGAAAATGTGCTATATAGCCAAAGGACTGCAAACTAGTTAGTAAATTAATTTCCCATAATCATCCTGCTGGGGGTGTGTGTTAGATCAATGGTTTATATGTTGTGTTCATCACTAACCTTCAATAGTTCTTGAAATAAACTCTAAGTGAACTTTTCTTGAACTTCCTTGATAAAAAATCATATAAGTGCTCTTTTTTTTTTTTTTTTTCATTAATCCCATATACAGTTACTACTCTAATTGAGTATAAATTGAAAGGGGAAGAGTATGGTAAATTGTTTTCAGGTTTTAGATTAGAAAAATATTAGCCATATACTGTGCCAGCACATATAGCTAAATAAATGAGCTTGACGTAATTGTGTATACTTAAATGTACGCTGCATAGGACATTCAATTAATGAAGCACATAATGTGAAACATTAGCAGTACTAAATGATCTGTTTATCATTCACATCAAATCATCTTTTCCCATTAAAATGCTTGTATCCCATAATAAGTATTAGCCTCTTGTCTCAAAATGAAAATAGCGATTTACTGGCTTGCCATTATAATGTTAACGATAGCAATACTCTGGAAAGGAAAAATACAATTAAAATATATATCATCCAGTGTGTTTTTCCTCTTCTCTTTTTGAATAAAGAGTGCTGTAGATAGATTATAGAGAAAAAAAATCTGATAAAATATTTTTATTTTTATGTTTCTTTACAATTTAATTTACATATTTATTATATAGCTTGAACAATCTCCCAGTTTGATTTAATAAAGCAAAAAATGCCTAAGAGTAAATTGATAGCTGAAATTGGAGGATGTACTGCATCTAGTTGTATTAATAAACTATGCTGATTAGGTTTGTTTAGTAAGAAAAAGCTCTTTTGTCATTTTTATTTAGCTCTAGCACATTCTATCTCCCTTTTTACAGTTTTCTCATCACATTCTGCAAAATCAAACACTTTTAGAATACTTGGTCAACAGAAAAATAATGGAATAGTAAAGACATAAATTACTTGAAGAGGTAGCTATGTAGTCTTTGTGAAGCTTTGTTTTTATCTGGTTTTGTGTTGATAGATGCAAATTGCAAGAAAGAACAGCTGTAGTGTGACATTTTCCTTGAAGAATTTCTTTGTCTATTAATGTTTCAGAAATTCTCCTGTGGGGGGACTATGGATTTTTTCCACTTTCTGAAATATAAGGAAGCTGGTTTTAGCGACTTGCATTACTTGTTCTTAATAAATATACACACCTTGAATTTGTTCTTTTGAAGTAATAGTTAATATCATAGATTAGAAGACTTTTCTGGGAGTTGTGAATAGATTGAGGAGAAAACCAATAAAACTCAGGTTACTAGATTTTAAAACATTTGAAACAAAACCATTTTTACGGGATGGCATTTTGCTTAGCGAGGCACATTTTCTCATCTCCATATGCAAGTGAATGAACAGCCAGAAAGACTGAAGTATCCAATGACATTCATAACATCAGATTTTAAATATTTGACAAGACAGTGTCAGAGGAAAAGGAACACTAACCAACATTAAAAAAAGAGAGATTTTTGGTATTAGTTTTTCCTGGTGTTTATTTCTGAGTAATATTTTTTTTTTTCAATTTCAGAATGTAACATTTTCTTTTCTAGGATACACAGCATATCTGCTAGTCTCAATGGCAACTGCAGCTTTATCTTGCTGTTTTGCTTAATCACTTCTGTTACTTTTTCCTAATTGTATCTTGTTGTCAACAAACTAAAAGCCACCTCTTACAGATCAGTAATAGAGCATTACCAACTTTCCAAAAGTCACTGTTGTTCTCTGAAATAGGTCAGCTTCTTTTCTGACCTTCCAAATTTGAGTTGCTACGTGGAACAGCTCCATTTTTAGTACACCATACAACATATTTCTTCGGAAAGACTATTTTGATGTGATTCTATCAGCCAGGTCTCATCTTCAATTCAGCATCTAGGTTTTTAATTAAATGCACCAAAGTTTAATAAGAAAAACCTGTCCTTAGAAATCATAGAAAAAAAATCATCCTTGTACATTTTGTAAATAAATTATTCCCCTTCTCTTGCTATTCTCTTACTATAGCTGTAGAAAGATTTAAATGTCTTATATGTTTACTGAAACTTTCATTCATTTTCTTCTAATATTCTACATATACAGAGGAAAAAGGAATTTAATAGCACTCTGCTTATCTGAGTCATACCATATCTGTAGAAAAGGATTTCACTGCAAATATAATTGAGTAATTTTACAGACTTAGTACTACACAAAGTTGACAGTTTAATATTATTATACAGGATATCTCTTGATGTATATTTTTTCTTATTTATCCTCATTGTTTTGATTTGATATTTTTATTTCAAGACTTTATGTGATGTCTCTTTCTTGAAGGCTCAAAACTGATTTGAAGAAAATTCCTCACTTCACACACATGGACAATATGAGTTTTGCTTCGCCTGGAAGTCCAGAAGGTCTGCCTGGCTATCATTTTGCTCCATAAGCCAAAAGGAAGTAGGTTATTTCTGTGTACAAAATATACCAGTATAGTGGAAGTCAATAATATTTTCTCTGTAAAAGATCAGTCTTATGAATCTATATGCCACTGTATGTTTCTATGTGTCATCATAGTTTGTTTCCTTCTTATTTGACATCTAAATCATGAGGATTCATGTTTCAAATAAGGAAACAAACATGTTAATACATGTTATCAGAATATATTGCTGATCCAATAAATGATATAATTTTAAAAAACACCCTGTTTTTGTTTTGAGAATTAGATTATTTTCTACCAAGTGTAAAACCTGAAAACCCAACTATATCCATTCTTGAAAACTTATCCCTACGCAATATTCCAAAAAATAGGTAAAGATGAAAGATCTAAAACTTTTGTAATAGCAGAGGATAATTTGGATAGAACAGATCTGGATAATTCTAGGAGCTGAATCATGTTTGCACTGTGAAGAGGAAAAAGAGAATGAAGAATACAGAGAGAACAAGTTCAGAAGAGAATTTATTCAAAATTTCTTAGAAGGGGTGGGAAGAAACTGCTCAGATTGAAATTTAGTTGTCAGTATGTTCCTAAGGAGGTGAGCAAGAAACATCAGTCAGTTATCAACTTGAAAAGCATTCTTTGAACATTCTGTGATTACTGCTCTCTTTTCTTGACTTTATCATGGCCAGTATCCAATGGGAGAATAGATGACAACAACCTGATTGTGCATCATACACACAAATGATATATAACTCAGAGGATAACAGTTGATCTGCTGAAGTATGAATTTTTGTTTCAACTATGAGCTGCAACTGTCATAAGCGTGTAGCACACACATTCAACTCTGTTCATTGAGGCATGCAGAAGAATTAAGATGCTGATTCTAGAGCTCCCAACATCCAGTGCCAGAAATGACCATTGTGAAATAATGCTGATGAACTTTTCACACAACTGTGTTAGAGAACATCTTTTGAAAGGTTAGCTAATTCTATTTAAAAGACTTAGAACGCTGGTAATTTTTTCACCTGCCATATTACTGTAGTGGCAGACAACCCTCAGTGCCAGGAATGGACTTCTGATCCTTGCATCCTTTTATACCTCAGTCAAAAGAGCTGAAAAGCCTCCCATTACAATTTTCTAGGTGTTTGTACCTATACACATGGACCAAATTGTTTCCCAACTTTCTTTTCAATAAGATGATTTATTTGCTCTCCTCTATCCCCAGCTAAGGCTAAAATACTTTAGTTGATGAAATGCCGTCATTTCCAGAACTTATACATATATTTTCACTGCTTCCAAATGTGAATAAGGTTGTAGGAGATCTGGGATCTCCTGGAACTATTACACATACAGCCTTCTCTATCCTTCCTCAGCATTTTCGTCTATCCTTTTCATTAGTTTTAATACTCACATTACCCACTGAAGATATTTTATTTTAATTCCAAAGTCCTTATTCTTTTCTGAAATGTTCTGTCAAATGAGTCTGTGAAATGGAGACATAAACTTTGATTTTTGTTTAGCAGTGTTATACTTTATTGGATTAGTAGCAACCTTACTAGCCAATGCAGTTTTTTTGTGACAATAATCTGACCCTTTCCTTATTTAGAATCCCACTAAACTTTATTAGATTTTAAGGTGAATTTTGATATTTTAAGTAATTAAACCAGTTTTAAAAAATTAATCTTTGGAATATCTTGAGTACTAGAACTCTAATAAATAAGGTTAATTAGCATCAGTGTTTTGAGACCTACTGATGAACCAGTTTTTATTTTGAGATCCTTGTGCACATTTTCCATGGAGGTGGTGAAAAAATTTCCTATACTTTCAGCATGAGTACAGTGATTTTAAAGCACTTCAGAATACTTGGTAAACAGAACTGTTCTAATTATATAGACTAAAACCTGTTAACTCTTGGAGATGCACTGATGATTTGCAAAAGTCAAAAAGATCAGAATTAAAAAAAAAAAAATACATAGATAAGACTGAAAAAGGGTCTGATGATCAAAAGGTTAGGAAGGTAAAATGAACTAAATCAGAAAAACTTTTGAAGTAGCAGAACAAGAGTCGAATACTGATATTTAATAGGGGAAAATGTCCTTTATCTGAGACTGAACTAATGAAGATGATACATTAAGAATTCAAAATGTTGGCTGTGAATATAAAGGGTTGCAGAATAAGTCTCTTCTAAATGAAAGTGCTCTAAGTTACTAGGTATGTATACTGAAGTGCACTGACCATAGGAAGTAACAGCTGAAAAGCTAATTTTGTTTTTCACTTTAATTTTTTTTAACTTTTAATTTATATTTTTAATATATCTTTTTGTTCATACAATAAATGTACAAGAATACAGCATAACGTTTTCTAACTTCTGGCATTTTAGAAGGGTGATCCAGTAATGACAGACTAGATATTCATTCTTGAAAAAAGTAATAGAATTCAAATTCAGGACTGCATTAATAAAGAATTAGACACTACAAATATCATTAATGACAATCAATTTGGTTTTAAAGGAGGTACTGCATGTCACATAAAATTGTGATCCTCAGAAGCAATGGAAGCAAGGATTTCTTTTCTTATCTGTTATCTGAAAAAGGTTAACTGCATTTCTGAAAATCTGCACTTTCCCTGTAGAGTATGTACGACTGTAATTTCTTTTTTTAAGACATTACAGAAAAAAAATCCACTATGTAACAATGAACTGTTCACACATAAATGAAATTAGTCAATTATTAATCATAAATCACACAGGATATTGACATGTGCAGCTTAAAAATTTGCCACTGAATTTGCTTCAGAGAGAATCTGATCGCATCTATCAGGTAAGATACAAGGCTACCCTAAATTTGAGAAAAATACTCAAATTAATTTTGTCTTCATTTTCCCCTGGCTTTTTAAGATGCTAAGAGAGCTATTCAGATGTATAAATTGCTTTGGTACCAATCAATGCCAGATAGGAACTTTTTATGATCTGGCCAATTGTATTCTATTCTTCCAATTTTATTTAACTACACCCAGTTGCAGGAGTACATACAGAGGCATTCACTCAGATAATGAGAATTCCACCCCAAATTAAGAGTACTAGCCTTTTATTTTCTATTTCAAGTATTTATCATTCCATAATAGAGGAACAAGGCTTTCTTCAGATAAAGATGGTATCAAAATAAAAGTTCCTTTTATTGTTCTCCCATCTTTGCACACTAGCATTATTGCAAAACATTAATTTTTTTTCTTTTCACTATTGAAATCCTCAGATAAGTACCAATGACACATTTAGGTTACAAACTTCATAAAGAAGATTGCCACTTCCTTTTTTTTTTCTAAACCTATAAGTATTTCTTACAAACAAACCCGAAAAGTATGGAGTTGATAAAGTTTATAGTACCTTAAAAATTGCTAAAACAACTGCATTGTTATCAGCAAGCATGCTATAATTGCTACAGCAATTTATCACTGTTAACACTGAGACTATTTTTATAAATACTTCCGAGACTCTTTCAGCAGCAACTTCAGATTCTCAGCTGTTAGTTGGAACCACTGATGGAGTGGATGAAGTGGGATTCTATTGTTTCACCTGAGAATCTGCTTTGAGAACACAAATTGTATTGAATTCAGACTTGAAAACTGGGTTGAAAGGTTTTGCTCTATAAAATTTAGTTCACATAATGAAGACTGAAGAGGCAGTAATTCTGTGTCAGGAATCATAGGAGAAGAAACTCTGATAGAATTCTGAGTCATTGACAAACTATAGACCCTTAGCAAAAACAAAGAAATCCAAAACAGTTGAGCTTACTAATAAACTTGGCCCAAATTTTGTATTTTGATTGAACAAGATCAAATACCAACTCCATTTAAAAATGTTTAAAGATGCATTGGTATTTAAGGCTTCAGGAATATTTTTGATATACTTGTAAGCTTCATTGTAAATGAATAGTTCCGTTTTCAGTTCATGATCCTGAAGCAAAGGGAACATAATACATTCTTATATGTAGTGACTTAGAGCATCTGTATTTATGCCTTTGTTTTCCTGAATGTAAACACCTGTCTTTTCTAAGGGGTTTCTATCCCATTTCTTACCAATCAGGTTAACATATTTCCTATTTCATCCTTTTAAAATGATTCATATATATTTATAAAATTCTCAGCTTTTCTTGGACACTTGGGAATACAGAGAATATGATTTCTTAGAAAAATCAAATTCGAATGCTTAAGTGAGGGTATCTTCAGTGTTCAGGCAGGTAGAAAGGAGACAGTCATAGCAAGAAGGCATACAAGTGCACATATTCTCAGAATAACAGAAGCCAATTTTTCCAGGAGTGGCCAGAAGCTGGATGAAGGTTATTACAGCCTAGAGGAGACAAAATATTGTTGAACTGAGGACAGTACCAAGGAACAGGAGTCAGTGAATAGACTCAGTGTCCAGAGGGCAGATGTATGCACAATTTTCTTTAAAATTAGTTTCCCTATTTTCCCAAAGCTCCCCAACATTCTGTGTTCTCAGTTTGAAACCTTTTGACTACAGTTTTTGCCTAATTGTTTGCAGCTTAAAATAATTTGACTGGTTCTGGTATCCTCGCTTTGGAAAAACAACCAAACAACCCCAAAACTCTGGTTGGGCAGAAAGTGGCATCTTTGTTTTAATGACAGTTTCACTGCACCTGCCAACATATTTAGCCTTTAGAAAGTCCTAACAGCTTTGCACATAAAACTGTTAAGCATCATATTATCACACTATATCTGACAGACTACTGCTTAGTGTTAACCTATTAAGAATGCACATGCAAATCTATTAATTGTAGCATGTGTTTGCACCAGGGAAATATAGATGTAACAATGATTTATCTGCTTTGTTCTCTAGCAATGAGAGGACAGGAAGAAGCTACATGTTGTTAGTGTAGAAAAGATTAACTGGATTTTACCTCCAATAAAAATAACTCATTTAAAAGTGTCAAGTCTGGCCTTTCATTAATGATACTTTCACATTTGCTGAAAATCTACAGCCACAGAGGATAGCTTGCTGTTTTATGCTTGTTCTTTTTCATGATTTTAGAAATAAAAATTCTCGCATAGTTTTTATTTATTTTTATTTTGAAAATAAAAAAAAATCTTTCATGAAATCAAACACATTTGCAAACAGAATTTGTTTCAACAGTTTCTCTCTCCATAAATTATTTTTTTCTTAGTGTCTTTTCTTATGTTGTCATCCTTTGTCACAGGATAATCACAAGAACGCTACTGTTATACCTGAAATTCACAAGTGGTCTCCATTTTAGCTACAATCCTTTCTTGAATCCCAAATGTTCGGATGAGATGAGGTTGAGGAAATTCTGTTCATGAAAAATGCTATTTTCTGCTATGATATTCAGTATTTGAAATATCTAATTCTGAGACTGAATCTAGCATTATTTGCAAAAAGTTCTAAGAATTTAAGTTGCTAAATTAATGGTTGTTTAATTGAACATATGAATAATAGGACACAATTTTTTTTTTTAATGTATCACTGCTACAATCAGTTTTTGATGCAGCTGTTGAGGTCATAGATTCCACAATTTTTATATGACTGTCTAGCAATACTTGCATCCAATTCTTTGCTAAACTGTACGCTGGACATTCAATGTACTTGTTAGTACATTAATAGGAACAAAATAATTGAAAATGCCATAAAAATAAATATTTTAAAAATAAGCTTATCTGTTGCTTTTAATTTCTAACATAGTAATCTTTAATTTTACTACTCCTTGTTTTTTTAAGAAATATTTGTGTTTCACATTTAAACAGTTGTTGTCTTTCAAATTATCTGGTACTAGAACTCATCAAAATATTATCTACTAAGGCAAAAAATTTTGACTATTGTAGCTGTTTTTCCATAAAGAAAAACATGGACTGTACCATCATTATAAATGCTCATAGGTTCTTTAGACTGACAAGAGTAAAATTCCTTTCCTCCCCTTAACCCTTAAACCTTCCTGTGAATTTCAGAGAATGAGATAATGAAACCCCTGCAGCAAAAGATTCTTTCTTTTCCTAGCCAGTATCAGAAAGGCTGGAGTTTCTTTTGCTGGTTTCTTTGTCTTGTTCATGCTCCTGAAAAAGACAGTCCAACACACATTGAATTTGACACTTCACTTCAGGACAAATCTGTAAGTGTGGTTCTCTCTTCTATTCATAAATGCCTTGAAAATAAGTGGAGCTCCATCAAGAGTCAGGACTAGAGGCAGGGAGTGTGACAGCATGTTTTACACACACGCATGCCAATGTGACAACAAAGTCCATTTTTAGAAAGCTGCATAGAAACCTCTCTGCATCAGTGTCAAATTAGAGATACTGTTCTGAAACACTGATTACGACTGCATATTTAGCCTGTGTCAGCTGAAAGTATCTGACTTATCTATCCATCTATTACTGCCTGCTGCTCAGACGAATGTCATCTTGTCACTGGGCTCGTCATTACTTTCAGCTGGAAGGTTTGCAGACTTTCAGCTCTGAGAAAGAACCATTATGGTGTTTATGTATTACTTCAATACTAGCACATCCCTTTTCAGGAGTGTCAAACTTCTTGGCAATCATTTTGTTGAACCAAAATGTGTCCCTGAACTAAAGTGAGTCAATTAATGAGCTTTCTATACCATTTTTTCAAGGTATAGTTTCTCAATGATTTTTTATGCCCTCATGGATGTTCCCCTTCTGTGCTTCCTTTAATGTAACTCTGGCTGCTTGTGTAGTATTATTTGTTTCCAAAAGCACAGTTCTGTGTGAGAATGTGTGTGGAAAATTCATGTATAACAGGCAAGTTTTATGACAAGCTGAGGGACAAGACAGAACAGTTTAGAAATACTTGATTTTTTTTTAACATGTCCTCTATAAATTAAATGTTTGTTCAATTAAATTAAAGTAAATGTCTTATAGAAACAAATAATTTTCTAGTAAGCCTGCTGTACCTAAGATTACAAGTTTCTTGTCTCCAGGTTTCTCAGACAGTGAACTCGTGTTATCTGAAACTTGTGGAGGGCAGATTTGCTTGGGTTTTGGTTGGATGGGGTTTTTCTGCTTTGTTTTGTCTGTGTGTATGCAATAAATAGAAATTGCTAAAAATAATTTCATGTTTAGATGCCTGTTTACACTCAACTTAAAAAACTTGCAGGAAAAAGCTGCTAGCTAGCCTGATTAAATTATTGAATTTTTCTAGGTCCTAAGTCACTGCAGTATTTAGTTTTTTGCTTTCTGAAAATTCTGACAGGTTAAAAATATTGTATGGATGATAAGAAAGCTCATTGGTTTGCAAATATGAGTAAGATAAAGGCATGCTCTTAAAAGAGTAGAACCTGGTAAGGTGAATGGCATAATGTGATCAAGAGATATGCAAAAGAAAAGAAATTAGGGTATACGTCAAGAGATTCTTTCTGGGCTCTGGACTCTATTGTTGGCCACCTCATTGAACCACACTCCTGCAACACCAGATGTCAAAGAGGTGATATGATTGAGCAGAAATGTGCTTATTAAAGGTCATGATAACATTGCAGAGATGGAAATAGAAACATGAGAGCAGAACAGAGCCAAGAAGACAAAATATTTTTTCCTTCTGGCTTCCATCTACCACTAATATCAACTGGATTGATGCAAGTGGTTAAGGATCTATCTGTGAAAAAGTATTTTAGGTCCCTATTAAGCATATTTATTAAACACTCTTACTAAAATTAAGCCACAAAAAATAGTTACATTAGAATTAATTCTTGCATCATTGAATGATTAATAATTCAAATGCAATAAACAGACCTTGACTTTGCTTTTGTTTTAGCACTGTTTTTTATTTTATTCTTTATGTTGCATTGTGGTAGTTATGCCAAGAGTAAAAGTGTTACTAGACAGCTAGGGAGTACATGGAAATTAAGGAATCTCTGAGTTCTGGGAGTAACTCTGCAGTCCTTTTCTGGAAGGAAATGTAGCCCACTACTGTTTTCAAAATAGCAACTCCCTACAATTTGAAACAGTTTAGAAGGCCTTTACAACCCCTATATGTTTGGGTTTTTTTTTTCTGTGCTGCTATTCTTGAGCTGCTTTATAAACAAAAAACCTATGATTTTTTTTCCTTGCATGAAAATAACTTTAAGGCTCATCTAGTAATCAGTGATGCTGACCTAGTAATTTCAGACAAAAGTGGCTACTTCTGTAAAAGACAGCAAAATTGTTTTTACAAATGCATCTTCAACAAAAGGAGGGCTAAGGAAAATTTCCATCCATCCTTTATTGCATATAAGGGGAAATATAATGACAGAGGATACAGAAAAGAATATGCTTGATTCTTTCTTTGCCTCAGTCTTTAATAGTGAGGTCAGTCATCCTAAGGGTATCCAGCCCACAAGCTGAAAGACAGAATTAGAGAGCAGAGTGAAACCCCCATAATCAAAGGGACGAAGCACCTCTCCTTATGAAGAAAGGCTAACAGAATTGGGATTGTTCAGCCTGGAGAAGAGAATATTCCAAGAGAAATCTTATAACAGCCTTCCAGTACCTAAAGGGGGGCCTAGAAGAAAGCTCTACAGAGTTTTTACAAGGATGTGCAGTGAGGGGACAGACAAGGAGAAATGGTCTTAAACTGAAAAGAGTAAGTTTAGATTAAATATTAGGAAGAAATTCTTTACTGTGAGGATGTGGAGACATTGGAGCAGGTTGCTCAGAGAAGTTGTGGAGGCCCCATCCCTAGAAGTATTCCGGACCCGGTTAGACAGAGCTTTGAGCAAACTGGTCTTATGAAAGCTGTCCCTGCTCAGGACAGGGGAATTGGAACTAGATGATCTTTAAGATCACAGAGTCAAGGAATCATTTCAGTTGAAAAAAAAGTCATCACATTCAATGTTTAATCAATCACTGCCTTGTCAACTAGACCATAACACTGAGTGCCATGTCCACTTGTTTCTTGAACATCTCCAGGGATAGTGACTCCACTTCCCTGGATAGTCCATGCCAATGCTTAATAACTCTTTACATAAAGAAATTATTTCTGGTCTCTTCAAAGACAAGCCATTCTATGATTCTGTGAAGAGAAAGAGAAGTATTTAGGCAGATAGTAGTGACATTAAAATGGAAATTTTGTCAAGACGATGAGGTTATACTAGAATGTACTCATGGAACATTCTCTTAGTTTTAGAATGATTCTTTTTCCCATTATCACAAGGAAAGGGAATTGACCAGTCTTTTCCTAATTAATTAAAATTCAACACTTATCCAGTAATTCAGATGGCTAGATGTAATTATATGTTTTTCATTGTTATGTTAAATGGATAAAATAAAGACCATTCAGAGAGGGAAATGTTGTTTAATATGCAGGGTACAAAAATGAAGAGTTGTTTAGTAAACTGTAAATACTCAGAGGCATAAGCTCATTACTTTTGTTGCAATGCAAAAGAGCCCCACTAATTCACATTAATGACTTGGAGACTCACTGTAAATGACTGAATTTTATTATGAGACATTAGGTGAAATAAATGGGAAAACTCTCATGGACTTGCAACTGCAGTTTGATTGGTATCATGGCAGATGAGTAAGAAAAATAGCAAGAACTAATTACAAAATATATGCTGGTCATTTTTATGATGGACAGTTTCATTTCAAGTATTTGAGGTGAAGCATAGATGGAACTAAACTAGGTTAATTAATCTCTTTTTAAGTAGAAAAAAATGGAGCTAAACTATATCAATTTTCAAAACAAAATGGCACTTTTTTTAAATGCTTCCTCATATTATGAGATTGATGTTTTGTCTCCCACTTTAATATAATAATACTAATAATACTTACAAAAATAACACTACTACTAATAAAATTGGTAACCATTATTTTGGCTACAAAAACATACACTTCTAAAGGAAAAAATGCTGAGGAATAGATATTGAGACATCTTTGGAACTCCAACAATTGCAGACTGATTCTTTACTTTTCATGGTGCTATTACATAGAAATTTCCTAATTTCAGAATCACTCACCATTTTGTGATTAGATGCAGCATACTAGCAGCAGCACTCTTTTTCTGGTGACCTTCCCAGTTTTTTCTTATACTGCATTTTTCTTGATACAACAGGAAGAAATAAACTATTCTACATCTTAAATTATTTTTTAAAAAATAATAATTCACAAGGTGTTTTCATACTTTCATTTGTAATAATTGTAAATTCTCATCTGCTCATCTGGAAAAAATCTGCAATTATAAGCCGTTGACTTCATGTGAAAGAATGTTGTTTTGTTTTGTACATCTTTTTCTTAATACTCTGCTTGCTATCTGGATCTGAATTTAAAGATGTAAAATCCTGCAGAAATTGGAGATGTACAGGGGGAAGGATCTATTTTGAAATAAGTGGAGAAAAGAAAAATCACATGGACTAAAGATGTCAGAAAATGAACAAATAAAATGCACAAGGAAAGGAAGATGGCCACTTAACTACTGAAAAAAAATCTAGGATCTCTGCCCATTATCACAGAAAGATGGAAAATTGGTTCACACATACAATTTCACAAAAGCAACCCTGTTTATCTGTGTTCTGATAAGTAGCTTTTCTACATCAGCAGAATTAATTTTCAGGATTCTGGCAACTAACTTACGTAGAATAAGGGATTTCTGGAGACTGCATATGTGAGAAGTTCCAGCTTCTGATTTCAAGTAATTCTACTGGGGTTTCTTTGTCTTTTCTAAGTTAAATTGAATGCAAAACACCAGATAGCAATGGTGCTGACCATTTTCTGTGGCAATTATTCATGTACATAGAAAGCCAGTTCCTGAAAGGATTTAGATGCTACTCTTCCTAGAATGGAAAGTGTGGGTTTTTTTTGTTTTATCAAAGAAAATGAGGTATCACTTTTGGTCTCTGCATCTAACAATTTAACACTGAGATGTTCTTTCTAGCACAAGGATATTGAATGCTCACTGTATATTTTTACCATCTTACACAGCCCCGTAGAACAGTTGTTGCTTTGTTGCGCTTAGTCTTACAGATGTGCTCCAAATTCCATGTAAATGGCTAACAAAAATGTCAACAACAGGCAACGATTTATCCTCCGCTTTGGAGAGGAGGAGCAGAGACACAGGCCTGCTACCTTGCTCCTGCAGTATCCCGGATAGCAATCTGTAACTCAGGTGGGCTGCAAGGTGCCTGTCCTGAACACTGTTTTCCACGACACTGTTCCACAGGCTACCTTAACAGCACCCTGAGGTGGACATCTTCATTATCTTCTCCCTTTTCAGCTGTAAAATACTCAGATTTTTTTTCTTTTTTAACTAAGAATTTATTTATAATAAGTAAGATTTCTTGAAACAGAAACTTTTGATAGAGACTGCCAAGCATCTAATGAGATTATGCTGTCATAATCAGTTTCTGGTTTTCTGACTACTTCACCTGTAAATAAGTTGTGAAACTTCACCAAGAATGAGTAGAAGAGACCTGCACCATCACTCAAGAGCTTGACAGTGAGTATACCTTGTACACAGTGACAGACCTTGAGCAAACATCCTTCTTTGAAGGAACATGGTGATCTGAAGGCTTGAATGACCTCAGTAAAGTGATATATTTGCTACTGAGTCTCATGTAAGAAGCCATTTTCAGTGCCCAGTTTCATAGATGTAGTCTGAAATAGGGTTTTTTGTGGAAGGGAGGATAGGTATCCATTTACTAAAATTACATTATTAAATGAAAAAAAGAGAAGAATTGCATATTTAAGAGGTGTTAAAATAAATACAAATCAAATAAAATATAAACTCTGGTGTCAAATGCATAGCGTGCACCCCTTTATAGGGCATTTCTTTAAATAAGTTTAACATTAACTGAGTTAACAAATACAGCTTGATAGGATGTATCCATCAGTTATATAGTTCAAACTGCATTCAGAGAGAAAAGTCTTAGCTAAGAAAGAGAGAAAGAAATAGAAAGCAGATCCCACATCCCTGTGTATTGAAAAACACCCTGCCCTCTTTACCAAATAAATCTTTCTTAAAGGCACCTTCTGACATTCACTGTGACAGAGAAAATAGCCATCAGCAGCAACTGGCAGCCAAAGAATATTGAGCTGCTTTGAGTTGTTCTTGAGAGATAGGAATTCTAGCAAGCAAATCCTTTTACACTGGCTGAAAATGTCCATTTTTTTTTTTTTTACCTGTGATCACCAGATACTCAGCAAATAAATCTCTCCTGCAGCATCCCTCTGCTGCAGAGCTAAGTGAAGTTTTTTTCAAAACATTTTATTTCTATTGACTTTTTTAGACCTTAAAAGTTTAGTGAAGGAGTGAAGGTGTGGTTTAGGCCTGAATTACTTCTTTATTGTTGCAAAATAAGCTAAAGTTTAGTATCTCAGATCTGGTTTTCTGTGACATATGAAATATAGGACACCACTTCTAAAGATTTTGCTATCATTGCTTAAATGTCACAGATCACTCCCGGT
Source organism: Hylia prasina (assembly GCA_013397195.1). Lineage (NCBI taxonomy): Eukaryota > Metazoa > Chordata > Aves > Passeriformes > Sylviidae > Hylia > Hylia prasina. The sequence continues at coordinate 878,414 of VYXD01001990.1, read as the reverse complement.
TAGAAGTCTCTCTAGAGACTATATAGCTATATAACTACCACTACTACTACTACTACTACTACTACTACTACTACTACTACTACTACTATAAAATATATTTATAAAATAAATAATACTCATTTATACATTAAGAAAATTTGGCTTAGGCAGCACTTTGTGAAAATAATAGACCTGAATAAAAATGCAGCGCTTCGAAGTAAAACTAGCACGCCAGCTTTTGCTAGAGTGTGGTTTGCATAACAATGAGGATGTGCACTATATGACTAGCTGTTTGCAAGCACAACAAGCTGTGACCATATAGCCCAATAATAAGTATTGTCATGGCTATTAACAGGCCATAAGCTTTGTACAGAAATTGCTAAACATCAGGACTGAGACTTTTCAGACTTGGTCTGTCTAAACTTTACTTGAACTTACGAATTTGTTTCACTGTGAAAAAATTTCTTTATTTGGCCAGGTATTACTTTTGTTTATTTTTATGTGGTGCAAGCATGGTTATATGGAGGCTAACAAGCAGTTATTCTGTATAGAATGAAATATTTCAACTCTAACACAATGCAGTAGAGAAATGTAGACCAGGTAGCGTAAGACAGGCTTTGAGAAGTGGAGACAAAGGATGTGACATAGAGGTGTACAGGCATGGGATAATCAGGGATGTAGCACAGGTAAAGAGATCACACAGTAATATATGTTTCTACTTGTGTAAATAAGTAAAATTAACAGTGTCATTGCAATGCTCTGAAAAGTTTACAGTGTCTACCATGTCTGCATATGGATTTATATGACCTCTGATGTCCTTACCATCTCTAGTATTAAACATAGCTGGATATAAAATATGATACCATAGAATATCTTCCTAATGGCATGTATTTAGGAAGATCTTGACCTTCTCTGATTACTCAATATTATTTCTGACTGCTAACTTCCTGAGCTTCTGGGAATGTTTAAACAAGGAAAACAGTCATGCAGAACTTGTGTTTAAAGCTTCTGGTTATGCTTCAGTAATCTAAGAAATCAAATAAAGTTGCTGCAGGATCTTATCTATGTTCAGCTGCTACAATATAAAATCCAAATTTAAATTATTTGGTTTTGGTTAATTTGCCTGCATGCAGTGTAACAGCAGGAAGCTTCTTTAGAAATCTGAAATCTATTGTAGTCTGAGTCTAATTAAAACCCAATATTTTCTACTCTTATGGAAAAATAACTTTATTTTCAGGGATATATTTTCAAAGAAGGTTTTGAAGAGCATTATTGTAAAAATAGATACCTTGGTGAATATACAAGTTCTTTTACATGAGAGGACACCAGCTCTGTAGTATACTTGTAAATGTTATATGTGCCATCCATTTCCTAGCTATACAAAAAGAAGTAGAGATAAGGATTTTATTCCTCAGGAAATAAAATATGGTAGGTCTTTTAAGAAGTGCAATAACTTCACATTAACCCCAAAAAAGAATATTGAAATATGCCTTGAAATTATGTGAAAACATAAATGTCTTTTTAGATTCATGGTCTTAAATGAAATAGAATTCCAAATTGTTTTGGAAAATTTCCTCTGTTACATCTACAGTTCTGCTTTAAAGGACTGAGATATAAGAAACTGTAAATTCTTTCTTTTGTTGTGCTACATTAATGCACCCTTTTTTTTGTATCCAAAGCTATGATGAAGGGCAGCTTAGTTCATAAATAACTCATTTTGCATTTTCCCTCACTAAATCTCAATGATATGTTTTGTGTACAATACAAAAGCATACTGAAGTAAAATAATGAGAAAAGCATTAATAAATGCACAGATGACAAAAAGAAGAGAAGAAAATACCTGTTGCAACATGAAATGAATTTTTTAAAAAAGCTTAGAATAATGGAATACATCCAATTGCATAAAAAATACACAAAGAATTATTTAATATATAAAGGGAGATTTAAAAAAGCGCAATGGATTAATAAAAAAATAGTTATTAAATTGAACAAAAAGTGAGAGATAATCTAGTTACTGAGACCTTGACTTTATAGTTTTAGTCACATTATAAATAAATGCTTTTAATCAGTTTCTTTCCATTTTCTTTGCACAACTCTCAAAAAAGAGGCCTCTGTATCATATTTTTGACAGTAACAAAGCTCTTATTACCATAGTAATAATTTGATTTGAGTTTTCTGTAGTTTCTTTAAGCATTTTTCTTGTATAGATCTGACCTATGAGTTTTGTTACTTTAATTCATTTATGTGAAGTAAAAAAATCAACACATGGGGACATATACAATATTTAAAGAAAATAAAGACATAACTGCTCCCTATCCTCATTACTTCAAAATAGCCAGATAGCTCTTTTTTAGTCATTGGCCAAAAAATTATTTGGAATATGTCAAAAGGTCTGTGACTCTGAACACTTGCTACCTGGAGACCTGCATATCAATTTTCAAGCTTTGCCATACTCTTCAAGACTGTCAACCTTAACAGCTTACCAAGGGTGCTTCCTTAGCCTTTAGCTTTATCATCTGATTCAACATTCTACTGTCTATTGCTTACATTTTCTTCCTGACACTCTACTCTTTTGTGACCTTTTTCAGAGCTATTTACCTTTGCCTGTCAGTTTAGGTTGTTCTAGAATGGAAATTTTAGACGCTTCTTCTCTAATAAACCTACTCTATTCCAATGAAAGAGAAAAGAAAAAAAAAGTGCAAACCTAAACTCATTTATTAATAACATATATACAGGAATTAAATTTTGCAACCAAGTGAATAATAGAGTAAGTTCCTCATTTTTTTAGCAGTTTTTTTATAAAAGCTCCAATCTTTGTCCTTCTGGTAGCTATGCTTTTAGGAAGCTCGCAAAACTAATATAAAGAAAAAAGTTGGTTTTTTATTCTTACATAATTGTCGTATGAACCCTTTCACTTCTTATGTTTAATTCCTCTACCATAAAGGAAAATCAGAAAGTATGGTCTTCTGTTTTAATCTGCTCTTTTCAGAGGCAAACAATGAAAAGAGAGTGGCAAAGTTCACCCTACTTCAATTTAATATTTTTATAGTGCTATTCAGTAGTTCACTCACAAACCAGAGAATGTAAGAGACTGGAGATGGCTTACTGTTACATAGCAAATGTCAGAAGATATATTTTATAGAGTTCTAAGGAATTTTGTAATAAGAATACTTGGTACAATTATTTATCAGCGCAGCAAAATAACAAGTAATTTCTCAAATTTTATGTCAGGACTCAGAAAAATCAAAAGCTTATAAATAGGTACAAAATACCAATAGTCCTGGCCTTTTTAAATCTCACTGTAGCAACTTATTTTACTTTAGAATGTTTTAAATAAAGTGGCAAACCTCCTTGAATTAAAACTGCTTTAGAAGTCCTTAGAACAAGAGGATAAATAGCATAAATATATAAAAATATGTTTTCTTGATGAGCATCAAATTATTACATTTTGATTTTTGAATACAAAAAAAGCTAAATCTAGTTTGCTGGAAAGTGGGAACAGATGAATTTCTGGTTGCTAGCAGTTGTAAAAAATCATACAAAATTCAGTAAATGTAAGAGAAAATCATAATATTCTTTTAATGAGAAAAAAATGGAATAAAAATTGATGAACTGGAAAATCTTCTAGTAAAATTAAAAATTCTATGTTGATTTTGAAGTATTCTTGGTTTTGTGGGTTTTAAAGTTTTCTAGATATAAGAATCTTTTAAATAATTTAAATAATTTTGAAGATAAAATTGCAAAACATTTGTTGTTCTCTCTGTCCACAAGTGGCTGCAGGAATAGATCAATGTATAATCCTAGTTCAGAAAAGCAATTGTGAAGAATGTTATTTATTTAAAAATAAACATACGAGATCTACGTGCTACAAAATATTAGAATGTAACACATCATAAATATGTGTGGTATTTTGAAGGTCAGCAGGAGTTAAGCTCTTAATTCAGTTAAGTGCATTTGTGAAACTGGTGACTATATGCTCCCTAGGTCCATGAGGACGCTAAAAAATAGTCTTTTATATTCTGCTATTTAGCTGACACAAAAAACAGCTTGTGAATGTTGTTTAAAATAACAAAATTAGGTTGTTAGCACAATAAAGAATGAAAGATTTACCAAGAGGTCTCTAATATAAATCACTCAATTTTTCTCAGCACACAGGAACAAAGTCCTATAAAGATGGCAAAGTGTAAACAACCAGCAGAATTCCTGTTGTTGTAAAGTAAGTTACTTCAAAATGTAACATTTGGGTAAAAAACTCTCTCCTGCAGGGAGGATGAGGTATGAAGAAAAAGTGGTTATGGTGTCTGTACTTGAAAATAGAATTGTTTAAATATAGCTTTATTGTCACATTGTTTCTGCCAAGTTACTTGGTTAGTTATATAGGTTAACATCCGTCTTTGTGAAGGCCAAAAAAAAAAAGAATCAAATCCCCAAAGATCCCTTGCTTTCTTCCCTGGAAAAGAGAATGAAGAAAAGAAAATATAGGGTCTTCACTTGATAATTCTGTGCATGTTAATTTACTTTTGACAGATATTAAATATCTTGATAATAACTTTTAAACTGAAATTTGCATTTACTTGCTTTTTTTCCCTTTGCAATTCTTATAAATCTGGATAGTTTTTTTAAGTTTTAAGAATTAAAATAGAATGATTGCTGCTGCATCAGAACATTCAGAACAGGAGACTGAGTTGTATGGTTGACAACAAAAATATCCACACAAATTGCTTCAGAAAAATGTAGGGATTTATAAAATATGCAGAAATTGATTGAGGGATTAGTTAATATTCTAACATCAACCTCCCCTTAGATATTCTTTCTAAAACATTTGTCCTTGCAAAAAAAAAAATGTGTATGGTCACCTATAGCAAAAGGTATCTTCCTGGACGTTTCCATGTTTTTGATTTTAGGCAGCACATCAAGGTACTGATAAATCACTCGTGAGTTCCATACACCTTCAATGCACCTTCAGCCTGATCTGCAGTGCTCAAGCTGTCATACTCTGAATCCCTCCTGGACAGAGCTGCCAGTCATGCTAAACCATGTGAACAGCTTAGTGACACAGACAGATGTTCACAGAGAATGAGACAGAGACCACCAAACTCACTCATTTATAAATTTAACAGGATTGGAATATAGGACTTCAATGTGAAAATCTAGTTCATTTATCTGGTACTTTCTTTCAACTGTACTTTTAGAAGATATTTTGCAAGCAAACTATCTCAGTCCTTTTATATTTTTACCGCTAAACCAGAGGGAATACACCTGGCCCCATTCAAGCTTCAAACTCAGCATTCTTCATGATTTTGCAGTAATTCAGAAAACAGCTTTTCATACTAAGCTCTAACCTTTATTTCTCAAATCTTCTTCCAGTGGGAAAGAGATATGACATTGAGGCTTAAGCATAATAATTTTAAGAAGAAAACTCAGAAAAATTAAGTACTTTAAAGCAAAACCTGAAACACAGGAACACAATAACTTAACAGCCTACCAAAAAACCCAACCCAAAACAAACAAACAAAACCAAAACAAAACAAAATAAACAAACTAGCAAAAAAAACCCAACCCAAACCAAAAAAACACCAAAAAACAGAGACACAAAAGATTATAAATATTTACATAGATATGGTTTTGGCTTCAATAAGAAATACCCAAATGTTCTTAATTACTTCAGCAAAACAAAAAAGCATTAAAACATTTTTATCTTTTCGTGTGGTAAGATCATAGACAAAAAATTGAACAAAATAGTAGCAGGAATGTATATAAGCAAGACAAAATATAAAATCACTGTACTTTTAAAACATTTTTTTAGTGAAGCCTATTCTGACACATGTAGTAACATTTTTCTTCAGTTAAAAGTATGATATGTTTGCGAAGACACTCAGAACTAAACTTTTTTCCCCAAAGCTTTGCCACTTACCCTTATTGAAGTATTTTGGCTTTTATGAGACAGTTTACAACACATACCACAGAAAAAATAAATGCAGATATTTATATATTGTCATGACTTCTTTATTTTACTTAATAGTTGAAAGAGCAAGTAACTTTTGTGTTCCATTTTCTGAGACAAAAATAGGGCAAAATCCAGAGAGGAACTTATATCCAGAAATACTGAACAATAGATCATTTTAGGCATAACACTGAAGTTGGTCTTACAGATCCAGGGATGACATTTTTCTTCTGGGAATATTTCATAGCTCTTTAAACTCATACACAAAAGTTAACTTGTGTGCAAAAATTGTATTTGAGTCTATAGTACGTTCATTTTTTAAAGAGAATTTAGCTGAGGGCTAATTCTTTAAAGAATTTCTCAGAGGGCTAGGAGAATCCACAGGTTTAATTTTCTCCATATATGTGGAAGCGTACATTAAGCACACAGGTATGATATACAAAACCAAAAAATTTGAATCTTCATCAGGAAGTCACCTAAATTAATGAATACAAATTGAAAAGGAATGTCTCCTTTATCTTTTTTCACTGCAGAATTTTTCTTCCACTAGCAGTAAAGATTTATAAGGATTTAATAAGTAATTCAGTAATCACAATATAACTAACTATTTCAGGAAGCAAAGAAAAAATAAGAAATTTTGAGAAAGAGGTTTAATATCTCCTATTTTACAATGAAGATTTGAAGTGAGTTGAAGTGAATAACTGCTCTATCATACTGGACTGTTGTATTTTGAATAGAACATCCAATAATGGGGAGAAAGACTTCATGAAATAGTCATCATGTTATTTCACTGAAGAAGGGAGACATGCACTCCATTAGTCCTTTAAAATTTATCTTAGATGCAGTTATATGAGAAGAAATTTAATCCACTCTTTGAATTTTTTTCTAGTGAGTCTGTAAGATTTTCTACCTGCATTACTTTACATCAAATAATTCTTTACTATAGAATGGAAAAAGAAATCATTTTACAGGGAAAGACTGATTAAAAAAAATCACCGTAGATTTTCCCACATAGTGGAAATTTTTTCAACAATGTCCAGAAAAATTTAAATTTCAATGTCTTCATACTGGATCTGTCAATTCTCTGATGAGTGCTTCAAGTTTCCAAACTAGTGAACACTGAGGTGATGAATGATTACTAACTATAATTCACAGGATATTCTAAGATTGACGGTAGGTGCACAACTCTGGAAGTGAAGTGAATGGAAGGAATCACAAATTTTGTCCCTTCAATTGAGTGACTTCCTTCTCAACAGTGAAAGAATTCAGTATTTTTAAGAATTTAAAAAAAAAAAAGTAAAGAAAAATTAGATGTACCTTTGGAAGAGGACTAGTTCATCCAAAGCCAGGTGACAGTTAAGCAAGTATCAAGTGCAGTGAGATGCTAACACTACATTTGTAATTTTTATTTCAAAATAACTTTTAACCTTTTAATTACTTTTTGTTCAAATATTTAACTATTAGCTTAGAAACTAAGATTCAATCTCAGTTTGGGTTTAAAAAAAATAGTGCTGAAAAAATGATAAATTAGCCTTTTTTTCTTTTTTCATGACAACTAATCTCTTAGGATTAGAAAATTATTTATTTCTCTTTTTAAGTTAATTTTTCAATATTAATCCTCCACATATTCACAAATGCTTCTTTTTTATGCTAGGACTCAATCCCCTAGAACATACTGTCAATAATTACTACAAACAGAGGGTAGGAAACAATTTATTTTCAAACACAAATGAAACAATTATTGAAGCAAAAGAGTTATATGCTATATCTGCAAGGAATGCATTTACATACTTTCATTTCTAGAAAGGGCTCCTTGCTTTGAAATGGAAGCAGTTTTCTAACTTAAAGTAGGTAATTACACACTCCATTAAACAAGTAATTAACAGATTACAATTTAAAAAAAAAAAACTTGAAAATGAGCCATTGAGATGCTAAATGTGAGGCAAACTGTTATAATTAGCATAATACTTTTTGAAATGGATTAACAAATACACAATGAAAATGGAAAAAAAACCCAAACTATTTTTTCCTTACAAATCATAAACAAGAAAGAGTATTTATAAGTCAGACAATATCATAGTATAAGAACCTAATGCAAATACCTCATGCTAAATTGTTTACTTAAATAAATAAATAAATAATATTTTAATTCCCTGGAGATATACCTAAAACTTTTGGAAGATTATTACTGCATATGCACCATGCTGGGATCATTCATTATGTGAAAAAACCAAAAGGTCAGATGCTGGGTTTTTTACAAGCAAATATGCTTCTTCTATTAATATGAAGATGCATGTGAAATTTTACCTATCACTATTCTAAACATCAGAAAAAGCTACCATAATGAGAAACATTATCCAATACTTTATGCCTTCATGTCTTGTGTTTATTGTACATCTGATGAAGCTTCTCAAAATCAAGGTTAATAAGCCCAGATAGGGTGGTGAAAGGCATGAATTGGCATGAATTGGTTTGTGGGCTAATTTCTTCCTTCAACCCAGCTGGCCACCTGTCTATTCCACTAGTACAAAATGTGTGCTTTTCAGCTGCTGCCTTGTAGAAATGTTAATTTTACTTCAAAATTAAGGAAACTGACTTTAATAGGAGCCATATCTTTTGTATATCCTTCTTTATATCTCTCTCTTTTTATTTGTTGAAAACACAAACTGTAGACAAAAAAAATTATCAAAGCAGAATCTAGTTTAACCTCTTTTCCACATGTATTTAATCTAGCTATTCTCCTGAATTCTCATTTTAATCATCATTTTACTTCAAAATGGTACATTCTTCTTCTTCGAACCCACAGGAAGATTTTAATTATTCAAACATTATTTTCAAATGTTCTTTCTTCCATAAAAAGAAATTACTAGAAAAAGTACTAATAACATTTTCATTATTTTTATTAAATCAAAAGAATTATTATAGGAGGTTTTAATCAGAAAGCCAGTAGAAAGCAATAAACAATAAACAAAAGCCTCTAAAATTAAATTTTTAATAATANTTATAGGACCTGACAATCAGAGCCCATGGCAATATGACTGTACAGGAGCAATGTTTTACTGAATGCATTAATGTCATGATAAGCTGAATTACTCTCTTGCTAATGAAGTTGACCTCTTCTGGTGTTATTGCTAACCAGGACAGTAAAGAAATTCAAATATCCCAGAATTACTCAAGGCTTAATTTGCATTGAAATAGGGCAACTACCAAACATAGTAAAAAATTGAATTACTGTGTAATACTGAATCAAATACAGTATCTGTGGGTAAAGGAGACCGCAAATCTCACAAATGGGAATTGTTGTAAGAAAACATCAATGTGATGGGTTACTACCACATAGAGAGCACTAATTTCTTCCACTTTAATTTACCTAATAGGTTGCTTTGATGAAGCATCATCTCATTCGGTTGATGAAGGAGGATCATGAGATAAAATCAGAATGGCAAAGACAGTTACTACTCCTCTGACTATCAGCAATTTTAACTTTGTCAAGTGAATAAAGTTCTCCTCAGTTTCTTTCTTAAACATCATTCCCTTCCTTAAACATCTTTCTGGGTCTACTTTGACACTTAATTATTATCATGGATAGTCCTTGTCCCATGATCATGCATGAGAGCAACATGAATGTAAAAGTTGGGTGTTTTCATTCTTCCAGATATGATTGAAAGCTAAAAAATAAACATGCAAATGCATTTGTAAATGTACTGTATTTTATCTTTATTCTTCTATGGAGGAATGATTTATATGAAATTATTAATTTCTACCAAACTCCAGGAATCTTAAGACTCTGATGAATATGATAAGTAGTTGAAACTAACAGTTTGAATTTAGTAAAGATAAAAGCCTATATATAAATACACATAACTGGCAGCATGAGACAAGTTACTCAGACTGATATCATATTGTAAAATGTCCCATATGTGACACTTTCAGTAGTTTACATTTTTGTTCATTGTTTTAAATCTACAGATACAATTCTGGGCTTGTTCCATTTCAGTTACTTTCTTATTTACTATTATTTACTTTCTCATCAAGAATAGAAAACTGTTCTGGAATATTGTTTGGCTGATTATTTTCATTAAATTAATATTTAAAGAATCTGTTTTCTAGAGTTATTCAATTTCTGATAATTTAGCACCAAAAATAAACAATAAGTCTTATTCACAAAAAAAAAAAATTTCTGAATATAACTTTCAATGACACATTAAATGCAATACTTTTTCCCACTTATTTGAGATGTAACTTCTTTGGACATGGGTCTATTGAGCTTGAAAAGAGAGATATTTGAATCCAGATATCCCTAAAATAAGGACCCATATATTTTCAAAAGCAAATAAATGTCCAGAGTTCATAATGTTTCTGTAGAAAATAAAATTCTAAAAGAAGGATTTTGCTATCTACATTAGACTTCCTTATTTTGATTTCCATTGTAATTTCAAAAAAAGGAGAAAAAACTTGATAACACCACCACTAGACTAGCAATGAATTAAATAGTGACAGGAATGGTCAGTCTTATGTTTTAAAAGCTATTGCAGTGAAAAAAATTAATCTAGAAAAGTGCTGTACACGGCCAGTGGATTCTGATCCTCTTTCTGCAGCTGTTAAAGACAAAATCCCTCTCACCTCCCATCTGTAGATTATTTTTATGATTAGTCCTCTTTTCAATGTCATACTTTGCTGTATAGTAACCAACATGTGTGTACAAAAACCATATCAAGAGATGCTACCTAGAACAGCCAACAAAGCTAAGTGTTTTAGAAGATAAACCAAGGCAAACTCACATGACACGTGATACCAATTTCCTCTGTGAAAAAAAAGCACTTTAATAATTGACCTTGTTGCAGACTTCAGTATAACACATAGTCTTGCTTCATGGCCTGAGGAAGTAGTTTTGGAAGCTCATTATAGAAAGATAGATTTTAGAGAAACTTCACAGTTTTTCTGTTCAAACAAAATAAAATAATTTCTAAGAAAGACAGGTAATTTTTTTAGGAAGATGGAAACGTTTTCTTTCAAAAAATTTGGAAGAAATAGAAGGTAAGGCAGAAACTCCTATTCCTATATTGTACATTATTGTACATTTTTTTTATCATAATGTTCTTTTACATTTTAAATGAAATTGTAAAAGCTGTATAATTGTCTTTGGTTGCAATGCAAGATGTAACCAAAAGTATGTATTCTATTGCCATCTGTTAAAAACAGGTGGGGCAGTGTTCTTTACCTCTTCCACCACCCATCGTCCCTCTGGGGGATATCTGCTGTTAATGGGCCATTGAGTCTCATTGCATGACTGATAAAATTACATTATCCCATTGAGAGATGCTCCACCCAGCAGGAGGAGACAAGCATTCCTACCTGGATATAATCTATGGTTTGGAACACCACAGGCAGCCTTTTTCCACTGGATTCCCAGAGGAAGACCAGACCCTTCTACAGGATCACTGCTTCAACAGAACCACATCTGTCACTCCAGGACTGCAGACACCATTTATTTGGACTGCTAACAACACCCTGACCAACAGGGTGTCAGGTTGTATTCTGACTGTCAGTGTTTTCATGCTGCTTTATTTTATTTTAATTTTTCTAAGTTGTAGTTATTTTTTAATTTTTTTTGTTTTATTTATACATACTAGTAAAGAACTGTTATTCCTATTCTCATATTGTTGCCTGAGAGCCCCTTAATTTCAAAATTGTAATGATTCAGAGGGAAGAGATTTCCATTTTCCATTCTGAAAGAGGCTCCTGCCTTCCCTAGCAGACACCAGTCTTTCAAACCAAGACAGTAATTTATTTGTTGTAGCAGAATATTCCAATATCTTAAAACTTAGCAATAAGAAAATTCTGTGATTTTGATGAATAACATTTATCAATTTATCCAAGTGGGAAAATTAATTTCATATAAATTTGAAAGAAATACACTGTGATAAATTTTGCAGGCAAATCCATAAAAAATCAACAATATATTTCAAAATAAAACAGTAAAATTCTATTATGTTATTCCTTATTTTCTTCTAGATTACACTACCAGATAGTTCCCTCTTCCTAGAAATAAACAAACTCCAGTGAAATACACAACAATATCAGACTTCAGGGTTCACTCCAAAAGGAACAGAACCTAGATATCACTTTCATATTATTATTAATTATTCTGTCATTGTTGTGGCCTCATTAGATATCAGAAGTAAATGTCCTACTAGTGCCAGCTACTCTAAGTTTCTTTTATTGGACGATGATATATATTGTTATATCCTCTAATGAAGTTCCAGGATGTCAGCTTTGTTAGAGGCAGACACACAATAAGAAAGTGCAGTAAAGTTTCATTTAAGAAATGTCTGGCATCTCTTCTTGCTTTCATCAGACTGCAGCCTCAGGTGATCTTAGCTAAGGCATCTTTCTTAAAAATAGCCATTTCTTATGATTTTGCAATCAATTTTTAGTCTTGAATGATCCAAATTCCTTAGCTAGCTGTTAATAAAATCTGGATAATTAATTTTATAAAACTTTATTAATGTTTATTTAGATCTGCTGGGTAGGAAACTAGTGATCTGCTCTACTTCTGCTAGCCAGCAAGGTGTGGCACAGCTATTCTTTGCAAGCCTATAGCACCGATAATGCAGTAATTCTTCAGTCTGTTATATTAATAGGATATGTAACACTTTTATAAAATGAGAATCAAACAGGTCTCATGACTAGAACTCTTAGAAGAGATACAAGTAAAATGTATTCATAGTTTATTGTCTATACCTAAGCCCATTGTTTGAGTTGCTCTACCAAAGAATGATGAGTTAGAATTTTGCCTCCATGTCGAATAGACAAAAGCCTTTTGGATATTGAGTTTCCTGTATTACACATATTGCTCTACCTCCTGGGATCATCTATGTGTCTTTCCGTGCTCAATTCCTCTGCATCACTGAGGCTACAGTACTTGAAGTGCATTGAATATCTGGGAGGACTTATGTGGTCCACATTTCTTACATTTCTTAGGAACTTAAACTGTCTAGATGGCATTAATTATAAAAGGGAGGAATCACAAGTAATAATTTGGATATTGAAATACTTTTTCCCAATGTTATACTCCAAGCATAGATGTACACTGTTACGTACACATGTAACAAATTCTGGGGAAGACTCTGCCCCATCAATCCTGTTTTCAGCTTCTATGGAAACAAGCGTGTGAGGTGAGAGGAAATGGAAGACCATGTATGCTTTAGTATCATATTGGCACTGAAAGAAAATCAGTTGGGGAAGACGCAGATCTCAAAGTTGACATATAGTTTTAAGATATTGGTATAGAGAACATTTTCTGTGTGACATATTGAAGCGGTGCAGGTTCCGGCCAGCCCTGCAGCTGCATGCCTCAGGTGCCGCACGCTAGAAAGCAGGGCACTCAGCCACGTGGATTCTTTGTGCAGTGTGAGTGGGGGTGCGATCAGTGGTGTAGAAAAAAAGCAGGACTCCGACCTGGGAGTAGCAGGGAGGTGTTTATGCCAGGCAAGGCGCTCAGGAGGGAGTGACGGGGCAGGGTGACAAGGGGTTTTGCAGGGAGGTGGGTACAGGGGGTGGAGATAGGGCTCTGCCAATGGGATCACGGTAGGGGTGGGCGGGAGCGATTCTCTGTCAACTGAGGAACAAATGAGGAAGGACACAGGGAGCAGTTGCTGAGCCCCAGCCAATCCCTCGACGCTCTCCCTAGAACCTTCTGGAAGGTAGGGAGACATCTGGACAGGATTGACAGGAACCAGAGGTAGGGTTTACAGTGACAGGTTGGGGGGGGATCGGAGTGAACCAAATGGGGAAAAACCGAAGGGGAATGCAGAATAAACCATTTTGAAGTGTACAAAACTTCAAATACAGAATGAAATACTGAAACCCTAAAAACAAACCACCACAACATATGTTAATAATATCATGAATGTGATCATTATATGTTTGCTCTTAATGAGGGCTTCAGGAGGAAGACAGCAAATATATGTTTCACATTTAATTTAAAGAAATATAAAAATGACCAGTTGAATAGAGTGGTGGGTCATGATGGAGAAGTAACAAATAACTCTACAGAATTAGTATCCTCTTAGAACTAAAGTTGCTATAAAAACTAAAGACTTTGTGAAACATTCTGGATAACATCATGCTGTCGTATAGTCCAAAAGTGCAGTTTTTGACACATTCCCTTAAGTCCTTTCATTGCGTATATTTTTTCATAAATAAAAGATATTATTTGTTTTCCTAAAATTCATATGTTCAAGAAACAAAAGATAAAAATAACTACTTTTATCAATTTCACCTCAGCTTAACAAGCTGAGAGCTCTGAGGCATAAACATTATAAAAATGTACAGCAACTTTACAAAACAAAGGAGCATTATCTATAAAAATCTTGAACCTCCATTGGCTGCCTCTTTGGGCTATCATTTATATCTGTACAAAGAAAATGTGTAGTCATACCAAAAAGCTCACCTATTCCAAGCAGAGAGTAGCACTTTTTGGTCTTATTATGCACAAAAATATGATTCCAGAAAAGATTTTAATTGTGTGAGAAATTTGAGGCTACTTATAAATCACTTCCAAAAGGATGTCTTGCTTTTCAAGAAAGATGATAGAGATATTCATCTCAAAGATTTTGTTCCCAGTCTGAGATATTCTAAAAATTTAATCAGATGCAGAAATACAAATTAAAGCATGTTAATAAAATTATACATACTTCACTAAAGTTCCCTGTAATAATAATGTAAGAGACAAAGTGATTGAGACTATGCTACAGGGCACCTTCCATTAAGTACATCTGAAGCGGTAGTTTAAGCTCTTGTTTATGAAAGCTGTATGGAAGATATTTTATATTTCACTAAGTACTGCACCTATTTATGTCTTACAGATGCAGTGACAAGGAGGAGATCTTTCTTAATCTGCTTCTCATCAGCATGTATTAAAAACCTTTGCTAGCCATACTTAGGTGTGATATATGTTTCCTAAGTTCTCAGTGTTTCAGCAAAAGTGCCACACACATTACAATGATAGTTATTAGTGCTACTTGCATATAATTGCTTTGTATGTACCTCATCCATGCAGCTATTCATATATCAGTGTTAGAAATGGGTTTGGAACACCACTGTCAGCATCTTGGTACAGAGGGCTAAAACAAACATATTTGTTATGATTCCCTGTGCCATCTAGGATATTTGAATGTTCAGTTCCCATTAATTAGCATCCAAGTTCCCTGAATGCCTATCTCATCTTTCATCTTCCATGTATCTTTCACGAAACAGCTTATAATCTTTGACGCTGTGAACTTCAGTATGCTTAAATGTTTGTGCATGGGAAATAAAGTTCTTATATAACCTGATAAAAAGGTTAAAAATACATAAAATACATAATAATATGCAAAAAGTTGATACTTTAGAGATATCAGGTATACTTGTTAGCAATACTTAGAATTACTCTGACAGCTTTCATTACAGTTACTGTCCCACTAATTTCTTTAAATATTTTTCCTCCAAAGAAATGCAGTCAACTATGTTATAATTAACTTGGCTGCCAAAAGATATTATATATCAGCAGATGCTCTACCGGCCTAAGGTAGTCAAAGAGTGGCAGCTGTATTGTTCAGTATTTAATCAGGTCAAAGCTGTGGCAACTTTAATTATAGTTATTGTCAAGATGCTGCTTAATGCTTGCAACAAACCTTGTCATATGTCAGCTCTTGAATCTTTTCTTTTAGTCATGTGTAAGTGAAAATACCACCCCTGTTAAATTTGACAGGCATGATTCTATAACAAAAATTGGTATATTGCTAGATAAATTTGGGGTAATTTCGACATGTAGTGTAGGCAAACATATTGAGGTAAAATGGAATAAATCCTTACTCTTGTAGCTAACAGCGAGGATAAGAAACAGGTGCAGAGAAAGTGAGGCCAGCAAATCACAGAATCTTTTCAGTCTCTTTTTTAAAAAACAGTCTCACTACATAAACCACACTACTTTAAAAGCAAAATATTATCATGTGTTATTGTGTATCATTGTAATCTATCCACCTGAGTCATCACACTATACTAACAACATATAAGGCCTGTCATTCATGCATCTGCCACCGGGCTCAAGAAATGAATGTCTAATGGTCCTTTGCCCTTTGTTTTCCAATTTATAATGTCTTGTTCTGCATAAATGTTACATTTTGAAACAGTGTCTCATTACTACTCCTACACCAATAGTTTGGCTCATTTCCTGTTTTTCTCCAGGTGTATCCGCACTGTATCTCCTCTCCTTGGGTCCCAAGGCTCCATCTGAATAAAATAAAATTACTTCTACCAAGGAAATTATCTGAAAGGATAGTTGGCTTCAAAATCTTCTCCCTGTAAATCTGCCCTATCTTAAGGATGGATAAGCTTTCATTCTGTCTGTTCACAACAATCCTTCAACATTATTCTGGCATATACCATATCACACTATTGTTCCACAAGCAATGGTTGAGTTGCATGCAGCCCACACTGTGGATGTCATGCTATGAAAAACAAGACAGTAGTATCATTATTTATGTGGCAAGTTTACGTTTTCATAAGGGGTGTTTGTTATAAGCAGAATCTCCTAGGATGTGTCAGAGTACAAGATAGTAATTTAGATCCTTTGTCTGCTTGGTCTTTTGCTGCAGTTTCTTTGGTGATCTGGTCCCCATACTCTTAAGTATGATCTTGTAAGGAGTGAATTGAAAGGAATAATCACTTCTCTCTAACTACTGGCAATGCATCTGTGTTCAGAAACAGACGGAGAACTGAGCACAGGCACAAGGCCTGAAGGGTCAGGACTCAATCCACGATGACCTTATGCCACTGTACCTGGGTGAGGTAAGCTGGGCAGCTCAAGGAGTGGCAGATGGAGTCAGGCCAGAGTTCAGATCACCATATGTATTTTTGGTGATGATGCAGGTCTGAGTCAAGTCATGAAGTCAAGCCACATTTCACGGTTAAGTCCAGCAATTGTAACTGGTAAGAGAAATAACCTAGCTACTGCCAGGCATGTCTACCGTGATGGAGCAAGACTGAGGCTGGGCCAAAAAGTCAGTCTGTAGGTCAAAGCTCAGACCAAAAACATCCCTAGCCAGCCATGTGTAGAGCTAGGACAGAGCTAGAGCCATGTACATGGCAAAACATCTCAGGCATGGACTGAAGATGCAGGCCCAACGACAGGGGTGCTTCCAAGGCCTGAGGTCTGCCCAATCACTGCCCTACTCAGCTGGGCAGGGGAGACAAATTATAAAAAAAGGTTCATAGGTCAAGATATGGACAAGGAGTGGTCACTCAACAATTCTTGTCATGGGCAAAAGAGACTCAGCTTGGGGTATTGGATTTGATTTGTAACCAATCATATCAGAGTGGGATAATGCAAAATAAAATCCAAATCCACTGTAGGGGCCTGTCTCCACAAGGCTGAAGATCCTAGCAGGATCCTGCTACAGCATGAGCTTCCCACAGGGTCAAAATCTCCTTTGGGCATCTACCTGCTCTTAGAGTTGGGTCTTCTACAGACTGCAGGTAGATCCCTGCTTCCCCTCCTGCTCCTTATTCACCAACTTTGGTGTCTTCAGAGCTATTTCTTGAATGTGCTTACTCGAGCTGCAACTGCAACAGGGTTTCTCTCCCTCTTCTTAAATCCATTATCCCAGAGGGCTACCACCTCTGGTATCCCAGAGGACTACCACACTATTGCTGATGGACCCAGTCTTGGCCAACGTTGGGTCCATCTTGAAGCTGGCTGACATTATCTTTGACAGATGTAGGGGAAGCTTCTGGCAGCTTCTCACAGAAAACATTCTCTTGCCCCTAAGCCTACAAAACCCCTGCCATGCAAACCTAGTACAATTATCCATGTCTGGACCAATATAATGGGTTCAAAGGAAAGAATGAGCTAATCAATATGAAATGTTTGGGGAGATGAAGTCTAATTTGTAGTATATGAATATATGAGTGAGTAGGGGGAGTTGCTGGGCTCTCTTGGTTTGGTTTTCTTCTTACTGTGTGTGGTAGAAAAGGAATGTCTCTTACTACTTGGGGACTTTTTTTAGAGGCAGATATAAAAAAAGTCCTTTTTTTGTTACATATAGAGCTTTTGTGCATTCATTCAAGTAGTTTACACTCTGATTGTGAAGGCTATTAATTTTAGTGTAATAATTGCCTCAAAAAGCAGTTAAAGAATTAAAAAAACCCAAAAAACCCCCAAAAGTTCCCTGTGATTCATAACAAGTTATAATTATGATGAGAATAGATATTAATTTTCATATATTGCAATGGAATCTAGGAAGTTAACTGTAAATCATCTTCCTAATGACTGCAGAGGCGCCCTGTGTACACATTGTACCTACACACTGTAGGTACGCATTGACGTCTATTCTAGGCATCAATTCTTTTCTCCTTCTGATAAAAACAGTAAGACTCAATTCCCAGTTACATAAAGGCAAAGCATGAAAAATAACTAAAAAGCCACCTAGATGTCCATTTCCAAAGAAAAGCCATGATTCTTGGTGATTCATAGTAGGATATTTTTTTCCAAGAAGGATTGAGTCTTTGAGCAATAGAAAAGACAGCAGACAACATAACAAAACTAGTAAGGGAAGCTATCTAAATTCTTTTGCCCTTTGTTATCACAAAATGAAATGGTTTGGGTTGGAAAGGACCTTAACAATTGTCTAGTTTCTACCCTGCCATGGGCAGGAATAGGAACTAGTCTGGGTTGCTCAAAGCCCCATCCAACCTCGCCTTGAGCAGTCCAGGGATGGGACATCTACAGCTTCTCTGAGGAACCTCCAGTTCCACTTGAATTGGTGTTCCAGTGTCTCACCACAACACAATAAAGAATTTCTTCCTAAATCTCATCCAAACTCCTTCTTTCAGTTTGAATCCATACCCCTGTGTACTATCACTTATGCCCTTGTAAAAAAGTCCCTTCACAACTTTCTTGTCAGCCATCCTGTTACTAGAAGGCTACTGTAACGTCATCTTTGAATCTTCTCCAGGATGAACAACCTCATAAAACCTGAATTCCTTATATGCACAATCCTTCACAGGAATCTAAAAGCATCACAGTGCAGACAGCTTGAGAGCTTAGGAACTCTTAAGAAAATTAGGACTTCTATGTTATTTATTTTGATTTTGGGAGATAGAAACATAACAGTCATCTTTGGAAACATCATGGAAATATTAGTAGGTTTTCAATCTTTATATATGTATTTCTTGGATTTAGTGGGCCAAACTCCTGTTAATTTTTTATTAATATATCACTTTTTTCAGTTTAGGGATTGAAATTTTCCTAGTTCAGTAAAATGAGTGAAATTCATAATTACTAATGGTGGCCGTTTGGAGAATATAAAGGTTTTACTGGAGCCTGAAAAGTTATTAAAAGAGATTACCTTGATTGGTTAATCTGTCATCATTATTATCTCTCTAAAATCTAATAGGTTATATTGCCTAGGTTTTGGATGATAGTCGTGGATAGGATGCATGTTTATCAGTTATGAACCAATTAATTTATACTGTAGCTATGCAAACATTATGTTTAATACTATGTCATATTTTATTCTCCTGATGAATTTCCTGAAGATAAGTTCTCAGCTCATAGCTTCTAATTTTTCAGATAATTTCTACTAGAGGCTTACGATACACAATTCATTGGACAAAATAATTCAAATAAATGATGGTAACAAGTTACATTTTTATAACATCTTTCATCTTGACTCTTTATCTAGTGTCTCAGTAGTGCCTAATTTTGTGATACTTCAAGCAGAATCCATCCCTCATGTGTACCTTTTCTTAGGTACACATGAGGGATGTGTACCTAATAGCTAATACCTAATAGCTAATTGCTATTTTGATGTGAAAGTGGGCAAGTAGACAGGCAGCTCTTTCCAGACTAAGAGAAAATGTTAATGGTCTTTCACAGATGATTATAACAGAACTATTTGTAGAAAATTCTTGTTGTTTTTTACATGTCAGAGTAAGAAACATTCTGAGTATATATATGCTTTGTACATGTCCCTGCTGTAAGAAACATTCTGAGTATATATTTGTAGCAAACACACGAATTGGTCTTTGAAAAATGTTCTTTTCATTTTCCTTTGGGGTGCTTTTATATAAAATTTTATCAGAGATTATTACTAAATAAATAGTAATTCTTTATTATGTTATTTCTTGTACTGGTGAATATTTGTCATGTGAAGAATGGGAAAGTCTTCATAATAGTATTATCTGCCCACTGACAAGAGAATTAGAAGAGTTACTCAGATATACTAGTTTTCCCCAAACCCCCATCAGTATTTTTACTACCTGGTATTTAAATAATTCCTTATAAGTAACTTGCTCCTTAGATGACAATGACAGCAACCAGCAAACAGCAACTACAACAAACAACATAATACAGACCTCCAATTCCAGACTGATCATAAAACAGAAATTCTGGCAGCAGATTCTGAGTTAAACATCACGTTTTACAGCTTTATATTTAACATATCTATCTTCAGTAAACGCTGAAGATTTCACATAAAAATACTTTATATTGGGAGAGAATACAGAATGTTATAGTTTAATGTAAACAGAGTTCAAATAATGTATGAAATATTTTTCTTCTTTGAGCTACAATGATATCTAAACTATTAGTAGGAGTAACAGCAGTCATTCAGAGATGAATCTCCCAAAAGTAATAATGCCCTAATTCTACCTTTGCTGAAGACATTGATAAATTTTCATTATATGTAACAGGAAGAGAATTTGGCCAATGTTTTGAGAACTCCACATTTAGGCTAAGCTTTATTCAACTGCTTAATTAAAATTTCTGCTTGTTTTCTACTTGGTTATTATTCCTATGGTGAGCTTAATTGCTGCTATATGAACAGTACATTTGCCTGGAGATATTTATTAGTTTTCAGTTGAGAAGCATTCACTTGTTATACACAGTTTGTGGTAAGTTTTGTTAAGCAGTACTCTACTTCTATGCACGTAGTTCATATGATTCTGTAGGGTGAAACTATATAGTGCAATTAGTTTCAGTTGTCATTAAAAACAGACAGTAATATCTTTATTCCTTCAGATGCAGCAAACTCCTCTCTCTCTACTTGCTTGGGTAAGTATTATTATGGCACTGCATCATGCTCTGTGTGTGGCTGGGGATTTTCAGAGGTTTTGCAACTTTCACATTCCATACATGCACAACATTCCATCTCAAGTTCATACTGAAAGCATTTGTTTTGCAACCCTTTTTTTTTTCCCCCAGTATCAAACCCAGAAGGAATAATTATGATAATAGTGGAAGGCAAAAAAATTTGCAACAATTAATATATCTGTTAAATACAAGAAATGTTATGTTGAGTCATTAGATATGCTTGCTTTTACTCTTTAGTATTTGACAGAGGATTTAATCTTCCTTTTTATACTGTACAATTTTGACATGCTCCACCTTCCAATAACTTGTTTAACTCTTAATCCTCATCATTAACTTCAAAAAAGTGCACCGATCCCTAAAGCATTTGGGAGAAATAAATTGACACACAGACATATTTTCTCAAACACAAAACTCTGAACCATTCAGATGGATAGTGAATGTAACCAGTGTATCTATTTAGCCATCATCCCTCCGATGAAATATGGTATTGTTTCAACAGTATATGCTACACAGGTGAATAGTTCTAGACTAGTACACAAGGTTCAAATACTCCTTTCTTTTCAGAATTATTGTATTCAACAAATTTACCTTCTGAAAATACACTTATTTACCTGCCTAGGTTTTTTCATTGTCTCAGTACAGACACTATTTGATAATTATTGTTGTGTGTTTTTCTTGAAGACATTTTGAATAAGTGTTTCTATGTAGATATGTATCTCTTCCTCCCTCTTATGATGTCATTCAGCATACTGCAAATACACAAAAGCAGGAATGACAAATGTATATTATACCATACAAATGTTAACACAAAGTATGTTTTTTCTTATAGAAACATTACTGCCTATGTTTTAAGGATCACATTTTGATATGTACATTGTTTTCTCATACCTAATGACCATAGCAAGATGTAGTTTTTCTTGTATTTTCTTTTCTATTTTATGTCTTCATTGCATCACACTGTAACATCAAGTTCTCCATTTTCACATCACAACTATTCTTCAGGAAAACAACACTTACTAAATATTTGTAAAATACATTTATTCCCAATGTTTGAGTTTTACTTAAAATGTCATCTTTGTGTACCTTGATTTCAAGACATGTTGAATTTCATGCATGTAAGAATATCTACAATTACTTATGTTTCTTTTTCGCATTTAAGTAATGTTTTTAACAGGAGCTGTTCTGAGTCATTTTCTCAGTGAAAAAAAAAAAATTGGTATCTTAGTTACCTACAAGAAAAAAGTATTTTTGTGAGTTTCTAATGTGTAGAATTGTGTATAATGCACAAATTTCAGTCATGTGTCCCTTAGTCATTCTGATAAAGTTTCTAGTTTAAGAGAAAAATAATGCAGCAGGGGTCAAAATGCTAACCCAGCAATGTTTCCAAAGTCATGTGGTTTATTCAAATCCACATATTTTTTCTGACAAAATCCACAAAATATTCTTATTCTTTACAAAAATATACATCTATTATGTCTGTTTTCTATGTGTATGAGAGCAAGTTAAATAGTCTAATATTTTCAGGAAATGGACAGCTTAGTAGGTACAGCCCAAGGAGAGGCAAAGACAACTAAGAGGCCATTATGTGGATTAATTCAATAAGTCATTTTAGCCCTTGGAAGATATCCTAGTGCCCTAGAATTAGGCAATGACAAAGTTGAGCTTTATGTCTCTTGTGTGCAATCACTTACTTCACCTTTCAGCTGGCACTGCATGCCCTTTGGCTATTACTGAGAATGTAGCTGAGTTTTAACTCATTAATGTGAGAGCAACTCACCAGCTGACACCGAAGGCCTTGTGCTTAAATGGGCATGTTCACTGAATTCTAGTGGGATTCCTTTGTTGTGAGTGAGCATGGATCACAGGGAACAACCTAATTGCTCAGCAGCAGACGACATACTGACTCTGTATGAGAGAACTTATGTGAATGACTCATGCCAGTTGTCTGAAGAAGTGGGCACAGTTACTAAATGCTTAAATGCCTCTTTTAATAACAAAATTTTAGTGTGGCTAGGGAGGATGTAAAAAAATTAGGAAAATTAAATGACCTAGAAATGTTATTACAAACTAGTCTTGCATTCTTTCTGGAAGTTACTTTGTAATTCTACTTTGTCAACTCAGGTTTATGTTTTCATTTAAACCAACAAGTTTGACGTGAATATAAAGTAACGTACTAGAAAATAGGCTGCCAACTGTCTTTAGAGTAAAATCCCAAAACCCAACCAAAAAGACCTACCTCAGTTGTGACAGTAGAGCCTGTTTTGTCTACTCAGTAACTCAACTATTTTACACTACTTGAAAGATTTTTTCATGTATTTCATTTCTCCACTTCACTGTGCCATTTGCCCTATGTATTGTCATTAGTTGCACAGTCAAGGATATTATTTGCTGTTATTATAGATTTTTGGACTAAGCCTCCTCTATAATAATTTACTAGGATATTTTTGTATAGAAAGGTGATAGTTCCTTGACAAAAGGACATTCTTTTGTTATACAGCACTACACACAGGGTTTTTTTCTGATCTTACATCCAGGTTTGTCTAGAGTTCCTTGGCTGCTTAATGACATACCTCATACACATGAACAGAAAGGAAAGATTCCAGAATAATATCGAAGTGTTTGGTGTGTGTATCTTAGAGCAGACTACAGCACTGGGATGGCGGACAGTAATAGTGAGTGGTCAGGTAGTTGGACTAGATGATTGTAGGTTTTTTCCACCTGAAATTTCTATTCTATTGTAGTCTAGTCTAATCTAATCTACTCTATTCTAGTCTATTCTATGCTGTTATTTTAAGTAAATATAGGTAAACCCAGGGTGGAAAATCATGCAGTGCTCAGGCCAGATAGAGAAGTGTGTAGCTAGGAAGAGGAGGCTCTCCAGAACTCAGAAGTTTTAGCAGCAGTTGGCTTTTCAGAATTTTAAGCAAGAATGGCTTTTTGAATTTCACCAATGCATCAATAGAAAATGCCCCGTAATGTCAAAGTTTAGCATTATTCCAGGAAAAATAAAAATATTTTAGAATATTTTGTAATCCAATTTATTACTTTTCTGCATAATTCCAGTTACATTAAAGCAGAGAGTAAGAGTGAAGAGACTGAAAAAAATATTTGGTGTCTTTTAATGCGTGTTTTTACATTCTTCTTTGGCTATAGTGAAAATGTTCCCCAGTAGCATGGAGAAATGAATCACTGTGCAACTAAGCAGAGGGTTAAGTGTCACCAAAGCCATTCTTAAACAAGTGAATCACAGAATCACAGAATATTCTGGGTGGAAAGGGACCCAAAGGATCATTGAATACAACTGTTGAGTGCATGGACTGTACAGGGATGCCAGTGTAGTTCTTACCTCTCACCTCTCAAGGCATTATATTGTGAATTTAAATACCTGAGAAGACTGCAGTTTTCCACAGAAACTATTTTATTTGTTTTAGTTTCTGTTTTAGGCATTTTTGGTCCACCAGCTCTCAATATGAATATCAAGCTACATAAAATTCTGTATAACACAAATAGTGACAAACATCATTCACTTGCTGAACTGTAGGAATATTATATGCCCTACTCTACTTTTTCAGGTAAACAATTAATACTTGATAAAATTTAAAGTGGTTAATTTAGAAAATGATCCCATTTAAAATTATTTTTTAAAGTTTAAGAATTCATGAAATCAAACCATCTCAAGACAATGTCAATTATTCCCCAATAAGAAATAATATTAATACTGTCTTAGGGGAATAGATCCTGCAAATTTCATTCATGTAACTAGTTCCACAAAAACCATTGAAACTATGCACATAGTGGGGGTGATTAATGTGAGAAAGGCTTGCAAGATGAATCACTTCAGGTATGTTAGCTTAAAAAAAAAAAGAAAAAAAAAGGCCATATTTCAAATAATATAGAACCAAAATTTAACTGAAAGTTAAATCTTTGGAAACATAGTTCTGGTAAAATTGATGTTGAGTTGGTATAAGATTATTTATGAAATGCTAGTTTTGACACCAAACATTACTTTGCTGGCAATTATTAAGCTGTTTTGATTTACATCCTCTTGCCATCTGGATGGTGTATACAGAATATGGTTGCGAAGGTGAGCCAAGGTTAGTTAATGTAAAGGTACAGACTGTACTTTTCCATGAGATTTGCATGGAGTTCCAGGAAAAGGGAAAGTTTCCTTTAAGAAAAAGCAGTTCTACATCCTCCTGAATCAACTCAATTGATATGGGATGGGAAAGATTTCTGGCCTCTTCTTCTCATTTTACATTGTGGCACTACTGGGGTTCTATTATAGCAAGAGTATGTGCACTTGCATGCTTAGTTCAAAGGGGATGGGAATAAAGAAGGATATATGGAGACAGGACCCTCTGAACTTCTCAGTTTGTATATGTCTGGCCACAGTTTGGCTTTCAAAATGTGTTGTCAAAATAGGAAAAATAACTATGCAATTCCTTAACAAAACTGAAAAACGATTTCTTATCCACTTACCATGGTACCTGTCCACTTCCCAAGGTTTTATGGTTTGGTTTCTCAAACCATGAACATGATTCCATTTGAAGTTACCAAAAAAAGAAAAAGTAAAAAAAAAGTCCAAACTGTTAAAACTAAAAGGAAAAATATAATCCAATAAAACAGTTATTGTAAAAAGTTTGTTTAACTCCAGTCTCATTTGATACTGAAAGATGGTTATAGGGAGTACAAGAGTAGTTGAGTCAAAAAGTGTGTGTATATGGGCAGAAGAGAAGGAATGACACACTGTTTGTTAGTTTGGAAAATGTCACATGATTTCATAGGTGGGACTCCAAATAACATTGGGAGCTATTACTGCTAAAATATTAAATTTATCAGGGACAGAATTATGTATTGATAGATTGGAATACTTACATCTGCTGAAATTATAAACAACTACAATTACACTAGGAAAAATTCAAAATATATGAGTTTATCAGTGAAACAGAAAAGATACATGACAGGAAACTCAGGAGTAAAACTGACTGGTCTACATTGCAAATTTAAATGATTGTGCCATATCATGCCCCAAACTGTGGAAGTGATTCTGATCTCTGTAGTAATTACATGCTATTGACTTCAGTCAATTTTCTTCAGATTTGCACAGTTGTCAAATGACAAATATATCCTATAGCTTTTGGGAAGGAAGTTTTACTTTTGAGGTTCAATATCTATCCAAGCTAAAGCTTAAGGTGTTGGTAAAAAAAATCAATAAATAATTAAATAAACATGAAGATGTAAGAAGAGGAAGAAATACTATGGCATGATTACTGGGATCATAAGAACCTTGCAAAAGTCAGTGCATTTACTATGCACCTGGGATTTGGAAACAGTGGATGTAAGGATAGCAATGAAGTTACAAATGATAATGCTACCAAGCAAGCTACTGAAATAAACTGCAAACAACTTACAAGTTCATGGATTTTGCAATTCAATACATCCTAAGGGAATAGTTTTAGAAGTGAACATGGAAAGTTCAACACCAGGCGGTGTGGAAATAAGCATTTCACAATTTCTAACACTTGATTTAAGCTGCCTTGTGTAAACGATTTATATTTCTTTTTAAGACTGCATTATATCTGGTAGCAATAGTAACAATAGAAACATTGAAATCTGTAAAATGGTTTCTCTTGGAAAAGGAGTTGATATTAATGAATGATTCAGCACTTAGAAAACAGTATATTTATCAGTATCAACAGTAAATTGACAGCAGAGTGAATGACTGGAAAATTTCACTGGAATATATCAGTGACAATCTTTCTTAAACCTGGTAAGTTTTTATGGAAGAATCTCAAAAAGACAGAGCAATTTCTCATAGAAATAAAATAGCTTTACTTCTATATCTACTAAGTAAATTTTTGAAGTCAGTATGAGTATTGTTGCTTTGTTATTATGACATAAACATATTTTTCTTCTTTATATTAAGGTGGATTTGGTAACTATTTACTCTTAGAGTATGTCTTCATTTCGGCTGGTTTCTAGTAATATTACTGAGAGATGCAAGAGATGAAGGATCAGTTGATAGCCAGAACATTTTTTCTGTCTTAAATTTTTCACTAGAGGTAAAATTATATAGATATATAATGAATTTGTGAAAACAGTATCACCAGTGATATTTTATGCAATTCTGTAGCATAAAGACTCTTCAGATCAAGAGCTTTTTTTTTTGGTTGGGGTGTTTGCAGCTCTTTTTTTTCACAGAATATGCCAAGTGGGAAGGGTGCCTCAAGGATCATCCAGTCCAAAACTTGGCCCTGCACAGGACCATCCCCAGGAGTCACATCATATGCCTAAGAGCATTGTCCAAACATGTCTTGAACTCTGCCAGGCTTGCTGATGTGACCACTTCCCTGGAGAGACTGTTGCATTTGAATGTCATAGAGCTGGTGATTTATATTTTCTATTGTGTATAGAAGTATTTGTAGATTCTTGGTAGTCGAAGAATACCTTGCCTTTAGTTGTCTTGTTTTACTATTTGATTACTTCATTAGTAATTGCTTAATTTTTACCATCTATTTAAATGTCATTGCATTGAATGTAAAATTTAGTGTTTTATTTATTGTAACTTGGTAACGTCTCTTAACATATATATAGTTGGAATAATAAAATTAATGTAGCACCTTACCTCAGGAGCTGTCACTGAGCAAGTGTTTTCATAGGACTTGTATTTGTTGTCACTAAGGGTTTTCTTTGTGGCAGTTATACAATAGTCTCCTACTGAGATATTCTTTCAGCATTTGTTCCTCTCTGGATTTAGAGTGTTCAGTAGCCAGACCTGTACATTAAAGGTCATTTTTAATGAATGCCAGGAATCAATGCAGGCATGTGTACACAAATACCTGCAAAGAAAATGCCACTTAAAAATGTTTTTATCTTGAGCAATGATATGTTAGGAAATGAATTTTAAAATCCAGGACATTTCTGTTCTCTTCAACATTGTATTTTATTAGTCTTAGTCTAATTACAAGGACATGGGGAATTTTTAAAATAATCTTCTCTATGTATCTTTACAAAGAGTAAGATTCTATGTATCTATGTGTGTTCGTGCTTGACTGAAGGATCAATTTTTAGCCTATAACAGATAACACGGCTCAGATGCCAACACAGGTAACAAGCCGGGGAAAGCTTTTTCAAAATTTTCATATGCTGCTTTTTCTGCAATGAAACATTTAAAATCACAATGTTGTATTATAAGCAAACAATAAATGTAGCTACAGAAGCCGTATCAAAAAAATTACTTTTTCTCTATTTCTTTTATTTTCAGTACAATTTTACCATAGGCTCAATTGTAACAAGACATAGGGCATGATTCGCTCTTTATTTACTTTAATGCTGCTTCATCCTCTTTGACTAATGATAATAATATAAACACTGCATAGCTAAATGGCAAATCAAGTTCCATAAGTACTAAGTTTGTTGGATTTTATCAGAACATTTTGATGAGGATACTTTCTCTCCATTAAGTAAATTCCTTTTCCAACTGAACACAAAAGTTATTTAACAGTTCTCAGTAATACTAGATATCAGTCTGGTCCTGACATGAAGATACCAACTTTTTTAAAAATTTCCCTCTTCCTGTAATGCCAAGTAAGTTGACAAAGAGCAATAGATTTAAAATTTCACCAAGAAACTAGAGATAATTAAAAAGGTATCTGAATGAAATCACTGAATTTAGGACTTTAGTGAGCTAACAAGCCTCAGGTGGGACTCCCTAAAGATAATGCTGAATTGGAAAGTGCAAAATAACTGGGACCAAAAAAAAAAAGTAATAAAATTCTGCTATTTGAAAAGAGCAGAACTGTCTTAGTGTTTATGCTTATATCTTCTCTTAGATTAAACAGAAGCTTTGTTAATTCGGTTGTCCAGTAAAATATGAATAAATAAATAATACTACTCAGATACTATTAGTGCTTTCACCATTGTGCTTTTATGTAAAGAGTTATGATGGCATGCTCGACTAACATTCCAAAAATAGCCCATCCTTTTACAGCAACAAAGTAACACTCTACATGAGTAAGGGAATGATGGCAACTAAGTGGTATTTTCAGCCAAACACTTTGTTAATACTGTCTGTTTCTCAAGCCTGTTTACTAGCAAACTTGAGATCTGAACATAAGACCAGAATGGAAATCCAGCATTGTATGAAGCAGTAATTTAGGATATTTCTTCATAATTTTTCATCATATAGCATAAAGTGTACTTCCAGTTAAGGGTTTACAGATAAAGCCAGTCTCTAACCCATATGACAGAACTGGCAGTCACCATGAAGCAAAGATCATGATGGGTATGCAGTGACTTCTTTTGTGTTCCTATCTAAGAGGAAATAGAGAAATTGTCTTTCTTACCTTGTACTTTGTCTAGCAATATTTTTTTCTGGTCAAATTTGGATGAAGTAATTGAAGACATACAGCAATTTTATTGGGGATAAAATGACAGGTTCTTAACAGACCAAAATAAATAAAATTATATTTTAAATCAAACTTCAATCTTATCTTTTCTAAGCACCTTTTCTGAAAGTATTTAGGGAATTTGCGTCTATGTTTATGTAAAACACTACTTTTTTCTCTGCTATCTCTTCTGGAACCCATGTGTGGCATGAGGGAATGTATTAACATTTTTCATGCTACTATCAGGAAATATTTGATCTAATCTGAAAAAGTGTAAAGAACCCAATAGATTATTACATTTGAGGTGATAGAGTATTATGCATCAATTTGGCCCTTTTAACAATAACAGGAGATCGAGTACCATTTAACTGACAGACACTTTTTAATACCTAAATCCTTTAGCCCTGTTCAAGATGAAATTATGCAGAAAAAAAAATTTACATCAGTTAGAGCTAAGTCTCCATGTAGATGCTTTCGGATAGTCATCAGTACCTGAAAAGCCTTTTGAATGGTTCTGAGAGGTGATCTCTTCTTGTGCAGCTACGAAGGTGTCTCTGATGACTTGCATTACCTGTCTCCTTTTGGGACTCACTCTGTTGTTTAGGTTCACCCAGTCATGCCCTCAGACACATTTCTTAATCTTGTGTTAATATAAATTCCACTTACAGAAGGCTGACCAATGAGGTCATTTGAACCTCCTATTGCCCCAAATTTTACAGCGAATTTGAAAAACTATACTGAATATTCAGGGATTGTTTCTTTTTTTTTTTTTTTTCTCAGAGTTTTTGTCTCAGTAATAGTACTCACATGTAATGAAGATATCCATCAGACTTAGTTAGGTCTTGATTAGCCTGCAGGAAAAATATTAAATATGAATAGTAGAGAGATATAATTCCTGCAGTACTGACTTACTAAATAAGCAAATAAAACTTACTTCTGCATGAATAAATATCACTTAATATGAGAGGAGATATTAAGGTGATGCACTGTCCAAGAGTTTTATTATCAAGTCTGGCTATTATATGTTTGCAGGAACTACTATGATATCTTTAATCTTCTATTTTGAATGACTATGTGACAAGATTTTTGACATGGAAAATAAATGTGAATTATTCAACTGAGAAATAAGACACTAAGATATAAAATCAAAATTAGCCCTGCAAACAAATAAAACATAGAGAAGCCTAAATTCCCAAGGAATCTAAAAATACTACCATGAACAATGAAATTACAACCATTGGGAGTATATAGAATTTCTCAAGTCTCAAAAATGCAAGGCAGATCAATGCCAACAAACCTATATATCAGTATATATCAGTATATCAGTATCAACCTATATATCAGTACCATTTACAGAAAAAAACCTTGACCATTTTCCTAACTCATGTGTGAAGCTTGAGCCTGTACAGGTGCTCTGAACAACCTTACAATTTCTAGTGCGAGAGTCCAGGTCTTGCTTTTCACAACTATGCACTCTAAACTCCAGGCTACAGAAACATCTGACTTGGTATCAGTAGACAAGCATTTTATAAGTTTTACCAAAGTCAGTAAAGAACATCATTGTTTTTCTTTTTTAAATTTGAGCACAGGAAAATTGGATGCCAAAATTCGCCTTGATAACGTCCACTTGACTCAATGAGATTACTTTGATTTAAATTAATTTTTGCTTATGAAGCTGGAAGAAGCTTATATCCCTTCATAATCTACATTTCCATTGAATAGTTAAATTTACCTTCAAATGTAAACCTCTTTGTAAACCTGAAATTCTCATGAATGTCTGGTATGCACTGGTGCCTCATGACAGTGTTTTGTCATGAGGCACCAGTGCATACCAGACACTCATGAGAGTGAAACAAAGCAAATGCCCTTGTGGGAGAGGGGTCTTCCAAAGCAGCATCATCTGTCCCCTGCACCTCAACCACCTCTGTTAAGAGGAAAAGAAAGGTAGTTGTAATAAGACATTCCCTTCTAAGGGGAATATGCAAACTGGACTCAACTCAGGAAATCCAAGCTCCCAGGGGGCTTGGTTAAGGGCCATTACTGGAAAACTCTCCAGTCTTGTAAGGCTCCCTGATTACTAGCTGTTACTAGTTGTTCAAGCTGGTAGTGACAAAATAACAAAGTTCAAGGTCAGACAAAAGAGACTTCAAGGCCTTGGGACGTTTGGTTGAATAATCAGCTAGTGGTTTTCTCAATCCTTCCAATAACAAGGAATAATGATAGGAATAGGCAGGTCTGTCAGGTCAGTGTGCAGCTCTGAGACTGGTGTAAGCTGAAAAAGTCTGGGTTTTTTGGCCATGGGATAATCTATTCAATGCCTGATCTACTGACACTTGGTGGGATCTGGAGGGGAGGAAGAACCTCTCTAGATGGGAACAAGATTTCTAGCACAGGGTAATTGTTGATAGAGCTTTAAATTAACTTGGAAGAGGGAAAAAAAGAAAATACCAAGCTCGCAAGTGATGAACAATAGGGTGGTGTGTCAAAACTTGAAGAAAAGAGCACTAATGGGATCCTTCAACCTGTATCATGAGAAGCTGGCTATAAAGTACCACTCCTGAAATGTTTCCACATTAATGCATGCATCAAAAATGAAAAAGACAACCTTGAAACTTTGACCCAGTCCCAGATATTTGATATCCAATCAAAGCCTTGTGAGGACCAGATGAAATCACTTGGTTTATTCAGCCTGGAGGAGACTTAGAGGAGACCTCATTGCAGTCTACAACTTTCTCATGAGGAGAAGAGGAAGGACAGACACTGATCTCTGTGATGATCAGTGACAGGAGCCAAGGAACACTGGAACAGGCTCCCCAGAGAAGTGGTCACACCACCAAGCCTGTCTGAATTCAAGAAGTGTTTGGACAATACGCCTGGGCACATGGTGTGATTCTGGAGGTATCCTGAACAGGGCAAGGAGTTGAATTCAATGATCATGATGAGATTGTTCCAACTCAGTTTAATTATGTAATTCTATGAAATTAGTAATCCAATTAGAAACTTTCTGAAGAAAATTTCTGTTCTAGGCATCTGGTAAAATGCTGAAGCACTACAGTTTGAGTCCCTTAGGATTAAAATAATAAAACCCTAGTGTCAAAACCAAACATGTATTGTACTTCAATGAAAGCATCACTTATATTTTATTTGTGGTTGTGCTGGTCTGAAAGCAAAACCAGTGAGAGACTCCAAGTCAGAAGTACAATTTAATAAGAGCAAAAGAAGTAAAATAAAGTAAAATAAAATAAATTCAATTGTATAAAATACCACTGACAGAGTCAGAATACAACCTGACACCCTGTTGGTTAGGGTGGTGGTAACAGTCCAGATGAAATGGTCTTGTCGAAGCAGTGGTCTTGTAGAGAGGTCTGGTAGCTCTTGTCCTGCATGAATCCAGTGGGGGGGAAAGCTGACTCTGCTGTCCCAAACCCAGGATTATATGCAGGTGGGAATGCTTGGCTCCTCCCCCTGGGTGGAGCATCTCACAATGGGCTGATATCATTCAATGAGTCATGTAAATGGTTCTTGATGGCCCATTAAACAGAGACAGCTCCCAGAGGCAGTTATCTATGAGTCATAGAGCAAGGCATTGATGGGCCATTAGCAGAAGATAAGGGAAACACTGCCCCACCTGGTTCCAACACCTCATGAAGATGGTGATAGAATACATACTTTGGGCACATCTTACATTTTTAACATAGGACAGTGGTTAAAGGGAAAAAGAAACCTGTGGTTAACCAAACTGCAAGAGGAGCTTTTGTACCTGGCAGCCAAGGTACTGATGGTGCCGGGCCTCAGAGATGGCCTTTGTGAGAATAGGTTGGGTCTGCTCCCCGCCAGAAACAGACAATTTCAGCCATTTCCAGTGAGTTCTACAACAGCCCCACCACAGCAGACATGCCAGCCTGGTGGCACTTCTGTGAATGTGATTAAGAAAGAGAAAAAATCCCACCCAGGCAGAGGAGGAGGGAAAGGAATTCATTGTGGAATGGTGAACACAAAGATCAGAGAAGGAGGTGGAGAAGGTACTGCAAATGCCAGAGCAAGTGCTTCCCTGTAGTCCACAGAGGGGAGCAGAATCCATGCTGCAGGCCATAAAGGACTCCATGGCGGAGCAGGCAGGTATTTCCTGAAGGACCTTCAGCATGTGGAAAGTCCACACAGAAGCAGTCTTATCCTGAAATATTGTATCCCATGGGAGAGACCACATGCTGAACCAGGGGAAAAGTATGAGAAAGGACCACCAGAGAGGAGCAGTTACATACTGACCATTGCCTCCAGTACTCCATTCCCCCAAGCTGCCAAAGGTTGGGAAAGTAGCAAGAGGTATCATGTTGAAAAGGAAACCAGCTGAGCCTGGGCAAAACAGATGTGTGCTCCCACACAAAATTTTGATAGGCTTGGTTTTTTGTTTGTTTGTTTTTGTTCTGTTTTGGGTTATGTTTTGGTCTTCAGTACCTGAATATGCTTTGGCAATGAATACTACTATGTTTTCCCTTCTCAAGTCTGTTTTGCCCAAGACAGTAATGGGTAATTAATCTCACTTTATCTAAATCCATGAGCTTTCTCATCCTATTTTTACCCTACATCCTGAAGAGGAGGGTAAGTGAGAGAATTGTTGAGTGGAAAACTGGCTGCTGGACAAGACTAACTCTATTGTAGCTTTCTAAGTGGCAAACTATTACTCAAATTAGATCTAAGAGCTCTGTGTCTGCAGTAGAGGCCAGAACATGCCAGGGCTAACTCTTCAGTGAAAATGTGCCAGAAGAATAAGTAACACTTAGGATACCTCAGGAGAAAGAGGGAAACATCTTAATCTTCACAGGAGGATTCAATACAAAACAAAGATACAGAATCATTTCTGAAAAGTTTAATAAAATCCTTTAAATATGGACTGTTATATAACAAAATGAATTCAATTCCATCAACTCAGACAAATGTACTGTCTAGATCAACCTTACAATCATTTAAAATAACTTGAGAAGCTTTGTATGTGTTTGTTATTTCATTTTTTGAAAAAAACCCCAGTTTTTGTTGTTACCCAAAGCTAGTAGCTGGCATAAGCACTGATAACACTGAACACATACTTTAGTGTAAGGAATTCTCTGAGGAAACACCATGCACAGGAAACTATGGTTTGTTGCTTTTCTTTTCTTTCAATAAAATCAGGATATTATGAGCACCTGAAATTCTGTCTTTTTCTGTCCTGCTTCTAAACATAGTTATACCATTGCCACCACAGCCATGCTCTAAAAGGATTGTATGTTTATTATTGACTATTTTTTCTAGCTTTATATAAAAGTACATCTAAAATCTGAACAGTAATAACTTCAGCAGGTATTCATGACTTGTTTATAATTTTTTATACATTTTTTAGAATATCTCTTCAGGGACTATGGCCAGTAGTGTTTTCTGCACCACAGGGTACATTATAAACAACAGCTGCCCACAATTACAATTAAACTACTGAAATGAGAATTAAGAGAATCTCTTCATGAAAAATTTCAGCTTGTCTCATATTTTATGAAGTATTCCAGTGGAACCATAGGTTTACACACATAAACAGAATGTGTAGGTTTTATGGGAATAGAAGGGGTTTAGCACATGAATTTTGAAGGGGTGAAAAATAAAGATTATCAGCATTGAAGTTTGTATGAAGGTCTATATATTTTTAGGGCTTAATATATATGTTTATAACTATAACTGTTTATAACTATTGCTATTATCAAGTATTAGCTAATAGAACATATTAATTCTATGTAGGATGTTTTTCATACTGACTTTCTGAAAATGCTTTGTTTATGCTTTTTCAGCACATATAAAATCCAGTTGCTTTGCCAGTAGAAAGTTCTCAAAAGTTGTGCAGCTTCCAAATGTTACTGGGCAGCTAAGAAATGTTAGCAGCCTTTGCTTGCTCTGTAAGGTGTGCTAACTTGCACATAAATCCTACTCCTGGGGGATATTTAAATGTGTTTTTAATCATCTGTAATACCTGTATCGGCAAATTTTATTCTTTACATCTATGCTATACATTACTTTTTTCAGAAGGTATTTCAAAAAAGTATGTACAGGTATGGTATATATTGACTTTCATCATAGTATTTTCAAAGATGTAAATGTTTGTTACATTTTTTCTACTACATTTTTTCCCCAAATAGGAAGCTTGTATAGAGAATAAAGTAAATGGCAGCACTATTAAGGACTTGTCCAAAGCTTTGCAAAACTGTGAGAAAGCCAAGAAAAAAAAAACAAAAACTTTAAAGTTGTAGAGCAGGGCCAAAATTTATGGCCACATTTCTTAAACTTAATCTAACAATCTTTCTTAACTATCTCTGTGCAATATGTCTATATAGATATAATAACTTAGTTAAATTTGGGAAAAAGAGGCCCTCATTCATATTAAGAACTAAATCAATTATGGTGCAATTTTAATATTAACAATCTGCTTCTACAAGAAAGAAATAAGAGAAACTCTTTTACAGAGGGAAAAACTTAGTTAAAGCATATTATAATCCGTCCAATAGAACTATAATAGACAAATTAATAGAAATGGATAATAGACTACTAACTAAAAGTTCATTTAATAGCAGTTCCACCCCTATTTTTCAATAATGAGTACTGAAAACAATACTAGTTGGCAACATAAACAAGTAGTGTCAAACACAGACAATCTCTTTTTTACTCTAGAAATATTTGGCATCATCATTTCTTCTCTTCAATCAACCTCCAGTAATTTCTCTAAAGGCTTTTGTACTTCTCTGAATAGAAATAATAGCACATATTCTGTTTTCCAGATTTTCATTGGGATGGGAAGGCAGTCACTTCTGAATTATAGCCTACTGTTTTCCTGGGTTTGCTCTAGACCTGTCTGCTAAAATCTGTGTGTAATATACTTCTTTTTTTGAAACAATTCTTTTAGAGTCACTGTGTGTTGGGAAACAAATGTTGTTACTGCATTGGTTTACTTTTGTCCATATACTTAAATCGTTATTCTTTTGTGACCATATGATTCACGGGTGATGCTAGAAGCAAATGAGTAAATTATGAATTCTCAAACCAGTGTGATATTTATAAGGTTCTTTATTTTTTGTGCGCTGACAGACATTGATCAATATAAGAAACAAATGAATTCACTGGAAAGATGAAGTAATCTTTGTTAGAATATACAGTAAGCTATGACTTCTCAACTGAAAAACTGGAGTAACAGCAGATTCCCACCTTTTCAAGTATGGGTAAATAATGCATTTGTAAAGATATGATTCTGAGAAAAATCATATCAATATATATATTAATTGATGATGTAGAATTTTTATTTTGCTACAATATACTTCTGCTGTGAATTGTGTCAGAGAATAGAAAAATAAGAATTAATCTGAATTAGCAGCTAGTTAGTACTGGAGGCTGGGTCAAGGCATGTGGATGACAAGGAGGTGATTATAGATAGATACAGTTTCAAAAAGGGCAAATCATTCCTGGCTAATCTTGTAGCCTTCTACATGGAGTGACTGCTTTGGTAGATAAGTGAATAGCAGCTGATATCATCTACCTTGACTTCTACAAGGATTGATACAGCATCTCTGTCTTTAAAGTGGAGAGATGTGGGTTTGATGTGTGGATTCTTTGATGGGTAAGAAGCTGGCTGCATGACTGCATTCAAAAAGTTTCAGTTAAGGTCTCAATGCCCAGATGAAGATCAGTAACAAATACTGGGGTCTGTATAGGGACTGGTGCTGGTCAGTATCTTTATTAATGAAATAGTGAGACTGAGTGCAGCCTCAGCAAGTTTTGGGATGACACAAAGCTGAGTGATGCAGTTGATATAGTAGAGGGAATGTATGTCATCCAGAGGGATCTTGACAGACCGGAGAAGTAGAACACTGTGAACCTTGTGAACTACAACAAAGCTAAGTGCAAGGTCCTCCAAACTGGGCCATGGAAATCCCCAGCAGCAGCACAGAGTGAGAGATGAACTGAGAGAAGCCCTGTGGAGGAGGACCATGGTGATAGTGGCAGGTGAAAAATTAGACATGAGCTGGTAATGTGGACATAGAGCCCAGAAAGCCAAATATATCCTGTGCTGCATCTAAAGCAGTGTGACAAGCAGGTCATGGGAGCTGATTATTCTCCTCTACTCTGCCCTCATGAGATCCCACCTGGAGTACTGCATCATATTCTGGAGCCCCCAGCGCAAGGACTTGGACCTGCTCGAGGGATTCCAGGCCATGAAGAGATCAAGGGACAGAAAAGCCTCTCCTATGAAGACTGAAAGAGCTGGGGTTGTTCGGCCTGGAGAGATGTCCAGAAAGACCTTATAGCATCCTTCCAGTACCTAAAGAGGACTTAAAAGAAAGCTGATAGGAGAAGGAAGAAAGGATTTAAACTGAAAGATGATGGATTTAGACTAGATGTAAGGAAGAAATTCTTTACTTAGAGTGTGGGAAAGCACTGGAACTTGTTGCCCTGAGGAACTGTAGATGTCCCATCCCTGGAAGTGTTGAAATTTGGATTGGATGAGACTTTGAGCAAATTGTGTATTGGAAGGTATCCCTGTCAATGACAAGGATGCTGAAATTAAATGATCCATAAGTGCCTTCCAACCCAAATCATTCTATGAATTCATCATTCATTATGGTTGAAATTCTAGCTTTATGGAGGGAGTCAGTGGAGGTATAGATTAAAAACCAAAAAAAGCCAATGTCCTAACTACTTCCTATTACTTCTATTACTGCTTTAACTACTGTTCCAACTAATTCCTAATTGATCTGGTGAATTAAACTCAGTTTACCAGTGAAAATCTGCATAGTACTAAAAGAAGGTTTACTGTAACTTCTGCACTGTTGAACTAGGGTTTCCTTTCCACCCCCTAAGCCAGCAGCTAAAAATGGAAAGAACCAATAATTTTCATTTTGTAGAGAAGAATCAGCAGTTAGATTCAGCAGGCAAGCCTTTCCTTTTATTCTGCTACTCATGAATAAAAGCAGAAACCATTTAATATGTCAAAAATAATGGAAAATTTCCCTAGGGATATTTTCCATCTTGGCCTTTGCCATCATGCATCCTCAGGCTCATATTGCTTTTCACATTGTACATTGTTGTTGTTAAGGTGGAAACATAAGCAATTAAAAAATAATATCCACACCGTTTCCATGGAGGCCATTAGTGTTCTTCACTATTGTGGTTTTTGTGGTTTTGTTTCTTTTTATACTAATGAAGTCCATTTCCTTGTGTTCATTTTATTGTAAAATGTATAACACTAATGGATTAGACTGACTTCTTCCTCCGTCAAGTCTAATGCTGTGTAACAGTTTGTTTATACTGTTGGCTGCCTTAAAATAAATAAATACATAAATAAATAAAATATTCAAGAAAAAATAATAAGGAAATACCAATTTTATCACATATCATTAGTGGGTAAATTTGTTGGCACAGAAGTGACAATATTGCTGACAATGATTTTGGCAAAGACAGGTCTCTTTAGCTTAGTGTTTGATAAGGTGGTACTTAATTTGCAGCTCTGAGGTGAAAGACAATGGAAGAGCACACAAAAAGATGTGGAAGTCATTACCATAGAACAGCAGTTGGTAGGAGAATAAAAGCCACAAGTAAAAGCACAAGCTTTGCAAAAATTAAGTTATATAGTGCCATTTATTTTTAATAAAGTCTTTCTATAGCTAAACTTTCATTTCCCAAACATAACTTATTTAAATTAGTTTCAAGGGCCATTTTCCTTATCACTGTTACAGAACAGCACAAGTTTTTTCTATTTCATTTTTCATGGTAAAATAAGAAATAGGATTACAGTGTTTTGTCATCTTTCCAGATTTATCATTGGTAAAAGGTACTGCATCACATTAGAAATGGATCCAAATGGTGGATTCTTCAATAGTATTGTGGTTTTTTAAAAATATTTCTTTTCTTATGTTCAGGAGATTTTAAAGATCATACTCCTCAGGAATCAAAGCATGGATTAGTAGAAGATCTGATGAGTCATCTGAAAATGTAATCAAATAAGAATTGCATTATTGGCTCTGTTCCAACAATTCAATATCTTAAACAGCATTTATTCCCTCCCTCGGGTTTTTTTATATATTACAATGCTTTCTTTGAATGTTCACTGACAAGTTTTGACCAGGCTAGCTGAAAGAACAAAGCTATATATAAATTGTGCATGCACAAAGGGGTTCTGTCCTTCTTCATAAGTGTACACGCAACAACATATAAAATAAAAATGCATAAGGAGATGCTGCCTTGGCAGCTGAAGCTCTAAGACACAAGCTTTATTCACATGCACACATACATAGCCTTCTCTGAAATTATTTGGGCTGTGCTAGCTGAGAACCCAAGGAAAAAATAGTTTGTTGACATCAGGGTTCATAGAGACATGTAGAACTGTTGTGGTCTGAGGATTTGTGGCAATCACATAATTCCTGGCATATGGCAAACCTCATCTTTTGTCTTTCTTGTTAGCTGCAGGACAAACAGGACTTTGATAAAAAATTTGTTTTGCTCACATATACTACTTTACTAGACTTTATTCGTTTTCTATTTCATGAACATAAAGAAAAACAAATCAAGTATGAATCCTGGAATTCATAATGTCCTTTTAAATCGTTACACTTGAAAGGGGATTATTAAGTCACAATTCTGGTTGAAGAACTCTGTCCTTAATGCTACCACTCTCCTGACAGCAAGGAAGAAAATTGCACGCATAATGAAGACTTGATGAGGTTTATTTCTTTTCTTTTGTAACATCTGGGAAAGAAAAAGACAAGCTGGGCTAAGAGGTCATGTGCTGTCCAATGTTACTTGTTACATTTTAAAGGCTTGATTTGATTGAAAACAACCTTCTCTAGGAAATCTAATATCACTGTTAGAATCTGAGAGCTAAATTTTTATGTTTTTATTCATGTAGAAGAACCCAGTTACTAATCCCTGACTTCAGAGGAGTAATTTAGAGGTGATACATTTATAATTAATGTTTCTTTGCAAGCAAGGACACTCAAATTAATACTAAATTGAGAAACAAATTATTATCTAAGGAATAGAAAGCCCACCTCCTTCATTCTTTTCTATGTAAGAATTCACCAAAAATAATCCATGTTCTGTCTTAATTTATACAATGTACCCTGCGAAAGACTGAATATAGATTCAGAAATACAAGTAGAACAAATCTTTATTCAAACTTAAACTATTTGAAATTAGGACTAATGCAAGTGTAGGGTATACACTGAATTTTTAATTTTCTGAACTATCAGATATATCTCCTTGGAGACAGTGATAAGTACTTTGTATAATTGATCTGAAAGACAAAAATCAGAAGTTAATGTTCATACAAAGCCTTTCATTCCTATTATATCAATAGTTTTGATCAAATTATTGGAAAAAAATCCTGGAAGTGTGATTTGTTTCAACCACACGATATCAAAAACTATAAACAATAAGATACAACACAAGATATGAAAACCTATAAACAATTGGCTCACTACAGGTCATATAGGAAGTAAGATTAAATATTGTAACAGGCCACACTTGTCTTAAAATACATTGACGTAATGAGAAACTACTAAAAAAGAAAACCAATCAAAGCAAAAGCAGTAATGTGTTACTGCTCCAAGACAGCCTTCAGACAAGTGAAAGAGAAAGAAGTACAAGGACATCTTTTGAAAGAAAGTAAGTTTAATATTGACTGAATAGATTGGAATAGCTGAGGATAACATTCAAAGTTGGGAACACTTATTGGCTCATATCAGAGACTATAACTGTAACCTTAAGCAA
The DNA here is from genome assembly GCA_013397195.1 of Hylia prasina. Lineage (NCBI taxonomy): Eukaryota > Metazoa > Chordata > Aves > Passeriformes > Sylviidae > Hylia > Hylia prasina. The sequence continues at coordinate 837,196 of VYXD01001990.1, read as the reverse complement.
AAATCGTAAAGGATATATGTCCCCAAATCCCTGATTCTAAGAGGTTTTTCCACAGAACATAAGTCAATACACTTTCACTATAGGTTTAAATAATTCAGGTGAACTGTAAGGAGCATTAGATCCGGATGCAAGATTATCTCACTAGGTAACAAGACACTTAGATTTTACATTCCCAAGGCGAACTAATTTAACTTATTTGTACATCATATATGAGGTTTTTTACAAGAGACATAGTAGAGAAATAAGAATCACTAAGAACTTTCCTATTACAATTCATAGCAATTCTCAGAGTACAAGTGGTATAAAATCTTACGTAAACCACCTACTATGTTTTTGTCTCAAGCACTAGATCCATGAGTTTCAGTTCCTAGAGGGCAGGAAGCTATCTAGGAAGCATCATATCAGATTGCCTTTGTTCTATATAGTTCCTAAAGTATCAACTAGCAAACTCCAGTCTACTGTCAGAGTCAGGCAACATGATTAGTTTTGGTTCTCATCTTTCCTATTACAATTCATAGCTTAGTGAAAGAAGATAATCTTCTTATTTGGGCAATATAGAATTTATGTACTTATATTAAGCTAAAAAAGCTGAATTTGTTTGTTTTCATGTGTTACTAGACCACTGGTTTCTTCTCTAGCACAAACTTTTAAAAATTCTTTTCCAAGAATAGCACATTTTAACACGACTGGTGAAGAAATTAATTCTGGCTCTGTGTTTTCTTTGGTGAGAAAAGCAAAGTAGATATAAAAGTATATGGAGAAAACAATTGCTATACCTGCTTTTTTCAGGCATTTCTCGGGCATTCTAAGTAAACATACTGCAAGAAAATGCATGAGGTAAAGAGTGAGACCAAAAAAAAATGATGTCACAAGGAGAAATGTCTGAGTTCTGACTGGCTGTAAGAACTTTGTTATTGCTATTTGCACAGATATAGGGAGGTGCCCTCTGAGCTGCAACATAAATGGAGTTAAAAACTGACTCATTTTAAGTGCTAGCTGGATAATAGATTTTATTATCTAAATTAACAAATCAACTGTATGAATTGAACTGAGTAGTTCAATTAACAATGAACAGATTATTTTTCCTTAGAAACAGAAATCTAACTTCTGCAAAACAGTATAATACAAGATTTAATTATTTAAACACATAATGAATGAGGATATTGAGAGAAGTACAAGGCCAAGACCAAATAAAAGTGGAGTTAAAATTACTGCAATAAACAGATAAATAATACCATTCACACAAGAAATTTATTCTTTAAATCTTTATTTCTGATGAATCATACTCCAGACAGAACAAGGGCAGAAATGATCTGTAATCAGACAAAACTTTTAAAGAAGATTTAAGAAGAAGAAACACAGTTGGGCTTTTAAGAGACAAACAACAGAATCATAAAGGTCTGTGAAGACAGCATTCTCTAGAAATAAAAGGAATAGGTTGGATATTAAACCAAATAAAATAAGAAACCACCTGGCCCTATATTATTCTTATACAAGGATCGAAAGAACCCCCAGAAGAAGCCAGTTTTTAAGACAGATCTTNAAAAAAAAAAAAAAGAGAGAGCGGGGGGGAAAAACCCCAAATAATCAAGTATAGTACAATCAAATAATCAAGTATAGTACAATAATTACAGAACTGGGTTTAGTAGCCCAGGAGACCCTATGGTTTATATTTTCCATATAAATTCTCTGAATAAGGTTGTTATAGCTAAAAAAATGTGGTGATGGGTGGGTACAGACCTGGAAAATATCTCCGTCAGGATAGTGGGATCCAGTGTGAATCCTACTATGTTTAACCTTGGCCACCCAGTGGCCCTTACATGGACTCATCAGTTGTAGAGGCATACTTTCAGAGGCCAGGAAGTTTGCCATCTACTAGTCACAGAGATTCTAGTCTAGTCCTTCTTTAATATTCATGATAAAATTATTTTTTCTGATCTGGGTTTTACTTTTTAGATGTGAGGGAACTTCTCTTTTAACGAGTCATGCTTCTCTCATCCAACATACTGCTCTTTATTCAGTGAGTCACAGGAAAGATATAGATATCTTTTCATGCTAATTCTGGTTTTGAAGACACCCAAGCTCTTATACTTAAAAAGAAACTATCTAGAATAAAGTTTTCAAACTAGAATAGCCTAATGTGATTCCACATGTTCAATATGTAGAGATAGCTGTCAATTGAAACTCAAATCTGAGTATGTGAAACAACATGAAAAGGGAAAGAACTGAGATGTTTGCTGTTCAACTGAGGAACTTCACCAAGTTTCTGAAGCTATTTTGCTGCTGTTTCCCCAGTACTATTATCTTCCAGTGTTTTCTGCAACTTCTAAAAGTCACACTACACTTAGTGCCTTATTTCTTATCCTTTAATGCCATCAAATCTTAACACTTTACAGTATTCTACGGTTCTTTCCTACAAACTCTGGAAAACTTCATTTAAACTTTACTTCCTTTCCTTTCTTTCTGAGATGCTCCAGGCAATTTATCATCAAGCGATGAACTCTGCTTGACATCCTGTATTCCAGTATTTGTACATCATATTGCAGCCTAGTAACTTCAATGGGTTTTTTTCAGGTAGGTGTCTGTGTCCAATCTAAATTCTACTTGCCTAAGGGTTTTCCCTATTGGAACTGCTACAAGCTGTCACACCTGTACAAGTGACATTTTCTTATTTAACCTTGACCCATATCCCAGTGAATATAATTTGAGTGATTTTTATATCATCATCAATTTTCTAATAATATGGTCTGGATTTATTTATAAATCTTTAAACTCTGTAAGTTATAATGCAGAATTATTAGATGTGACAGGATATCTAGAAAAACTTGCCCTTAATTTCTATGCCCGAATAGCTAAGAAATTCTGAATAAAATGTTATGAGACTGAAAGTAAGAAGATGAGTTTGTAATTGACGTATACAATGTAGGAAGGTAGTAGAGATCCCCTTTAAGAAAATAATGCATGTAAACTTTTGAAATTATAGTAATTTTTCTCAGCACAATATCATTCCTCCCTTTGTTTTTCCTTTATCAGGCAGACCTGTATTTTTTTTAGCTGTTTTTGGTCATGATTTTCACAACTGAAGATGAAAATAATTAATCTGAAAAGTTGTGTAAGATTTTTTTTACTATTATCCCACCTTCTGATTGTATTTTAAATATTTCTTGATCTCTTATTAAAAAGCACCACTCTTTCACAAAGAAAAGATTCTTTGTATTATATTCCTCTATTGGTGATAAGCAAAACTTTGTCAGTTTTCATATATCAGAAGCAAAAATTAAGTGATTCTTAACCTAGCTTGACTGGTTTTTGTAACCCTACTAGTTATAAACCTTAAATATAAAATATTTGCTGCAAGCAAATCACGCTTATATGACCCTGAAGTAGTAGCACTATCCTGAGCCTTCTGCTAATATAGAAGTTGGATGGTTTTACATTGTATTTAATGTATTTATTCAAATTGTTATTCTCTTACCTTTGTGAAATGGAATGAAATGGTATGAAGATAAATAAAATAAATTACTCTAAGTGTCCTGATATACATTTCCAAGTGTGAAAATCTGCTGGAAAAGCATTTGAGAGACATTGTTGATTAATTAGATTTGACATGTAAACATTTTTTTCTCCTGTTAGAAGAACCCTTTAGAAAGCCTCATTTCTCAGGTATTTTTGAATGTTGTTGATATTAGAGAGATTGATATGTTTGTTTGTGTTCTCTGACAAAAAACTAATGTCATATTTGAGTAGCTACAGATTTTACTTATAAAACTCTAAATAAATAAAAGTATATGCCCATCTAAACTGTTGTAGCTTTATAATATTTACCAAAAAAAAAAATCTTTGAAGATATATAGCCTACCTTTAAATTTAATACCTATGAGATTTTGCATTCTGTCTTTCTTGATTTTGGCAGAAACTATGTTCTTTTTAGGCCTTCTCTTCTATGCTACTTTCATAAATTGATGTTTCGCATAAAATGTTCAAACTCTGTTCTGATCAGAAACCTTAATGACACAGGAGTCCTTACAATGTGATTTCTAAAATTAACAAAACATATTTTTATTCATATTTCTCCTGATTGTCTACTGGCATGGGAATATATAAAAGGCAAAACTACTGTCTATATTTTCCCTACATATTAATACATTTAAAAAATCTATTTTGTGTGAAAGAATATGCTTTTGAAAGAGGTCTGTGTTATTGCTTGTCCACTTGTCCATTTGAATAAATTTGAATGTTTTGAAAGAAAATAGTATGATATGAAAGTAATCATAAAATGCATGCTAATAATATGATATTACTTTAAGCCAAAAAATAATTATTCTTTTGCATTAAGAAAGACAAAACCATCATAAATTAATCCATTAATGCTCAGAATGGTGGTAATTTCTAGTCCTCTTATGTGTTTAATGGCTTTAAATGGTCATGCTATGTGGAATTTAGAACACTATCATAAAATGTAGTGAATATATGATGTCCTCAACAGATAAGTGCTTAAAAAAAAAAGTATACTTATATTAAATATATCAAAACATTCTTGAGATTTGATAATTTGACCACCCCAAGTAAATTGAAAATGTTTTCTAGAATTCACAACCTAAAGCAGAATGATTTCATGAAGACACTCTGGAGAAATTCCTTCCATTATAATTTCTCTGTCAAACCTTCAAAATTTGATAACCTACAGCCTATCATTCCACTTAGTCTGCAGTAAGTGTTATCAAGTCAAATATCAGGGGATTCCATTCAGCTTGAAAGAATAGGTGTTACATACCAAACTTAAATATGATTCCCTTTTTGCTGCTCCTTACCAGAACTTAGGATACAATTCAGTTTAACTCCACTTTGAAATTCCCAGGAATTTTTTGTCAGAGTTTTGTCAGAATTTCAGACTCTGTCTAGTTATGTATTTTTGTTGCTAGTGTCAAAGTTCTGTGTCACTGGAGCACAACTAGACTCACTTTTATGAAACATATAAACTAAACCCAGCTGTGATATCTAAAACTGTTACATGTACAGATTAATAGAAGTTCTGGAATTAATACTGAAGCCAATCAAAAATCCATAGTTGAAAAGCAAGTTCTCTGAAGCTTAAAGCTGTCTCCTCTCAAGGACTGCAAACTGAATGCACTCCTCTGGCTTCTGGAATTTTTTAATGGAGAAGCATAATTTTATATCTACACATACATATATATACACACACACTTTACTACCCTTTATTTTACTGTACCCCCATGCAACTGCATACTGTTTTGAACATGTGTAATTTTATTTGACTGTATATGTGATACTTCTTCAGTATAATGATGATACTTCTGTTTATCCTGGTGCCCAGACACAATAAAAACAAAAATTCTCTGTGCCCTAAACCCCTGCTTCCTCCAGTTTCATCAGTGATCAATCTACACAAATAATTCAATTTTAAACTAAATATCACATGAAAAGTTTCAGCAAGAATTAGTTAGTAGTCTGTGTCCCAGAAGACAGAAGGTTTTCTGGAATCATAAAGTGCGATTAAAAAGGTTGGATTTGCCAGTCAGTATCTTATATGAGTGTTGAAAATGCATTTAAAGCTAATGATATGCAAAGTGGTGTCGCTAGGAAATGCAGTTTTCACTCATATGGATTTACAATCTCATTTACTTGTGTAGACTCACTAATCTGATTGTAATCATGTTACTTATCTTTAAATCTTGTGTGTGGCAGCTGTACATCAGAAATGACATACAGGTGGGACTGTGATATATTAAATCAATTTAATCACATTTAAATATTTCAAGGTCTGGTCTTCCATAAAAAACTGTCTCTTAAGCAGGAAATATAAAATTACCCTCAAAACATAACAAACTCACAGATACTTATGTCTAAGCAAGGTTAAAATATTTTAACATTAAAAGTGACCTTAAAATAATATAATTATTGCTCACAATTCAGAACACTCAGCCAGCTGTTTGCTTACTTTGTGATAGAAGAATTGCAATGCTTGTTGAATTAAATATATTTTTCCACCTATTCAAGGGGAAATTATAGTCTTTAATCAATTTATATTTATAATTTGATATTTCATAAAAATATTACTGCGTTCTCTCACATGTATGCAGAGCACCTAATTAGATTTCATCTTGATTGGTTACTGGCCAAAGGGACTTAGATCTAGAATCCAGTAAAATTACTTCAATTCCTTGCATGATTTCCAGTGTACCTTAATTTCCTGTGGCATTGTCATTTGTAGTGACGAAAATTCTGAAGACAGGCATTCTTCCAGGGGCTGTTGCTACTTAATATCAGAGTAGTTTTGTAGTGGAAAACAAGACAGGTAGTACTTCAGGTGATACAATCCCCATCTTGTCTGTCAGTCCTTTCTCCATTATCCATCTTCATGACATTTGCTGAGAGCACCTTCTTACTACCAGTAAAATATCTCATGTCTGGGCCTATGTCTCTGGAATAGTGCTATATATTGCTTTAAGAGCTTACATAGCTTAACCATGTACTTAAGAGCACTCTGTGTAAGAAATATTTTATAACAAATACAGAATAAAAAATTTATGCAAAAAAAAGAATTAACATATTCTCTTCAAAAATTGATACATACATTCAATATATCATGCATACAACTTATGTAGGTAAGTTTTTTTTAGCATATCTAAAGCTTGAGGACTTTATATCCCATTTTGTACATTTATTGAAAGAGAGTTGCCAAAACTAACATCAAGAGATCAAGACAACCAGTAGCACGTATTCTCAGTAGGCACACACTTAAATGTACTATACAGTACATGCTACCTGAGCATACAGAGCCAGCCACACTGATCAACACATGCAGGCACATGCAGCAATTACACAAGCACAACCACCAACAGCTGCATCCCATTCCCTTCTCTGCCTGACCAGGATAAAGATCCAATATTGGGAACAGATACAAGTATTTAATGTTCACTCATCCAGTGTCTGGGATCTGCTGCCTCTGGATGCCAGGATTCCCACTTGGTAGCATCTGGCCATGCCACCCCAAAGGCCATAGCCCTGCTCTAGCTGCAGGTCTTCAGACCTGCAGTCACACATGCATGCATGTATCCCTTCAAATAAAGAGATATTAGATACACCAGTCCTAGACCCTCCTGATCCGCCATTACCTTTCACCAAGATATTCACACAATCAATCTCCAGAGACCACTCATGTCTATCTGGTCCCACCTACTCTCCAGTGAGGCCAACTTGATGTTTGTTCGTGATCATACACTGATTTGTGTAGAAACATTCATCACTGCTGCTGGTGACCCAGGCACACAGACCTTCTGGCACTCCAGTCGCTGTCTCTTAGACTTCCTATACACATACATGTGCACATGAAAAAAAGCCCTTCACCTAAGAAATTAGTTAGAATTTAATGAGAAAACAAGACAAACTGAACAGTCAGGCAAGAGCACTGACCAGCATAGTGCAAGTAACCATCTTCTCCTATTTCCTACGCCTCTGGAGAACCAGCCTTATGAGGAGCAGCTGCAGGAGCTGGGGGTGTTTAGTCTCAAAGGACACCTGATTGTTCTCTACACCTACCTGAAAGAAGGTTGTAGTAAGGTGGGGCCTCTTCCCTATCAGCCTCTTCTCCCAAGTAAAAAAGTGACAGGACAAGAGGAAACATCCTAGATTGTGACAGGGAAGGTTTTGTTTGGACATATAGAAAAAAGTCCTTCACTGGGATGGTTATCCAACATTGGAACAAACTTCCTAGGGGAGGGGCTGACTTGACATCCTGGAGGTGTTTTAAAGGACATGTAGCTATTATGGTTAGTGATATGGCATAGCGGTGGGTTTGGAAGTGTTAGGTTATTCCTAAATGATCTCCTGAGTTATTTCCCAAAACACTTCAGGCACCCTTTCCTCTCCTTTTGTCTTTCTTTGAACACCTCATTGTCTCATACAATCCCCAAAAGTCGTTCTCCTGCATCCAATCAGAAGTCCCGCACTTCTGTAAGCATCAACCCCCCTTTAGTACAAAAGGTGAACCAGAAGTAATGGAGAAGCATTAAGCTTAGGAAAAAAGTCACAATACTATGCTTTTATCTAAAGGTTTTTTGCTGCAAAAAGACAAAATATACAATATTATTTATTAATAATATAGCTAATACAAGGGAACATTCACCCAGAAAACATAGCTAATTAAAAATAGAAATTAATTCACAGAAATTTAAGGATTTATACACAGAGCAATTTGGAAAGCAACTTTAATTAACCTAGGTTTATATTACACACTAAAGCTAGCAGACTTAGATCAGTCAAACAGATTGTAGACAGCAATCTCTCTAGCTGGCATGCAGGTGGAAGACCCTTGTTACAGTTATGCCCTCCAGCTGCTCATTATTACCCTTTTGCCAGCAGAACTGGGAGGGCAGTCACCTCCAGCAGAGTGGTTCCTGTGATTGATCCCTCTTCCTCTTCAGGCAAAAGCAGCCAGGTAAACACAAGCAATTTAAATTGTTGGCTTGAGCCTCAGGACAGATATCCTCTTTCACATCTAGCTGTGCTGATAGCTATTGTTTCTAGTTGTCTCTGTGTTGGAGACTGTGCCACTCAGGGTGTCCAACCAAGTAGTAGATATCTCAGGACTACTTCTAAGACAGGCAAGTGAGATCTATGTACACACAGTTTAAGACCACTTGTTAGCCTGTTGGTAGCAGATCCTGTGTTAATCTCTGTTATAAACAGCCCAGTGTGTTTTTCTGTATCATTCAGAAACCTCACTGGCTTTGCTCTGAATGTGGATTAGACAGAATTTGCCAGAAACACTTTACCAGCTGAGCTGTGAAGAGGGGTAAGCTCCAGCCAGTGAAAAAGAGAGAGATTGATGTTGCTATATCAGCACCTGCAGAGGTGTCTGTTTATAGCTTTAGGCAGTTAAGAAGGGCAAGAGATGTGATTCCTGATTGTCATAGTTTTGTTCACAAGTGAAGAGGCTTTACAGACACCAATTATAAAGCTTCTTTAGTTCTATTTGAGCTGAATGATAAAAAGACTTTCTAGAATTGTACAGAGTATGCTTTTTCACTCATGTTAGTATCATGCTGCTAGTAAAACCTTTGATATTGCATCAAATCTCGGGTTCTAAATGTACTACCTAAACAAATTTTCTAACTAAAACTGTAGTGAAAACATTATATAAGAAGATCTTTTTATTTATATTCTATTAACTGCTAGAGCTAATTTTTAAATGTGAGGATGTTAGGAAGCAAACCGCAAGTATTGCTAATCCTGCCTCCTAATAAACTCCAGACCTTCCAGAATGTAAGTAGCAACTGTTCAGCTTGATGTGCTTTTAAACAGAGGAAAACGTTCTTAGGGATTAATATAACCTTTATTTTATTAAGAAAACAACTTAGAAAGAGAAAAGTGTATTTGTGATATGTATTGTGAAATCCTAAGTATTTGTGACACACTGAACAAAAAGATTTTGTTAGAACTGAGTGTAGTATAAATGCATCAGGCTATAAATATGTTCATTTTGTAACTGTGTTAAAACTGCTGCTAGACAGCAGCATTACCTTTACCTGAAAGGATTTAACAAAGCAGACCTTTTATTCAAGCCTCTTCCAGCCACAGAACAATGAGAGGCTGGACAGAGGCACCGAGTTCAGCTGCCATGCAGACATGCAAGAAGGGCCATCCCTTTGGCCAGGGTCTTTCAGCACCTTAGGTCAGGGTGGCATTGCAGTGCACTCTCTGCAATTGCCAGCGGTACAAAGAGACTGTGATCCCAGTCAGTGATTCTTTGACTGAAAGGAATATCATTCAGTTAAATGTACTGAGCATTTCTTTAGCATGGTTTCAAAAAAATTGTAAGAAACTTACATGAGCTTAAGTGAACAAGTAAAGAGACAACATGAATACAGTAGGGAGGTCTTCCTAATGGTCAGGCAACTTTCCACTAGGGTTGTTAGCAGGAACTTAAGCTGACATCTTCATTGATAGTTATGATGTTTACATGAATGAAATCAAAGTGGTGCTTGTAGATTAAAGCGCGCTGTAATCACACAATCATTTTGTCATATGGAAACACTCTCATTTTTTAAGTTTGGCCTACTGTGGCATCGTTTGTCAAATTCTAGTTTTACCAGTGCTCATTTCCCCATTACAATATAACCACAAATGAAATCAATTATATGTTGATATGCTTAAATCCATTCCTCCAATAGTCCCAAGAATCATAATTGAAGTGATGGCAGTGAATAAATGTCCTTAAAGATAAGCTATAGTAAATGCTTCATACTGCAAATCTAAATGCTGAAAAATTCACTGAATTATTTAGTCCCGTATACCATTGCTAGTTATATGAATGTCAGGTTAAATTTTACCATGATTATTGCAACTTCTCCTGTAGTCTGATGCTAATCTTAGCTCTTTAATCTATTAAAATCACAGCTGTTATAGTTATCTTCCTCATCTCTCGTATCTTCTGTAGCATATCAATGAAGAGTCCAGGCAATGATGCCCCCTTCCATAGTGCATTAGATATAGGATCTTCATCTTCAAGACCTTATATAATTTAGACTCAATTTTATATCTCTTCATCTCTCCAGCACCACAGATAAAAGTCTTAATGTTCTGTTCTCTCTAGGAATTTTTCCAGTTTCAATGCTGATTTGGTTGCATGCAGTAGATTCCTTCTAACAAATGTTTCTGATTCAAAAGTTTAAAACCCATGAAATTCTTCTATGAAGTTAATAATAATTATGACAATAAGAGAACAGAGGAGAATCTTAAAACCTTGTTTAGCTATGTACATTAATGGCCTACTTTTCATAAGTACTGGGCATTCATTGAATAGTCTTCACTGAAGTTGTTAGACGCTGGAAATGAACTTTCCAAATGAAAAGTCAGAAACATCCCATCTCCTTTCTAAACTATATTTCATGTATTATATGTAAGCAATCGTATTAATTGGATTACTTATCTGTTAACCCTCTTTGCAGCCCTCAGTACAAAATTTCTCTTGAAATGTATTTCAACATTCATTAATTCTGACAATAGTAGCTCATAGTTGGTGTGTCAGTGACAACAAGTCTCATGGAGAACTTCTAAATGTTGTCCCCTGGGATGACATTCCATGGCATCTTCAGCCTCAATGGAAAGGTCAGTGACACAGATTTGCTTTCAACAATGTAATCCATTCCAAGAGTGACAGCCAGACTATTCAGCATGACAGAGGCAAGGAAGGTTTGAAAAGGCTTTTCATTTGTAAATGACAGAAACAAGTCATACTGGGAATTGCAACCTTTGGCTATCTAGAAATCTTTGGACACAATGAACAGTATTTCTCGATCTGGTTTAAGATGTAGAAGGTGAGATCCTGATGTTTTGGCTTAATCATTTCCAGAATAATTAAGTCCAAAGGTATTCTTACAGAATTGTTAATTCCCTCCCTATGATTCTGTCATCAATTTATATATTTAAAATCCTTACATATGGAAACATCACTTGCCATTAATAGTCTTTCTAATAGTTTACTTCACACACACATCTTCTAGCAAGCAGAGATGTTTCTTTATCCCCTATTTTATATAATAACTGCAATGTTTCCTTCAGGTATGAACATTCTGGAAGAATATATCCCTGTGTTTAGGCGTCAGGTATATAAATATATAGGTATCAAGTCTTTCAATCATATGAAGAGTATATAACTCAAATTTATTCCTAAAATAGAGGTTTTTCACATGCTAAAAGAACCTAGAATTATTTTAACTCATTTGTATAAACACAGATACTCTCCTAATAAAAGAGATATTCCATACCATATAACACCACACTTGCAAATAACAGGGAACAGAGGGGCATTTAGGAGGGTCAGCCATCTTTATATGAGAAACTATCTGGGCAATATTCTACCCATGAAATGTGGGGAGTAGTTGCCTTTGCATCACTTGATTTGTTTTGTTGTATTCCCTCTTCCACCAACCCTTCAATTATTAAACATTTATTATTACCATTGTTTTTTGTTTTGGTACATAATTTTCACTTTTTTTATCCTTCATTTACTCTTCCTCCATTCCCCTGGTAGAGTGGGAGAAGTGAGCAAGCAGCTTTGTGTGTTTGGCTGCCTATCAGAGTTAACACACAGCAAGAGAATAAAGAATTCTTTCAGGAAATGGGAGCCAAAATCCAGCCCTTCTCTCATCCTCACTGACTTCAGATAGGTGTTTTTGCTGACAGATTGTGAGATCTCTGCAAGGTTATGATTATCAGATTATGATTTACATAGATTCTTTGTTTCTTTCCAGTGTTGTACCATGAGCCCAATAATTTAGATTCTTTCCTATGTAGTGATGCTAAATCTTTTTACTTCATAATGAACAACAAATATAGCATATCTGCTATCAAAAATACTATCAAAAATTACATCACATTCTTGTCATTTGTTCTGTTTCTTCAACATACCCTTCTGCTTTGCTTTTACAGAGCTAAAAACACAGCTCAATAAATGGCAAATAATGATGTTGTTCAAATGTTCTACTAAATGGCATTAAAATTTGAAGATGAATGCCAGAAAAGTAATACAAATCTTGAACCGTTGCAGTCAATTGAAAGGGGGTTTTTTACATTTTATTGTTTGGAGGATTTTTTCCCCAGTAATTATCTGGTTTTTTTGTTTGTTTGGTTGGTTTTGGTTTTGTTTTGTTTTGTTTTCCTTTTTTTTTTTTCTTTTTTTTTTCGGCTAGTCAGAAAAGAAAGAAAAGAAACTGTTTCTATCTGAAAGGTCTTTATAATTAAATCAGTCATTAATTTTCAGTTTTAATTTTTGCTCTATTCTCTGTGGTCTTATAAATTAGGTAAGTCTTCTCTGTTATTCCTGTTAAGAGGTATATTAGTTATTATACATCAAGGCACATTTTAATTGTGGAGCCAAATGACAGAAATGTAAAATCATGATCCTATGGGATACACACGTGATTTGATGTCATATTTTCAAATATATTCAAGTATGCCATTTGGGCACCTGTACAGACTTTCCTAACTAAAATACCCAAACCGCTTAAGAATCTGTCATTGAAAACAGACTAAAGCTTTTGCTTTAATTTTAGATGAAATGTCAGATTTTTCTCTATTTTTTCCCTGAGAGATCTTAAATAATTACTGTATGTTTTCATTGTGTCTTAATATTCTACTTCTTTACTTCAGACAATTTTTAACATTCAAGATACTCTAGTAGGTTTCTAACATACATGTTTTTAGCTAGCAAGTTTTTATGTCCAACCTAAGAATTCTCGGAGAGAAGCTAGAGAAACCAGCTTTCCAACATAACACATAACTTAAATTGGTATAGCTGTGTAGCTTGCTAATTTTAGTGACTGAAGGTCAGTTTAAAAAGAGAGTTGTGTTCATGTTAACCCCATTCCAGATACTAATCTCACTTCTAGGTCTGTTTTTTGGTTGGTTGGTTGTTCTGTTCTCATTTTTTATTGTGTTTTGGTTTGGATATTTTGTTAATCTCTGCCTTAAATTATTGTCCAATCAAAATTTACTTTAAAGCTGATATGCAGAATATATATAAAATGCATAGGGGCCCTTTAAGCCCTAGAAGAGCTGCTGATTCTATTCTGAGGAGAAAAAATAAAAAAAAACCCAAAAAAACAAAAAGGAGGGACTCATTTCTGTGTCTATCACCTGGCAGGCTTCATAGACTGCGAAGAGTTTTTTTCAACAGGATGGTGGTTCCTAAGTTAGTTGTTTCCTAAGGAACCATGTGTTCTAGGAATTGAAGGCTAGTTTCCTTTTGCAGACAGAAAGATGAGATTACTCATGTGTTTTAGCCTTTATCTAGAAGGCAAATTTGCTCAAGTTTATTAAATTGTTTGACGGTAAAGAAGCTAGGCTACCTGGCAGTAGGTGTATTTAGACCAAAGGAAGGAGGCAAAGGTGATATACAGTGCACATGAAACAAAGTCGAGTAAGAAATTGAATTTTACTGTTACTGTTATGTACCTAAAAAGGACTGCTTCTGTGTCCTTGTGCTTACCGCATTGGTAAAACAGCCCAAAAGGTAATTATGTGGTGTTTTCGATAGCCTGTTTTCACTATTGCATTCTTCCTGTTTAGTTTAGCACGGAGAAAGTTGTCATCTAACTGCTTAAAACTGATTTTTCTTTTCCCTACTCTTTGCCCCTCAGGAAAAAAAAAAAAAACAACCAACCAAAAACCACAACAACAAACAACAACAACAACAAAAAAAACCCCCACCAATTTTCTGGGCTAACCTGACAGTTTTTTAGTAGTCTTATGTTTTCCTCTGTTGTGTTCTGATTTGAGTAGATTGGTTCTGTTCCACCCAGTTTCAGGATCCTGGGAAGCCCGAGTCAGAGTGAAATATTCAAAGAATCACTCACATGAGCACTTCCACAGGAGCTAGTCTGTAATTCTATTTGATCCTTAGTGACAGTATTTTATTAGTCATTTGCTAGTTGTAACAGAGTACACACATCAAGCTATAAGAGACCACAGAAAGTATTTTCATTCTTTTTTTTCCCTCAACATAAATTAATTTTCTCTCCTGTCCTTTATGTAAAAGGAGACAGGAGGTTAATACTATTCCATTGGGTAGGACAGTTAAGTAAAGAAAGACTGTTTACCTCACCTGATGAATATTCAGTTTTGCAGGTTTCAATGGAGTAAGTCAGAGTATCTTACTGCAGAACAGTTTGTGACTGTATAGGTGTGAAGAAAAATAGTATTTAAGATGCAGAACAGGTGCTGCTTATTGGATGTCTGCTCTAATAGATGGGAGTGTGCCTTAGCACTTGCCTTGAAGGAAATGAAAGCTACTATAATGATCCTAGATGATATATAGAAAATCTGTTCCAAAGAATTTTTATTTCCCTATTAAAATTCAACTTGTGTCTGGTGAGCTAAATGCTTCTATTGACTCACTCTGTCATATTTAAACTGCATAACGGAAAACTGATTTTTACTGTAATTTTTTTTCAGCTGCGTCAGCATTCTCCTTAAATATCTTACATGAATTTGTGGGAGCATGTTCGTAACAGTTGCTCACAAGCTAAAATTTGTCAAATAAAGCCTCCCTCCTTTTTCACTTTGATTTTTATTAATGCTGCTGGGGTTTTTTTAGTATAGCAATGGTTCTAATCAGAATAATTTCTCTAATCAACTTAAGCATTTAAAATATGACTAAGAAGCCCTCACCTAGAGCTGCTGAAATTTCCTGACATTGTATTAATAGTAGAAGTATTTATTTATTATTTCAGATGGTTTATAAGCTTCTTATAAAAACTTATTCCCACAATAAAACATCCCTGAGTAGCCATGAGGTACCCTTCTATATGTGACTGTAGGTTTGTTTCACAGTGCTTGATTGATTTCTCCTTTCTTGCTTGCATGTACATATGTATGTATGTATAAATAGATATGAGGGCGTGTGTGTACATGTAGTTTAATGTAAGTTCTTTAACAATATACAACATGAGACCTTGACTTTAGTGTGGAAGCTTTGAGTTTAGTGAACCCAGATGACAAAAATCATATTAACCAGTTAGCCAATTATGTTGTGAGTAAAGTGCATAACATTGAATTCTGACAGGTTTGCAAGAGAGATTTGTTAAAGGTATGAGTGACAACAACAAAAGCACGACTATTTTTCAACAATACAGATATGAGAATAGGGCATAACTGAGAATTACTCAGCTAATACATGGAGATTAATCTCCTGAAAGATAATCACTTCTCATCACAACCTAGGAAGATGTTGTTGAAGTGTAGGCAGTTAGGTGCCTCTAGGGATGACTTAGCAATGGTGTTTCATAGCTTTATATGAATGTCTCAATTCACTGAAGTCTAGATTAGCCATTTGTTTCTTATTTGTGGTAATTAATACTTGAGATTAATTAGCTTTGAGGTCGCTGCAGAAATTTCAGCTAGCTTGCTGGCAGTAAGTATTCTCCCAGTTTGTTACATTAGATAGCTTTGGTTTTTTATCCAGTTAAATTGCATTAAATTTGTGGTCTAAATAATAAAGGGTCAATTGGTTTTTTTTTGCTTTTCCTTCTGCTCACTGATACAACCTTACTGATACTAGTCCAATTGAAAAGATGTAAGCAGGTGTAATACTAATTTGTCAGTGTCTTATTTAATGGCAAGGTCACGCTCCTAGTATCTTTAGAAAACTTAAAAAATAAACTACAACTATATATGTGTTTCACTGCTTCTTCAAAACAATTCTCTCTTGCTCAGAGAATTTAGGTAACTACAAAAAATAATAGCATAAGACAAAATAAACATATGGGCAGTTTATTGGGTTTGATTTGGCTTTTTTTGTAATAATGAATGATTAACGAGTAATTAAGGAACTGTGCGTAGAGGATCAATGTCAGCAAAAATAGTAGATACAGCAATAGCTGAACACTTAGAACGTTTTGAAAAATGGCCAAAAAATTCATGAGCGATTTTTCTTGATGCATCCTCCAAATTTTTAATGACATACACACATAGAAAGAGTTACAACTCGACCAGAACCCATGTCTCATAGGGCACTATTGGACACCCTACATCCGCACACCTGTATTGGAGATGTGGGTCCTCCAGCTTTGTCGTACTCATGCAGCCCACTTCTTTCAACTTACCAGTGTACACACAGGTCATGAAGACACCCAGAAAGCCAAGTGCCACCTCAGCCCCCAGAGGTGCGGATGCCTGTGTACTGTGCCTCATACTGTTAAACTATGAGCTGCTCCTTCCAACCTGGCAGTCTGTTATACCCCAGGGAGCCTTTGGCAGCATCCTACCATTTTAGGTGCATTTCTCCCTTCTCAGTTTTTCAAATTTTAATTGATACTTTCATACCGCGCATAAAGATGACTCATTTTTTGTTTGGTTTTCTTACCCAAAATTTTCATGATCATTCACAGATGATTGTTTATTCCAACAGGTATTAATCACTGGTGCCATCACTTTGTTGGGTTGGTTTGGGGGTTGGTTGGTTGGTTGGTTGGTTGATTGTTTTTTTGGATTTGTTTTTTTTTTTTTGTTGGTTGTTTGGGCATTTTTTGGAAGTATCCTCTCAAACATCTTTGAATATTCCACTCATATACACTGTTTGCATGCACATTCCTATCTAATCCTGTATTGTTACCCAGGTTGTTTTACCAAGGCAAAACTATTAGTGTTTCTCCATAAAGAGTATAGTGCTTCTAGTTTATATGCTAGCATGTTGCTACAAGAGGAGCTTGAGCTCAGGCTGTGCAGAGATCCCACCTGTCTTAGTGAAATATTGAAGTTTAGTGACAAAGAACCCTCCAGATCCCTGCAGACAGCTTAAATGACAGAATGACACCATATATCCTATATTCAAGCTGTACATGGATGCGTGGGCTCTTTTTGTATAGTTAACCACTTTCAAATTCTCTTCTTCCAGGCCCTCTAAATAACAACAATTGCCTGTGGCTTGCATCAACACAGCATGAGGTGTGTTTTAGTACACAATTTTTTCCACAGGTTGATATCAAATATGCAGAACTAATTTTTAAGGTCATCTTCCAGATGTGTTAGAAGCAGGGAAAATAACACATAGAAGCAGCTTTGTCTTCAGATGTTGAAAGGCTAGATGCTTGGGGATTTGGTTTCTGCAGTTACGTTCATGCATGTGAGGTGTTTCTAATTTTTTTTTTCTCCATTCCAGAGGTACACTTATTCAATTTCTTCGCTGTGTTTTCAGCTGTGCTTTATTTTATTCAAAATATCCAAATTAATTTTACCAGAAAAATGTGAAGTAAACATAATGGAGAGGCTTTGGTTATTCCCAGAGAATCGTCTGTGGAAAATTTGCAAGGGTAACATATCTCTTGCCCTGCTTATCCAGCTTCTTGACAGATACTATGTGAAAAACAAACCAGCAGTATATACTTCAAGGCATGTGTGTCTTTGTCTTGAGATAATATAATTTTGTGTACTGTGGCCAGCATGTAGTGCAAGTGTGCATGCATGTAAGATGTCTGATGTGAGTGTACTATGGTTACTTTCTCAGTTCTAATTTTTCTGGCTAGCAGAACAATAACTGGTATTCACACTAAACTCGAAGACAGGCCTAAATCTTTGAAGGATATATCTTATTTCAGCCTTCTACAGACTTTCTAAAACTTAGCTAGATTGGCATTATATGTCACAGTTTGAGTTGAATTCATGCCTTAGAAAGAAATATTTTATTCCCATTGTATCTCTGTTTGTCTGTCTTTGCAGTAAGTCAGTTTTGCTAACCTGTTGACTCTGTGTTTTGGTGGTTTGGTTTTCATGTTTGTTTTTTTTGTTTGTTTTGGTTTTGGGGTTTTTTAAGGGTCTTTTTGGGGAGTTTTTTGGGTTTTCTTGTTGGTTGTGTTTTTTGTGTAGCTGTGGATTTCATTTGGGTTTCTTGTTTGTTTGTTTGACTTGTAATTGCATTTTTTTATTTTCTAGTGTGATGTGTTTTGTGGTTTTTGGAAGGTTCTTTGTTCGCTTGTTTGCAGTGGAACATTTTGGGGGGTTTTGGTTTGGTTTTTTGGGCTTTTGTTGTTGGTTATGTGTCTTTTGTATCTGTGTCAGTGATTTAACTTTTCTAGTACATTTGAAAGAGTCCAATGGAGGCCAGTGGAAAGGGGAGGAGGGATCCTGGGACTGAACTTCTAACAAGTAGATTTAAAGCTGTAAAAGGGGTATCATCTTTTATGTTGTGGTCTCTGAGAAAAATCCAGATTTGATAGTATACAGAACCCTCAGCAATAAAGTCTCAGTCCTTAACTGTCCATCTTCTGATGCAAGACAACAGTTTCTAAACTATAAACATTTTATATCACCAACCACTAGAAAACAAGGATATAAATAAAGGAATAATAACCCATCATGGAGTGTGGCCCTCAACATCCCTTTACACTAATGTACTTTCAAGCTCTTTGGATTCATCTTACAGAACTGTGCTTTTGCACAATAGTTGCTATAATGTGCCTCTGGGTTTTATCGTTGTAAATAATTACAACCATAATAACAGAAACAAGAAACAGCAGCTTTCATTTTTTTCACTTTGGAAAGGAATCTGCCTTTCAGGCAGTTTTCTTTGTTATATATCACGAAAATCTTTTGCCTCCTTTTACTCTATCCTCATACTTTCTTTTTTCAAATTCATGTTCAAGTGCTTTCTGTATCTATGTTAATATTTCATTCTTGTAAATTGATTTTAGTGAACAAAGAACCAGAATAATTTTTTTGTATGTGAGAATGTGAAATTTCAAGGACAGATATTTAATCAATAATTAAGCTGCAAAACAGAGTGGGCTGAATGCTTTCTTTTGGTGTGATCTTAATTTATTACTCAGTCTATTGTTATATATGTAAAAGTTTAAGAAATATTGGCATTCTAATGCTGTTATGTACTCGCTGCGGGATCAAAAGTGATGCAATCATTCAGGATCTCTGGGTTTGGTCATGAAAGGGAAGCACTTAGAAAGTGGAAGTGGTAGTGGGCTGCCTAAAAAGAATGTAAAGATTTTGCCTAAGCATGCAGGAATAGGTCTAGGAAAGCCAAAGCTTACCTGAAGCTGACACTAAAGAGCAAATTAAAAGCACTAAGAGTTTCTGTAGCTAGCTCAACAGCAAAAGGAGGTGTAGGGAAAATGAGATACAGCTGTTCAGTGGGGTAGGTGAGGTGGTTAGTGTTGAAGGACAAGAAAAAGATTGAGGGCCTGAAAGCCCTTCCCCCACTTGTTTTCCCATCTCTCTCCCCTTCTTCCTCCTCCTATCCTCCAGCTTTCACTTCACAGGTATGACCCCAGGTCTTCTGGGCCTGTTCCATTTATATGAGATGACCAGAAGCTATTTCTGTATTATGGAGGAAGATAGGGAAATATTCTGTGATGAAATGATGGGTTAAGTGGAAAAGGAGATCACAGGAGATGCTGTATATTATTTTTAGTAAGGCTTTTTACTTAATTCCTTATAATATTCCGAAATCCAAACTGAATATAGTTGGTGCACTTTGCAAATGCATAATAAGGTGCAAGCCTGGATAACTGAGCTCAGAGTGTTGTAAACAGCAATAGAAAGAAAAAGCATTGATCTGATGATTACTGCAAGTGGAGATCATCAGAAATAAAAGTGAAGTCCTTTACCATTGCTAATGGTAATGACAGTTATCTGTCACCAAGTTCCCTGGTGGTTCAAACACTCCTAGTGGCCCCAGTCTCAGACCTGTTCCAGTCTTACGTCCCCACCTGCTTTGTACCACTATTTCTAATTCAAAATTATATTAAGGGAAAAGCAATTTCCCTCTTGATTCTTGAGGTACAATTACGATGATATCTTTTCATTCTCATCAAATTCTTGCAAACATAATCCTACAGAATTTATGGGGGTGGCAGAAGAGACATAAAACTCTGTAAATAGCATGAGAATTCAGAATCTCTTCTGTATTCATTAACAGAACTCAATTTGTAATTAGGCCACTCTGTCCTTGTCTTTCCAATTAAGAAATGTTCACTAGTCTAGTAGGAAACCCAAAAAATAAAAGTGGTAAGGAAGTGTAGGTTTGAGGCATATTAAGGCAGCATTGGTAGGTTTATAACAGAGATGTGCTATTCCTACTCCTTTCTAAACCCAACAGAACTGTATTGGGACAGTCAACATCACCTATGTAATCTTTTACAAGCAGGGAGACAAACACTTCCAGTTCAGCTCAAAGGATGCTCTGAGTTTTTCTAACTGCATTAAAAAAAAAAAAAAAAAAAAAAAAAAAAAAAAAAAAAAAAAAAAATTCAAAGGATGTGGAGTAACACTGAGTACCCTTAGACTACCTTTATTTTTGTGATTTTCTCACTTTACAGCCTTTCCCTGTACCACCCTGCAATGTTGATCAAGCCCTATTTTGACCTAGAGAAATCATAAGAAGGTACACTTGTTTTAAGAAAGATAGTCAATTGTCATTGTTGCATAGATTGATCTGAGCAAGAGTATATTCCCTTCTCATTATGCACACAAGAAAATCAAGTCTCTGGCAACCTTATGGTATTAAATTTTTTGTACAGTTTACTGAAAATTTTTAAAAGCATGTTGTTGAAGATCTGCATTTTAATTATGCCTCATATGCCCTGATTTTTAGTTATGAACTTTCTTGGCATATCCTGTTACATAATTGGTCACATTTCTGAAACTCTTAGAATATCCTGAACACTACTGTGCTCCTGGAATTTAGGACAAGCATAGCTGTGTGCACAGAGTCCTAATATCTGCTTTACTGAATCAGTAAGTGGTTTGTAAATGTTACTTTAAAACAGCAGGTTTGCTATGCTTGACAAGTGATTTATTTTCTCAAACCTGTTTTATTAAATACAGTTTAACATAAAAAACAGAATCCTAGACCCTTTCCTCAAAAATATAATGTTTCATGGATGATGATAGAAATAAATGAAATTTCCTTAGAACTAGAAAAAATCATATAGTTCCAGTGAGAGTTATCAGTAAATTCAGTCTTAAATGAGAATAAAATAATTCAATGATACAGTAAAAGATGTAAGGTTCACTAATTTCCAAGATGGTAGTTCATTGCATTCACCTAAATGTTTTATCCCTTGCACTGCTTTTGGGAAGTTTTAGGGAGGCATATAACATGCCTAAATCCAAAATTTGGACAAAAGCTATTCTAATGCAGATGGAACTATATTTGTAATTATTCACTTTTGCCAAGCAATCTATAAAAGATCAGCTCAAGTCATAAGTTTCATGACAAGTGGGAAAATAAATTGCTCAAGATAGGATGCAAATTAGGGACAAGGTTCAGCTGACTACCAGAATGTGTAATTGTATTTTGATATGTCACAATATCACTTGATTTAAATTTGTAAACTAAAAATAGTTGACTGGAAAAATGGTAGGGAAAGGGTGTATAAAACCTGGTAACTCTTGAGAAATGTAAATATGACCTTGAAAAATAAATCCAGAGAAGGTTAGAGAATAAGTTTCTTGAATGCAATTTTATCTTGCAGTAGTGTAGAGGTGAATTTCTGGTTATATTTGTTTTATGGATGATCTGGAATATCCATAAATACATCACTGGTGGTCTGAGGGAGAAAAGATTCTAACACATGACTGACTGAAAAATCAAAAATATTTGTATTGTGCTGATAATGAACAAATGAAAATCATGGTGTGCTGATAATGAACAAATAAAAATCAATAATTATGACCAAAAGAAAATCCCATCAAACAGTGAGGCTAATTCAAAAACAATTCCAGGACCAGAGAATTTTAAGACTTGAATGCAGCGCGTACTCATAGTTGATTAAGAGGGTGTGGCTGCAATAATTCAAGGGCTGTACAACATAATTGTACTGAAAGTTGATGCTCCTGCAGTAGTTAATCCTTACTGCTCCTTCAAAACCTGATTTTGATGTATCATTCCTTGGCTATCCATTTGTATATATACCTGCTTAACGAACATTTGATGGTGTATAGAGATATTTATATGCATGATCTGTGCCTGTATGCATGCACATTGCCTATCACAGTGTTGATTAATGAATGCAAATTCAGCTTTTTTTCGAAGCTACCGATACACTGTAACTCAGCATCTGTGCATGCCAGAGTAATGCTAAGTATTTATGTAACATGGACTTGAGAGTTTAACATGAGCGAATAATAGCTGATCTGTAAATCAGCAGAGAGCAGTGCTCTTTAGTATCACTTTTTTCAACTAAAGTTAAGCTTGCCCTTAAGCACTTCATTGTATCTTTAGTTTAAGGTTTGATTATATTAGGCTGGCACAATTCTATGTTTGATGGAAAAGCAGTAGTTTTTTTTCCTCAAACAGTATAGACACTAAAACACATGAGAAGAGTGGATTTCTGACAAAAGGCAGTGTGGTGCTGTGCAGAGGTACTCCTGAGTCTTGACAACATTACAGCAATAGCCTTTAGCCCCATCTGCACAGCAGCCCTACTCTATTTGTATCTCAGCTCAGAACAACATTGCACAGTTTGGATGCAAAGGACCAAACTGTATGATCTTATTTCAAGTTTACAAAAAACAAAATAGGAAGTAGAGACATAGAGGCAGAAGGTTGGTTTGCTGGCAAACCAACAAGGCAAAAAAGATGGTAAAATTTTTAAACAGGACAGGTTGTAGAATAATCTCCTCCACTTGTCAATGGCCTCTAGGTAGGGGAAGACACTTCAAAGATCACTTTCTGTTTTCTATCAGATTTAGGGTAGTTTTTAGCCAGTTAGATTATTTTTAATTTTATTCTTCCATCCATACTATAATATTGTAACCTGGACATAGGAATAAGGCAGGAGGCAGTGTTGAAAACATTGATTAAAATCAAGGTAAATTACTTCCACTAGTTTAACCTCATTAATAAAATCATTTGTTTTATCAAAGCAGGCAAAGCGGTTTCTCAAGAATCGTTTACACTTGGTAAGTATTGACTCTTCCCAAGCATTTTGTCATTCATATGCCCAGAATTATATTTTAGGAGAACTTCCTCCTGGATTTTTCAAGGGAAAAATAATTAATTTCATTGGTCTGTAGTTTTCTGAAGTTGACACACTGGTCTTTTTGAACATGACTGAAATATTTTGCTTTGTCCAGTTCTCAGATTTCCATGAAATCTGTCAAAAATGACTGACATCAGCCATCCAAGGAGATCAGCCATCTCTTTTGGTACCCTTGGATGCAGCTCATCTGACCACTTGAATTTTCATGGGTTGAGTTGTCTGAAGTAAACACTATCTTTATTCTCATCCAGTATTTTCCTTTCTGAACCCTTTCACTGAGCGCAGGTGCGTGGGAGACATTCTCAGCAAAGACTGAGACAGGTGGCATTGTGCACTTCATCCTTACACATCTGCTGTCACTAAATCACCGACCCCTTCCAACACCGTGCTTGCATACTGCTGCAGTGCTAGAAGAAATTCTTGTTGCCCTTGTCATCCCTAACAGGTTTCCAAGAGAGCTGCAGCTCTCTTAACAATACCCCTGGATGCCTGAACAATACTTCTAAATTTCTCTTTAGTAGCCTCTCGTCAACCTTCTTGTACACTGTCCTTTGTTTTTTTCATTTGAATTCCACCAGGAGCTCTCTGTTTAGTCAGACTGGCCACCTGAGAAAATTGCTTGTTCTCCTGGGACTCAGGATGGACTGTTTTTGTGTTTGGCTGCAGTCTTTCACATACCTCTTGAACATCTTTAAAATGCCTCCTCCTACATGATCCTATATACCTGTTCCCTGAATGAGCTGAAAGCTGCTCCCCTTAAGTACAGACTATAGCCTGCTTATTGCCCTCATTCTCCTCAGGATCTTGAGCTCCACTAATTCATGGTTATTTCAGTCAAAGTTCCTTTGACATTATTCAAAAACTCTGAGTAATATGTCCTCAACTAGTTCTTCCTTGTTTCTGAGCAGCTGATCCAGCTGCACCTAGACCGTGGTTGGTATCACTATTTACATCAAGAAGTTACCCCTGAAAAAATCCTGTCCTAGTGACCTACCAGAAAATGCCAAAGTGTTCCCCCCATGAGAATTGGGGTCTGTCATCCAGAACTCCTTACTTCCAAATAGCTTCATTCATATCCTCACCCTGATCAGGTGAACTGTAACAAATGACCACTGGGTCTTCCTTAGTGACCTCACCCTTGACCCTGAGTTGTGAACTCAGACAAATTGTTGTCTGTCTCACAGAAGGGCTTGCTATTCCTTCACCTCTCCCTTAACCACTTTGTCTTCTTCTTGGTGTCTTCCCTGAAGAATGTGTATCCACACATTCCTGCAATAACCATCCATTGCAATAACCTTTTTTATGAGTTGTCCCACTACAGCCGAGTAATCACAATCATGTAAGACATGTGGATATGTAAAGACATGCACAGTTGAAGTCTTTGCTTTTTGTTTCCCTGGCTGTGTGCATTTCTGTTCATATAACATACTTGAGATGGACCTCCTTTCACTCTGTTTTATTACTCTGAAGTTCTCTCCTGTACCTGACACCTGCCCACTACTTCTTTGCTTGACTGTGGGTTGCAATTTCCTTCCACACCAGTTCCTAGGTTAGAGCTCTCCTCACCAGGCTGACCAGTCTTCTGGAAAAGCTGCTCTCAAGAGCTTTGTCTTCAGGTGTCCAAAGGAGGGCCCTGTGGACTAAATCCAAAATTGGCATTGAAGACATCAGCTACACAAGTCTCTAATCAGTTTCCTAAAATAACTAGGGTCATACCTTATAGTTTGCAAATTTTTGTGATGAACCAGCTATTATGGCAAGTTATGGAAATATCATCACCTAAATCAAAAAAGAACACTTAGGAGAATGGATTTGTCCCTTATAGATTATATGCTGATTTATTGTAGCTGAGGATTTAGTCAACAAACCTCCATGTTTCGCCTGTTAGATTAAAAATATATGCTTTTATAATCTTCAAATAGCATCTCTATAAGCATTCTTGGTTACAGTAGGCACTGGAAGATATAATTTTATCAGGACAAATTTTAAATTTCACTGTACTTCTCTTTGAACTAAATTGCTGCTGCTCTTGGGTCACTATATTTCTTTCTTGTGGATTGGGAAGGTGGAACAAGGGGAGGCTTGAGATACTGCTGTCATGTATGTTCAACCTTTACTGTGTTAATCCAACACTGACTGCTCCTTTTTCTCCCCAGGAAAAGCTTTTTTAAGTCTTTAAGTACTATTGAGAGCAAGAGGGTAAATGTTCTGTAATGACTTTTAGGTCAACAGGAAAAAACAGAAGTTTCTGGGAAAGTCTGAAGAGGAAAAAATGAACAAAAGCTTGTCAAAGGAAGATTGCTTTCCTTTGCCTCTTGGGCAAATGTATTCTGAGAGATATTTATTGTTGTATATCAATAAACAGTGATATAATACACACCTATATGTCACAATTACAACAAAATTATGCATTTGGGCAGCTCTGAAATGCTGAAGTGCAATTCAGTCTTAGGAGATTTCTTCTTCAACAGAGATTTGAGACATTTTAAATTTTTAGCATTCCAACCAATATTAGAATTCAGTAGAATCTGGATATCCAGTAGGGGATGGAATTTATAGAAAAAAAAATTAAAAATACTAAGAAGGCTGCCTCATTTTCCTGCTTGTAATTTGAGTATACTGGGACAAACTCCATTCAGATTTGTCCCTGTACAGATTAATTCCAATTGCATGGGTAAACTGAAACAGTATTTCAGTAGTTCTTTTTCTGTACATATATTCTGCTGCAGTGATGCAGAGGCAAGATTTTCTTTTCTATGATAATTCAGTTTTCTCAGGAGTAGGGCATGAAAAATTGTATAACTTTTCACACATTAACAGACATTTATTGAAAAACTTTAGTAAGACTTCGATCTATTCAAAAATAAGTGGCAGCCAGATTTAAGGATTACAAATAAACACCTTTAGCCATATCTGATTCCTTTCCACAGTTCTAGTGTGAAAACAAAGGATAGAAGCTGTAAGAACCTGAAATGACTGCTTTCTGATGCTCAGAGGCAGAGACCTCTCATTGAGGCATGATATCTGATCCTAAATTTTTCTACAGAAAATCAATACTCTCACAAAGGTGGTAATACATCTTTGGAGTTGGAGTATGTCTCCTCCGTGTCAGACAGTACATTGTAAGTTCCTCAGGTTTAGAGATTTAAGAGTTAGATTCTTATCTCTAATCTTATGTAGAATGCACCATAGTCCAAAACCCTGCTTCATGTATTGCAAACAAATTTTTTAACCTCTCTGAAAATAAAGGAACTAGTTCTGAATTATTTTAGTAACATAGCAGTCACATGTAGGATAACATGGTTATCATCTCTGCACTGTGCTGCTTTTTTACAGTAGCAATATCCTTCAAGATAGATGGTAGCCTTCTTGTTTCCACGTGGAGAAAAATACCAGAATTTAACTCTCAACAGGTATATCAGATTTAAGACATTAAGTGCAGATTTGGCACTTAATGACATTACTGATGATAGCACAAGAAACTTCAGAGAGAGGTTTGAGGGATCTGGTTGGGGAAAAAATAAACAAACAAACAATCCTTTTTATTTTCATCCATAGGTAAACATCTGTAGTAGTTTTCATTGTCACCATGTTTAAGAAAAGCAAAAAAGAAAAATAATAAAGTTATATTTGTCTCCTTTTAACAGCTAAGTATTAATTTACTTTGATCACTTAAATAACTGCATTTCTGTTTTTACAGCCTTTCAGCTATGTATTTACTTAAGCCAAATCAAAATGTCCAGTTTCTCGACTTTCAGTATCCAGAATACGCTTTGCTTAAGACTAATGCAATTCTGTGTAAATGCTATCTTTTATTCATTTNTTGTTTTTTTTTTTTTTTTTTTTTTTTTTTTTTTTTTTTTTTTTTTTTTTAAGGTAAAACAGTATATACTTCCCAGGTCTGTAACTCGTGCTACTGCATGAGATGTAAGGAGTATCTTGTTCTGTGAGCCAGAGTTTTAAGAGCTCTGGAGTTTGAAGAAGTTACAGTACCATTGCTGTCAAACGATGATTTTTATATACATGATGAACACCACTAGTATTCTGAATAATTCTTAAAAGAATATAATTGTAAATTAAACAAATGTACCTTCACATAATAATCTTATTTCCTGCCATGTTATATGAGAATGATTTTGGAAAACTGCTGTATGATTCTGTGTTCTTTAAACTAAAATAATATTAACTTGTACTAAGTGAAATATTTGTTATGCATGTTAGTTTCATGAGTATCAATCTAGGTTTTAAATAAAATTTTTAAAATTAAAAATGTTTCGTTAATCTGAAATCGCTGCAGATTAACCTGCACAGATCCTAATGACTCCAAAATAAAGTTCTATGAAGACACAGTTGCATTCTCTCATTAAATGTGAAGTATAAAGTTTGAAATAACAGAGACCCCTAGAAAATTGTTTGCAAATGCTTCTGGTTTGTTTTGCCATCCATTTTTGTCTATATGGATCTCCACAATCAGGAGTGTGCAAGGTAAACACCTGTCACTGGGTTAAGTAAATTACTCCCTCTAAAACCTGTGTCTGTTCACAGGTCCTAATAAGTCCTGTAACAGTCTGTTCTAGTGCTTGCAACCTACATAATTCTGCAAGTTCAGCCATGTGTTTCCTGAGGAACAGAGTTTTGGAGTTTAACTGGTAAATTTATTGCAATCTGGACTAGAAAAATCTAACTTTTTCTCCCCCATTTTCTAATTTTTTTTTTCCCGTTGAAAGTTTTCTCAGTAGAAGACTTGCAGCAGTAGATTTCTAAGGAGTAATTATGGTTAGGCATAAATTATTTTTCATCAGTCTCTTGAAGAAACAGCATCAAAAGCATTGACTAGCAGAAAACATTTTCTGAAGCAAAGCTTTTTACTTTCTTAGGTAACAAAATAACAGTGTTGGGGCGAGGGCTGAGGTGTTTGTTAATTTTGTTTTAGTGTGTGTTTGGTTGAGAGTTTTTAGAGAGAGAAGGGGACTTTCAACACAATATTCTGTTTTCAGCAGTGGTTAGTATATTTGTTTTGGTAATAGAGTGGGAGAAGCAGAGATATGTTATTATGTTATTCTTATTTATACCCTTCATAAAAAGAACGAAACTAGAAATACTGTGGGATTTATTTTATTATTTATGTGAACCAAATTCGTGGGTGCATCCCAAAATTTGATCTCTGATAAAAAATTATGTTTGATTCAGTGTGAGGGAACACACTTCCATATATCATGAATGCAGTGCATCATAATTTCTTATGATGACTCATAGCTGATTTATTAAGCAAAACTAATAGTTTCATGACTTCATATATATCACTGTCAAACCTCCCAGTTCTCTTCTCCAGGCTAAAGAATCCTACCTTATTTATTTGATCACCCTAATCAGTATATCTTCTAGTGTTTATATTCTTATCTATTTAGAGGGGAAAGGTCAGAACTGTGAAAAATCTTAATGATGTGCCTGCATCTTTATTTAAGCAGAAGAATTTATTCTGTTTGAGAACCCTTCCTGAATTCTAAGCCTTCACTCTGTTTTGTTTTGTTGTTTTCCTTTTTGAGTGACACTGAACAGTAAACTTCTGGAATCCCATAACTGTGTAAGGAAAGACAAGATGTATTTTTTTTAAGTGTTGCTAAATTTATTTTATCTGCAGTCACTTGGTGCAAAAAACAATGTTCTGTAACTTTTAGATGTGACCCCAGCCCATGAAAAGCCAAATTCTCACCCTTAATTCTTGCTGAATGCTTATTTTGATTAGCTGAATTTTCTTTGGAATGGAAAATGTTGTTGAACTTCTTGTAGCCAATACATTATAGCACCCTATAGAAGTTGGAGTACAAAAACTTTGTTCTCCAGCCAGCACTTTGGCATCATATCCCCTCTGTTAATTCTATGCCTTCCTAAATGAGCATGTCACACTAGATGTACCATTAATTAGCCATCATCATATCACTGATGACACATAATCAGAATATTCATCAGGGCAACCAAACTTAAGAACTTAGGGCACCCTGCCTTAGGAAATAGGCTTAACTTACTAGAGTCAGGAAAAAGATGATTCCTTCTTTCTTGCATATATAAAGCACTGTACTTCAGAGGGACTTGGAGCATTTCTGCATCTTCCTTGCGTCTCTACATAAGGCACAAATTAGAGTAAGTAGAAATGTACAGCTTCTTATTGTAGGTTTGTACCTACCATGTGATTGGCTCTTTATCACACAGAGCAGCTTTTCAATCCTCTCTGGAATTCAGGATATTTTTTTTTTATTTGGCATAGCACCAGAATATTCTAAATTCAAGGCATACTTGCTCTACCACCTTTTAATATTCAAACATGAAGTTATGTGTGAGTGAGTCTACCATAATTTTATGGTCATAAAGATAAAGGTGGCAACATGATGCCTGCCAGATGCTCAGAGGTCAGACTGAAAAAGAATATGAAATCACCTGTTGTTCCAGGGCTCTCTTCTAGTTCAGTGCAAGGTGGAGAAAAGCCAAGCAGGTGCCAAGCTGATTCTGGGTACTGTCAGCAAAAGGAGATGAAGATTAAAAATAATGCTCTGACTTTTATTCTAGCATCTTAGGTGAGATAGGAAACTAGAGAGAAGCTGAATAATTATCCAGTTTGCTAACTCTGTCATCACTATACGCTGCCACACTAAGTGGTAGATGCTAATTTATTTATTTTGTTCTGGCTTACTAAACCTTAGAATAAATACAGGACCTCCTACTGAAAGTCTTTATTGCCCAATATTCTGGACTGGATTCATTGGATAATGACAAAGAATTTTCTAGAATCTTAAAACAGACTTCAAAAGCAAGAGCTGTACATACATATACATACATACACATACTTATCCAAGATGTCCATCCATAACTTTTTTTATCATTCTTGCACTTTTGCTTGTGAATTTTTCTGCCTCTTCTCTTTTGATCAGGCCTAAATAATGAACCATTACAGCATGTGCAGCAGTTTGTGGATCTTTTCAGACTAATACCTTATTCTGATTTCTTTCTTTCTTCTTGTCTTATCAAATATATATTCAACTAACTTTGAACAAGCTACTAACACCATAACCTTACCACAGTTAACTTCATTTTATGAAATCATGTAACACAGTTACTACATAAGAAGAAAAAGAGTCAGGAAAATGATTTTCCCCAACTAGACTTACTACAAGTTATAAAACCTGCAAGTACCTTTGGAAGAAGTAAAAGTATACACTTTTGCAGTGAAATGGTAGAATCTAGTATTGCTATTTGGGGAATTCTGTATATGCTGGAAATCCTTGAGAGGTAGGTAGTAAAAAGACACAGCAATTTTTTCTCTTTTTGTTCTAGTTTTTCCTTCCTTCTCTGATTGCCCACAGGATTGGGAAAAACTTAAGTGGTTCATTGTTATTTAAGTTGCTCTCTTCATATCAATACAGTTTGCTCAGTGTGAATTTACCAAAGGAGTAGTAAACATGGTATAAACCTGCTTTTATTCTACTTTGGCTTCTTTGGTCCCTCAGTATTATCCTTGAAAGCACAGCTGAAAAGTGTTGGGGTTTTTTTCATTTGTTATTAAACCATGAACATGAAAAAGTTAGTCGTTATCCTGAAAATAGTATAGAAATATGAAAACTTGTCTATATCTTGTCTATTTGGTCGTTCTAAAACTTTCTTTTTGTACAGTGAATGCTGTAGAAGCCTGCTGAAATTTGCTTTAGTAAGCTTACAAAAAAGGAATACTAAGATAGAATCATTTTTAACCATAAGCTAAATCTTTAGAAACATCAACTTAAATAGAATCACATGCTTTATAATTAGAAAGAATCCTTTTTTATAAATTACAGTACCACACCATAGGTAGCTACAAATTACGCATCAGTATCTCCCTATTTTAGAATCCTTACATGGGTTTGAAAGTCCTCAAGGGGTATATTTCTCTCAATTCTGTACCAATTGCATTATACCTATTTGCTGTTCTTTGTTCCCCTTTTTTGCCAGAGGTTATTCCACACAAGTACAGAATATGTATTTTGCATTTCCTGCCCCCACCCCAGTTTCTTGGTAAGTGTATCTCAGTCCTTAAACCAGATATACTTGCTTTAGAAGAAAGATCTATATGAACTACCTGACTAGAATCCTATGATTTTACTAAGAAATACACTCATCTAACGCTAGTGCTGCTTGCTTTTTTAGCAATGGCTAGACGATTTGCATATTTATGAACTATTAAGCATCTTCTATTCACTCCCCTCAGGAGGCTCAGTAAAGACATGAAATTATTTCTGCCTAGGTCACATTTATTAATTTTGGTCTCTGCATAAGATTTACAATTTACTGCAATGCAGGAGAGAGGAATGAAGCTAGGGTTAAAGGGGAGCATAAATTGTTCGCATTTGCTGGTTTATAGCATCCTCTCTTTACCACTCTTAGTGGTTCGGGAAATTTATCTTATCTTCCTGTAATCACTTTCCTGGATGCAGTGGGTAAACATGAAAATGCAGATAAAAGACAAAATAAACAAACATAAGGTCATGCTTTGCCTACTAAAACTAGTATAAAATAAACCTGAAAGCTTGAATTTACACATTAAAATACTGCTACTGCTGAACGAGGTGGAGGGGTAGCTCATTCAAGGGCAGTGTGAAAAATCTGGGGTCAGGTGGCGAACTAAACTTTTCTTGCTTGTAGATTCCAACCTCTTCTCGTGGAAGGAAGAATCTTCTTTGACACATTCATTATGGAAGACTAGAAAATGTCAGCTTAAAGGACATTCAGAGAAAGAAATTTGCGATGTGAAGTTTATTTTAAAAAGCGTTCTGGGCAGCTTGTATTAACAAAAATCAAAGCCTGATCTGTAACTACAGTAAAAGGGTATAAACAGCCCTTTCTGTGATGTTTACTGGGAAATTGTATTCAATGGTTTGCAAGGTTTCTGCAGTAATTCCGTATTTTGCATAACACAGAGGTGGGGGTGAGAGGAGTTTTGGCCTTCAATCCCTCTCCCCACAAACAGCTTTTTCACATATTATAACGGATGCAAATCCAAATTTAATGGCTGTTTTGGAACCTGCTCTTTTAAAACAAACAAAAAAACAAAGACAAAAAAAGGCCACATGGGATCCAGATAGCTAAGGAATAAACTCTTTCTTCTTAGATGTTCCTTCTTGAGGAAGATTTGTTCTTGATCTGCAGTTATGCTGAGATGGATAATTTGATTCACAGCCAGAGAGAACTGGAGGCTTGTATTTCCCTTTTTTCCCCCTGAAATTCTGCATTAATTGTGTTCTTTTTCTCAGTATAGATGCTCCACTGACATTTTAGGATTTGTTAATTGTTCTAAACTTGGAAAAAATAGCAGCCTTGTGGATAAAAAGAAAATTGTCATTCCATAATGGAAATACATGAACTTTTACTAAAGGCTTGTTATTCCACTTAATAGGAAAGTTTAGGACACATCTTAAAAATAAGCCCTTTTGAACAGTAGTCAGAAACAGCTGTTCAGGTTACAAGCACTCTGTTTCTGCTATGAGAATAGCTGCATGCTGTCCCAGGTGGCAATAGCCTCGCTTCTATCAAATTTCACTCTGAAGACAGGTAAAACCTCAGCTACCTCTGTGGCTGAACCTGTGGCCAGTTACTAAGGCAGTGTCATCTTTGCCATTCAAAATACCATTAAATATTGAAACTAGCATGTGATCTAATCTAGTAAAATTGGAATAGACTGTCCAAGAAAGTAAACTGGCAAATGGGCAACCAGTTGAACATGTTATATTTTAATTTGCAGAGACAAAAATGACAAGCAATTTATTTACATAAAACTGTACAAAAGCAAATTAAATTATGTAAATATTTCATAAATAGAGGTGGACTAGCGTTTAATACATTTTGCCATGTTTAGCATAGTTGCGTGCATAGTGACTCATAATAAACAATGATAAATTGTTCTCTGCTTCACTATCAACATCCAAGTTGCAGAACAATAGTCAATGATTATTATTACAAACAGATCGTACCACATTGAATGCAAGTGCTTTAAAATTTAGGAAAAGTTGTCTGAAAGCATACCCCAGGTAGCTGGTGAATGTTGTCTTCTTCCTCGTGTTACAGTCTTCCAGTCAGTAATTCAACTTAACTGATGGGCTTTAATTTCTATTGCTTTTTCATGGGCTTCTTTTCTTAAAGAAATTCTGTATATTTATCACCAATGAAACAGAAGGAAAAATGTTTTGTTGTCCAACTTCCTTACAAGTGTTTGGTGATGACTGGATTTATGGCAAGATCTTTATCCATATTCATGATTTTTCTGCTTGACAACTTCTAGGGTAACCTTTCAGCCAATCATTTCAATCCCATTTAAGTTCTTCCCCCACATAAAAATAATGTTTAACTTTTTTTCCTGAAACTCAGGCAGCAGGCCAGTCAGAAACTATATTCAATAAACATAGTGGGTCTGAGTCTGGAATAAGCCTTAGATTTTAGACCAAAGCTATTGAACTTTCTAATACATATAAAGTTATATATTAATGCATCAATCTATAAAGGTGCCCTAATGTAGAATACATGCAAAGCTCATTTGAGTTTCCTATGGAAGGAAAACAAAAAATGATTTCTATACTGTACAACTAAAATGTGATGAAGGCTAAAAGCAATTAAAAAAATTGTCAATTTTCCTGGCAACGTGAACTGGTGACACCTTGCTAAATAACTATCATATAGACTGATCATACTTTTCCAGGCAGCAGAATTAAAAACAAATTAAAAGAACCCCAAACCCCACACATATAGTAATAAAAAAATTCCTCAAGACCTACTTAAACCACAGCCTTGTGTTAATAACGCTTAAGACTGGTCCATTAACTGAGTTTGGCAAAAGGCTTGTTTTTAAATATATTTATAATTTCTCAGAAAATAAACACAGGTAAATATACAGGTTCAAAAAAGTTGGGAATAGCCCCTTACCCCTCAGTGTCCAAACCCAACTACCACTTTACCATAATAATAGGTATAAAAGGCACAGTTGCATATTTTGCATTCACCCTAATTATTTTTTATAGCTTTATTTGTTTATTTTTATACAAAAGCACTCTATTTATGGAGTGGCACCAGATTTAACCTATTTCAAATAAAGAGGAAAAATACAAACACAAAATATATTTGTATGTCATGCCAGGTCAGAAGAGTAATCAGCATATTAATAGTGGCTAGTTCCACAAGAATTGCTGTGAATACTTACAGTAGATAGAATTTTAAAAAAATTCTTTCACACGCATTTTTGATCTAAGGAGATGCACACAAGAAAATTATTTCATGACTGCTTTATGTGGTGCAAAAAATTGGTGAGTGACTGCTGATCCGTTTAATCTGAAGGTCTACTATGACCTGTATTATTAGCCTTGTAGAAAAAGTGTCTAAGAATACACAGAACCCAGCTACCTAATTTATTTTCTTGTCTGTAATATTAAATAAAATCTTATTAAAGGAAGTTCTGTTGAACATTTGTGTTATGCAATTGTGTATTCTGTTGAAACGTGCAAGAAAAATGTGTTTACATTACATAAGCATTTTTAGAAGCATTTTTAAACAGGTACTTACAGATTATACAAAGTAGTAACTGCTATATGCAGTCTCATAACAAAGTACTAGCTTGCATCTCTTCATATTACTTAAATAATTAAACATAAAAATGTTCAATCATTAATAATCTTTGATTTTAATATTTTCTTTCTAAAATGTGCCCATTCATCATAACTGCTATACACAAACTAATGTTACTTGAAGAAAGTAAACTTTAGAGAGGAGAAGGAAAAGGCCAGTAATGGCACAACCCACTATATGGAGAAGTGAATTCAAAAGATAAATGTGTTGAGTTGTTTTGATTTACCAACTTCTACCTTAGGCTGTTTAAGGTTACTTCTATGCAATTCTTCAAAGCAAGAGACTACCCAAAGCTACATTATCACTACAGTTACTGGTGTCATCTAGCCATGCCTTCCCACCAGGTTCAACAGCCAGGGATCTGAATGCTTTCCCCGTCCTTGAGCTGTCCTTGCTGTGCTGTTTGATTGTCACTTTTGTCTGAATGTCTGAGCTCGGTCTGTGATTATTACTACAGCATCAACTACAAAGCAATTGGTTGATGTTCTGCATGTTTTGTTGCTTTTATTGCACAAAACCCTGTTTCATTTCCTCTTCCTTTCAAGAAGCACTCACCATGGTAATTGTTACAGCTCTTGCATATCACGGTAGCTTGGACTCTTTTAAGTCATTTTGACCTTCTAGGTATCATACCACTCTTTATCAAACCATTTGTTACTAATGCTAAATGTTCTGAGTCTTGATATCATCTAGTATTGCACTTGGTATTAATGCACTTGGTTTCAAGAAAGCTTTCATTATCCTCATATTTGACATAATTGAAGCAGTTGATAAGCTGCAACACTGATGACCAGACTTAGCAACCATGCCTTGCAATCTAAAAAGAAGCTTTTGTATCCAAGTTGTAATGTTCTCTTGTTACTGCATTATCCCATTGTCCATCTTTTTCCCTCCCATCAAGCATCCCCACTAACACAGCCTTCTCTTCTAATATTAGTTTTTAATTTTGATCTTAAAAATTCCCTGGAACTACCATATGCAGCATATCATATGCAGCATGTGCTGCAATATATCATGTCATTACAAAAAAGCATCAGTTCCTTTGGGCATTCAACTGAACCACACTGGAAAAAAAATTGTCATCTGGGCTTGTGAACTGTGCTGCTGCATAGAATGTAGCTGAAGCTGTGTTATGAGTACGTGTGTTTTTTTGTGAATACATTTATTTTCTAAGTCAAGCCCCAATACTTAGCAGTTCCCCTGATCCATTGTGTGATCTTTGGCCTTTTTGTTATTACAATCTTCCCAGCTAAATGTTAGTCTTGCCCAAAATAATGATTTCAACAGTTTATAATTGCTATCCTATGGTAAAAGTGTTAGTAATTGTGTTTACATTGAAATAATCATTACAGAGAACAAGAGAGAAAGAGAGACAGAGACACAGCAAGACACATTTGTTCAATGGATTAAACAGAACCAGAGTTCATGAATCACAGGAAAGTATGCCATGTTTTTGACTGCAGTCTCAGGCTGAATGTATTTCGTTGCTTCCAGCCCCAGAGGAGAGGTGAGAATTAAAGCTGTGGTCTTCACAAAGTGCCTATTAATGATTATTCTTTTATATTTATCCTATATCTTTATGGTTTCTGAAGGATTGTCCCTGATGGGGATCAGCAATATTCAGATGGTATGTTTGAATACATTTTCCCTGACCTGTTATCCTCAACAAGCCAGATGACAAACAAACAAAATGAGTGGCTTAGTTCATGCTTCTGCAGAGGGGAAACAACAGTGTGTTGTGTTCTTTTTAATCAAGCTTGCTACTATGGGAGTAATTTGCAACCATAGATCTAGGAAAATAAAAATCAGGGAGGGGGAATTAGACATGCAAGTAACAACAATGTTTTCTACATTGTACAGTAAAGTCAGGCAGACAGTATAATTACATGCCTGCTATGGAGGCAGAAGTGGCAGGCAGATCTTTTGTCTCTTTGGTGGCCCCCTCTCTTTTTTTTCACATTTTTTCTTAAAATTGTTGTGATTTTAAGACTTTGCCCCATTTCTTTCTTATATTATGAAAGAACTTTGTTGCTGCTTGTTAGCCTACAGGTAAACTTCTCTTCTAGTTAGAGTATTGACAGGAGATGGCTTGTATTCCCCTGTCTGTGTAAGGGGGATATCCTCTGGATTGCCTTCTTCATTTTTGCTGAAACTAGCTGCGCTGAAGGTCTCATAGGATGAGGTCAACTTTTTGTTAAGGAGGTTTCTGTTGCGATCACCCATGAGGGAGGCTTCTCCATTGGCCAGCTTTTCCTGACTGCCCCGTTCATCGACAGGCATGAAAGTGGAGAGTTTTGGCTGGCTCCTCTGCTTTCTCTCCGGAGAAGTGCGGACTGGCATCCAGCAGGAGTCTGAGTGGCCATATTCATCACATTCCCGGGTGCACTTCCCTGTTAGGGCTACATCTGGTAGAGGCCGTGAATCTGAAAATAAAAGAGAATTGTCTTTACAAATTAATATTACAGTGACTTCCATTGAAACCGAGAATCCTTAAATTCACAAAAGGTATTTTTAAAGGTCTTGGAAGGAATTATGCAGTAAGTTCCTCAGTAATAATTTTTTCACACTGCATGTGCCCAGAGGCAACAAGGCAACAAGCAGATCTGTACAGCTATTCTCAACCTTAATAATTGGAAAAAAAAAAAAAAAGCTATTAATCCCCTTCTTGTGCCTGTAAATCAATTCCAGAAGCATTTGGCATCAGGTACTGAATTAATTTTGATGCTGAAAGAGTCAAAGAAGCACTTAATTCCATACTGCAAATTTTCTAGAAATTATTAAAAATACCTTTCCTTGAATTTTTTTTGTAGCAAATACTTTGAATTTATGCGGAATTTATTTTGAGATCCTGCACCCTGCAAATACTTACAAACTTAATGCCCTGCAAATGAGCAGATCTGTTATTGGCAAATGGACTGATTTTTCATGTAATGTAAACCTCTGCTTGTATTTCTGAGGATTGGGCACTTGAGTTGTTAGTCCATAATGTGTTACATAAGCTGTGCAATCAGTAATCGCAGAAGCATATAAAACCTCTGCTGTGGGTTATAAATGTTATCAATAATACAAATAAAGCAGTTCTGTGTGTATATGTGCATGGTAGGGCATGAGGTAAATATGAGTGCTGCTTAAAGAGAAACATTTTATATGTGACTTGCTATATTAGAAGGTGTCCTGATCCTGTTCACTAGGTCTAAGCTTTCTGTACTTGTAAGAGCTTTCACTGAAAACCAGCAAAGTTCAGGGGCCTGCAGATTGACTCCTACCTGTTTGCAATGAAGGTATATTTAATATTTGTATTTTTTAAATCAAATTTAATATTTGATACTTACATACAACTGAATTTAAAAGCTACCTCAACTATTTTAAGGGTTGGGTAAGATTCTTAAACCTTGTTTTTTTTCAGTTATAGTGCACTTTATGGTCTAAAGGAATAACTGAAACTGCCGACAAAGCAACAACATGATATTCAAACAAAATCAAAACAAAAAATTTTTTGACATAAATCAAAATGACAACATAAATCAAAAAAAAAAATTTCAAGCGTGTTTGATATGACTTTCATATGATATGACTTATTTGATGAAATATGTAGGTTTGTTTTATAGAAAATCAATTATTTTAGAAGGGAGAAAGGAACTTCAACATGGAAACATAGACAGGTACTTCATATGGACTGTGGCATCTTTCTACCTTCCCACTACAACATCAAAGTTCTTGTGAAAAGTATTTTTTGCCAGAAATAACATGTGCTTTAAAAAAAACTTTCGAAGGCCTGTTCACCCTGCATTCTGTTACTTTTGTTTTGCCTATTTTTCTTTGATTTTGGCTGATAGAGTACCTTCTCAAATGATGACAATTCCAACTGTGATTTTTTTATAAATTGATAAAAAGACCACTGCTGAAGATAAAAAAAAAACCAACCAAACCAAAACAAAACAAAAAAAACAAAACCGCACAACCAAAAATCTTTCACTCTTCCAGAATAAACCATTTTAATTTAAAATATTTACAACAGAGTGCTTGCAGAGAAAGCATTATTTCATTTCAACATCTGTGGATTTAATCCTGATAGAATTGCAAAAGCTCTTGAAAGTAAGATTTATCTTCATCTTGTCCTGATTTTTTCAGGCATTTTAATTATTTTAATAAATAATTTATTGCAGTATTGTAAAGAGTGTGTACACTATTTGCTACTTACAGGTGTCAACATTTTATAGAATCTACTGTATGTATTCTGATTACTGTATAAAATTTCATAATTCAATTAAATATCACTGACTTTAATGAGGAAACAACCCTGGTATCTAGATATCCTGAGTAACCCTGCAACTAAGATGTGTAAGCCTGGGAGGAGGTAACTGGGCGATTTTTTTCTTTTAATTTTTTTTTTTCTCCAATTTATTCTAAAGGCTTTTGCCCTTAGACACAATTCTCAATTTTTAATTTTTTTTTTCTTTTTACCCAGTGAAGAATGCAATACTGTGAAAACTTATCAGCCTATCAGTTTTCAGATGACTATGTTCTGCAAAGATACACAGAATTTGAGGATGGTAACAGCAAAATCCTCTTTGTCAGCTAAATCAGCATTATTCTGACTCTCCCTAATGATAGGAAACATAACTGCTCAGCTGCCCTGATGTGCTTTGATTTTTAAGTAGAATTTTTCATATTTTTACAACAGGGCCAATTCCCTAAAATCTCCATAAACTATTTGAACCAGTATGTTTTTTCCCAAAAAAACCCAGCCACTAAACATTATGCTGACTTCAAGTATTTTAATTATTACTCTGACATAATATTAGCTGATCAAGGCAATATGTCTGACCTTTATTTAAAACATAAGAATGTATGTTTGTTGAAAAAATTTTCTTTTGTTGTTTGAGTTTGGGGTTTTTTTCATATTGAAACAATTAGCATCTTATTATATCTGATGGAGTCTTTTTAGATGAAAAAAAATTGAGTCAGCAATACATGGGTTCATAAAAATCCTTCCCTTGCTGGTGGTCTTTGAACCATGCATATGAAAATGTACCATTTTGCATTGTAGTACTTCTCCTATTTACTTCTGAATAAATACTGGAATTTGTTATTGTAAAACATGAAGACTTAATGTATGATTCAGCCTTATAATGCTGTTTTAAGAAGCAAAACCCTCCAAGTCAGTGTGTTGCTGAGTTACTCTGTTGGGTTATGTGATAAGCTTTATCTTCACACCCACAGAAGAGCTCAGAGAGACACTGGAAGAACAAAACTAACCCAAATAATACCCTGGCAGACCTACCCAAGCCCACCATAGGGCAATCAGATGCTCAAAAGTCCATCTGTCCAGGCCCAGAGGAACACAGGGGTGTATAGCAGCATGATTCAGGAGGAAAAATCAGCCTTCTGTGTAATGCTGGGGATTGGTGTCTAGGTATGTAGAGCACATTATAGGATGTGGGGAAAAGGAATTTGGGATAGGAAAGGACTTAGATGATGTTTAGGGGGGAAACCATTGGGAAGAAAAATGAGGAATTTAGGTGATAGTGAAGAAACAGAGATATAAGGGGATAAAAGGGCCATGTAAATGGTTTGCTGGGTAATATGTTTGTCTGGTTATGTACTGTGCCAGACAAACACCATCTGTCCTGTCCTCCTGTTAAATTCCTTTCTAACTCTTTCATGGGAATGGTCTCTCTATTATGAGTGCATAGATATGGGCATGTCCACCATCATTAGTGATCTTTTATCCTGTCCAGCCAGAGAAGAGGACAGAAAGAGGCCCCTGGTGTGTTCATGGAAGGGCTTTGAGTGTCTCTGATCTGTGTGAGCAACTTGGTGTATATTTGGTGTATGTGTGTACTCTGTATACGTGCTTACTGGGAGTGTGTCTTCATCTTTGCTGCTGTTTGGACTTGGGGGTATGGAACAGCAGCAACAATCTCATCTCCCTCAGGCTGTCAAACCCAGTGCTATATATTTTTCTCTAACACACCTTCAGTTACGGTTTGACACTTATAATACAGCCTTCTACTCCATTGCTTTCTTGCATCTGTTCTTTGAGCTTGAATCAGTACAACATTTGAGTACAATTTATTCTAACATAGTTTGAAACCTGTAGCATTTTAATTGCTCTTCTGTTTAAAAAATTGGCACACCTAAACTAAGGGTCGGTTAAGGGAAAATAGAATGCTTTCTATACACTGCACTTGATAACAGTGATTTAACCTCTTATTTGGATAAACTGCTATGCCACTTTAGCTACAGAGTAAGTAACTGCATTTTTGCTAATTCACTGAAACAGATCAACTCTCTTTTGCAGAGTAGGGACTTTATGCTCAGCATTTTCTTGGCCCATGGAGTTCTGAAAAATCTCTAAATTTGAAAATAAAAATAAATTTACTCCTGTCCTCTAGTATAATTTGAGTTGAAACATATCTATCTCTAAGCAAAATTCTTTTTTAAGTGTTTTTCAGTTTAAAAGTTAAATACTCCAGTACTGACCCCACTGAGAGCTGAACAATCTAATGGAATATGACGCAGCAAACAACTCGTCAGCAGAATTGGCAAATCATCAAGGAGCAGCACAACAGATTCCTACTGCAGTTACATATCTAGAAACCAAGTCAAATTTGTGCTTAAAATGCCCCTTATTCACAACAACAAAAAAATCATGTTAATTAGTGAGAAAGATATATGATATTTCTTGTTATACAGAAATCTGTAGATTTGGGATTAGGTTCTAAGAGCTTTAGACTATTCAACCTTTTAGACTATTCAACCTTTTATCTGCACAAAAGGATCATCAGAAGATGTCATCAGAAGGTATCCTCTTGGTTATTTTCAAGCATATCTTCTCATGGTGTCTCTAGATCAGAACTAGGTACTGCTTGACATGACCACTGTAAACCCATTCACTAAAATGCAGATATTTAGAAAAATTTTCAGGTTCACTTGCCAGACTTCAGCTTGGAAAAAAATTGGAAAACATTAATTTAAAGGTCCTCAAAATCTGCTTTGTTATTCTATCTGATAGAAGCTTCCACTACAAATTTTTAAAAGTTATCTGCTAAAAGTTAGATTTTTTTTTTTAAACTTTAGTAACTACTCATCCAACTCCTTGAACATTTGCAGCTAATTTCAGTGATATGCTTTATGTTTTCCATAGAACTTTGTATAAAAGAATGTAAATGATTGGAGATATTTATATGTATGCTAATGTTTCTGCTAATTGTAGATGACTGACGTAAGGCTAGTAGGGTTGCTTACTATCAAAACAGGAAGACACCTACAGCTGCAGGTTGGACAAGGGAAAGACGATATTCTCTCTCCAGTTTAATGCCAAAGAAGCTGACTCAAACTTTCCAACCAAGCAGTTTTCCACTATTTTCTCTCCTCCTATTCCTAATCAAAAGAGGTTAATATATTTCATCAAGGACATAAACAGTATTGTGAACTCAGTAGTCAACAAGTATACCTGGGGATTAGAACTAGATGATTTTTAAGGTCTCTTCCAACCCTATCCATTCTATGACCCTACATTTTACAAATTATGTTCTTTTATTTTACACAAATTTTGCAGAAATATAGTCAAGAATGCTCACTCTAGCTCCACTCTACACATTTTTTAACAACCGTTCTTGTACAATATATCGTCATGACATGGTTCTAGCACAGACACTGGAGAAAAATGTAAAGAGCTTTTCACTTTTTTATTTTTGTAAGCCACACACAAAGCTGATGGTAAACAACAGACTTGAGATGTACTTAGCCCGGCAAAAGTTCTGTTCTACTTGTCCCTGGGGATGGAAAACCTTCCAAATCAATTGTGCCACTATATCTAGATACAATAATTTGAACATTTTCAGAAAACATTCCTAGCTGTAGAACGTTTCCTTGGAGGAGTACAAAACCACACTAGCCACCTAGTACCACAGCAGTGCAGCAGTACTTCTGTAAAGCATGTGGCTTGGTCCACAGGACCTGAGGATTCATTGGCAGATGAGTTCTAAATAGTATCTATGACAAATCAATGACGACATGCAGATTTTGCTTTCCACATTGACAGGCCCATAATATCCCTGCATGGTTCCATTTATTGAGGACCTATAAAAAGCACATGTGGAGTGGTTCCAGCTACTGCGAGAAAAGAAAAAATAGGAACAGTTATATAGTAAAGGAAGAGACTGTGGTTTGGACGAGGCACATTTGTTCTGCATTCTGTCCACAAATGTGTTACATTCAGAAGACCATCCAAAATACAAGTGAAACACCACTATATGATTAAAGTAGA
Organism: Hylia prasina; assembly: GCA_013397195.1. Taxonomy (NCBI): domain Eukaryota; kingdom Metazoa; phylum Chordata; class Aves; order Passeriformes; family Sylviidae; genus Hylia; species Hylia prasina. Next base: position 793,771 of record VYXD01001990.1, on the reverse strand, counting down.
ATACATTTACGTGGCTTTTATATTAAAAGCCATGACTGTTTTATGAGCTGTGTGATCAGGGACACAATAGAGCTCTTAAAGCATAACAAGTATTGACTACATGATCAGGGAACAATAATGGAGAAAACAGCTGAGAGAGTAGGTATTGTAGAAAATTACTGTTTAAGGGGGAAAAAAGAAAGCTAGTCTACAGGGATATACAGCGACAACAGCACTATTGTTGAAATTCTTGCCTGCTAATTGCAGCAATTCAGGAACTGGACCCCAGTTTGTGCTGTGGTATATTCTGACATGCCAAGTCACTATAAAAATACTTAAACATGTTTGAAAGCATCAGCAATTTCTCTCTCTGTACCTTAGGCCAAATACAGTTAAACAGCAATTGAACATATCTCAAGAAGCGTTTAGCGCCCCAAGGCTTGGACTGCTGTCGTTCTGATTGTGGCATTATTGTGTACTGTAGAGATAGTGCATGCCATCTCTAAAACAGTCCTACTGAATAAAGTCAAACACAAATCCACTGCCTGAGATATGCCAACTACACTGAAGTAATGAATATATTAATTGCTTTTGGACTAGAATAATTTCATGTATATCATGCCTAATTCTAAAATTCCTTTCAGTGCTTAAGAAAATACTTGAGAGTACAGAAAGGTTTTATGTATAATGATGGAATGATTAACATTGTGAGACAAGATATAGCAGAATCACACAAAATAATGAATTCTGAAAATCTGATTTGTTTTTGAATGCAAAGGAAAGAAATATAGAAATAAATAATGATGAATGTAGAATGAAAGTGAGAATTTTCAATACTTTACTTGAAATTGGTGGAAAATAATAGCTCCTCTTAAATAACTCCTAAAACCAGCAAGACTCACTGCTGTGATATGTCCAAAGTCCTAATACTTAGCAGTTTCAAGAGAGACCAGAGTGACATGTTAAATAAAACATGTGCTGCTAAATAGTCCTTTACTATATCTACTATACTTTACCTATTACTTTAGTAATAAAAATAAAACAAAGAAAGCAATGTCATAGGAAAATAGAAACAGTTAAATGATTATTTAACATTTGAAAAAAGTTCATGCTAGATGAATGAAAGTGAATTAGTGAGAAGAGAAAGCAGATATGGTAGAAAAGAGCACTGTTAATGTAACTAAAAAGCAAAGGAAAAAAAAAAAAAAAAAAAAAAAAAAAAAAAAAAAAAAAAGAGAGAGAGAGAGAGAGAGAACTAGAAAGGAAACAATCTGTTTTGCATGCCCATAGTGAAAAAAAACCCAGAAGTAATGTCTTGATTGCAACAATGACAAATCAGGTTAAAAACTTTTAAAGAACTCTTTGAGGATGGATGAAGTAATAATGGAAGGTTACAGAATCTGGAAAGAATTTTACAAGTATCTAGATTTTTTTTTTTCCCTGGATAACATAAAGGTAGCTAATCATACCTTGAGAAAGAAAGGATGCACCAAATGACTTCTAAAGTTTCTCTTCATCTCTACGGTTCTATTGATGTGATTGCCAACTGTCATGTACTTTGGCCTCAATCCAGTTCCTAACTGCTTCTGGGTTGAGACTCTTGACTTATTCAGTAATAAATCAACCTCAGACAGGAGGCCTCAGTTCAACCAAAAATCCATTTTGGAGTCCTCCTATGGTAATAAAACTACAGGCAAAACCCAGAAATAGTTGAACCAGTTAATTCAGGTGTTAATCAAAAGAATACAGAAACATAAAGCCCATAATGATAAAAACACCCTGCTCACTCTCAAGTTCCAACAAGATCATTTACCAAATATAAAATCTTGTTTCCTGAGTTTCTTCACAAAGTTAAAGACTGAATATTGCTTCTAACTGTAGTGGTGCAAAACATGTCACACCTCTGAAGTCCATTAAACCTGAAACTTTTGTAAGAATCAAAATTTCACAAGTGTTTATATCTTATAAGGTATTTTTGTTTTGCTTGCTTGACTATTATCTGTCTGTGTTTGAGGGAGGAGAAGCCAAAGAAGATAATGAATATATAAAGTTTTGGCTTTTTTTTTTTAATGCTTGTCAAATACCAGTCTGTATAGCTATTTAAAATGACTCAGACATGAAACCAAAGAAATATCATCCAAGTAATAAAGAAATATTACCCAAGCAATAATATTTCTGATGGAGGTTCCACATAGTCATAATTATTTCTATCATAGTTACCTCCAGCAGGTTAAAGTATAATATTCTTTAACTGTTTCCCTAATTATGGAACATCTTGATAAAAAAAAAAATTCTTGCCCATATTAGTGATTATACCAGTTCAACCATATTGCATCTATATCCTTCAAGGAATCACCAGTATTTCACAACTAGCTTAAAGACAGTTTATATTAAAAACCGATCTATGGGTTTTGGGTCTTCTACACTAAAAAAAAAAAACAAAAGCCAAGAAACTTGTACTCCTATGGGCCAAAATCATATTGATTGATGGTTGTCAGTGGAGGACAATAATATAAATTGTCACAACATTATAGTTAAGTGAAATCAAATTCAACAGGCCTAGTTCTAGACAAATACTAGTTTGATTACATTATAAAATAGGAAAGGGCAGTAGAAACACAAAGTTTTCTGTTGTTTAAATTGTATTTATCCTGTAGTTCAGATTGTGTTATTTCATTTTCTTTCACAAAAGCAATTGCATATATATAATGAGAACTAAGTATCAGCTTATGGGATACTAGTGGTGAGTACCATACTAAATACACCATGCTGGACCTAAATTCCCCAGATTTTAATTTTCTAGATTTAAATGTAATTGCTGCAAGACTTCTTGTAATCCTGTTAAATCCTTTGATAGCCTGATTTACTTCTATCACTGAAATGGCAACATATCCTTCAGAAAAGCAGGACTTACTGTGACTTCCTGAAGTAGCATAGACATTAAGATGTAGGAAACATTTAAGCCGTCTAATTGTTCTGCCAATCTAATGCTAAGGTATTAATCTGTCACTGTGTCAAATTACATACCTTTATTTTTTTTCAGTAAAATGTGTCAGTGCTTAACAAACCCTGAGCTGAAACAATTTATGGAGCAATTAGAATGTCAGCTCTCCTACAGATGACTTAAGAAAATCTGAATCGAGGCTCAAAAATCACCATAACTTCTTTGATACTCTGCCAAAGTGATGGGAATGCAGGAGCTCTAAGGGAATCAGGTAGCTAGCAGTCATTATTAGCTCACTTCAGCTGTTTCTCCCTCATTTTTTTTCCTGTTGATAAGGACTTAATAATGTATTTTCATATCAGGAATGGACACCAGGTAGGAAAACCAGTGCTTTTGCCACAGAAGATAAAAACACCATGATTTCCCCTAATCTCTCTTCAATTTATGCTCATCTCATTCAACAGACAACTTGTTTTTGGAGATAGTCCAAATAATATTTTTCTAAGGGATACTAATGAATGCAGCATTGCTTCCATTTAGAAACTAAAAAACATGGGCCCAAAAGATGTCCAGTGTCATTTGGTCTCATGGATATGTCACAAATATCTTTAAGGATATACGGAACTGATAATGAAAGTTGAATACATAGAAAAAGTCAGTAACATGGAGTTTCAAGCTCTTTTGTAAGACTGACATTTGTTGAAGCAGTATATAAGTACATTATATATGGCTAAGGTTTAACTTCAAATGGTGGCTGATTAAAAAGATAAACCCCCACTAAGTACATGGCCAGTTAATTGTCACAAGTAATGGCAGGAATAAAATCAATAAACACACAATAAAACTGAACCACTTGCGCTTGTCAACAAGAACTCAAAAGTTTGAGGTTTCTGTTTGGAGGCTTCTCTTTAAAGACCTCTATATTTAAGAATTGGCTTTAAGGAAAATACTGATTTCTTTCTTTCATCTCTTTCAGTGAGTTACTTTTTCTTACAGAATTTTCCTGACACATGAAATAATAACTTGAACTGATTATATAGTACCACTGCATTTGTGAAAATGAAATGTTTCATATTGTTCCACTTTGTGCAGCAAAACATTGCTGGATTCTGGATTGTATTTTATACCTACATATACAGAATAAAATATTATATAGTAACCTATATCAAATGTAGTACTGCTTTCATAAAAAGGGAATTATTGGGTTTCCAGAGGTTTTCTGTGTAACTCATGTAAAGTATATTTTGTTACAAGTCATAGACCCTCAAAGGTTAAACATGTAAGTGTGAAATGAGCTGAAGCTCTGTTAATTTATATTATGTTATGTTCAGATGGGGGAAAGAACAGTTATCTATGCTCTACATGCAAATGATCACCTAAATAATATAGAGATCAGCATGAAGCAGAAACAACTTGTGACTACTTGTCTTTTTAGCAGCTGTCAAGAGAAAGTCGTATTGTAAGAAGAAATATAGCAGTCATGTGAAGAGTTCATTTAACCTTTTGTGTTACCTGAAGGTAACTTTATCCCAAATGAGGGAAAAAATATACACTTATCTGTTCATGTCATATGAGTTCCTCTCACAAACGCACATATAATTAATATTAGAAGATCTGGGATACAGAACCAAATTTAATTCAATGCTGTGAATTGAAAAGTACAAAGAATGCATTCTCATGTCTTTAACAGAAATTCTACATAATAAAAGACTGAAATGAATGTTAAAAACAGAAATAAAAACATTATTGTATTAATTCACATTTTTCCTTCTGGTGTAAGTAAATTTTAGAAGAAATGGGCTAAATTTTATAAAATATATTGCTCATCCTCATTAATTATGAAGAATAACAGAAATATAAAATCATACAACTCAGCCATAAATGATCATACTTCCACTTGTCACTGGGAAAGAAAATGATTTACTAGTTACAGAGTTTTGTCTTTTATTCCATGTCAGTGGCATGAGCCTCTTCTTTAGAGGAATTTTTTGGGACCTTGAGCTTTTCCTAAGAAGTAGTAAAATCTACCCTGGAATTTTAGAATAGTATGATAATAGAATATTCTGAGTTGGAAGGAATCCACAAGTCCAACTCCTGGCCCTGTACAGCACAGCCTCAAGAACCACATTATGTGCTGAGAACATTGTATAAACATTTCTTGAACTCTGGCAGGTTTAGGACCATGACCACTTCCCTGGGGAGCCTATTCCAGTGCTCAAACACTCTTTGGGTGAAGAACTTTTTCTAATATCCAACCTAAACCTCCCATGGTACAACCCTCAGGTCCTGTCACTGATCATCACAGAAAAGAGATCAGTGCCTGCACCTTCACTACCACTCATCAGGAAGTCGTAGATTGCTTTGAGGTCTACCCTCAGTCTCCTCCAGGCTGAACAGACCAAGTGACCTTAGTGGCTCATGGTGTGGTGTCTTCACCATCTAGACCTCTAGACCCTTTACCATCTTCATAGCCCTCTTTTGGATGGTGTCTAGTAGCTTTCTATCTTTCTTACACTGTGGCACCAAAAACTGCCCTCAGCACTCGAGGTGAGGCTGCCCCAGCTCAGAGCAGAGGGGACAATCCCCTCCCTTGCCTGGCTGCTGATGCAGATGCACCCCAGGACATGCTTGACCCTCCTGGCTGCCAGGATGTTTTTTCAACTTTTCATTGACCAGGGTTTCCAGGCACTGCTTTCCAGCCTCTCATTCCCCAGTCTGTCCATACAGGGTTGCTCCATCCCAGATGCAGAATCCAGCACCTTCCCTTTCTGAACTTCATGTGGTTGGTGATTGCTCAGCCCTCTGATAGGTCAAGGTCTCTCTGCCGCGTCTCTCTGACTTTGAGGGAGTCAACAGCTCCTCCCAACCTTGTATCCTCTGCAAACTTGCTCAGTCCCTTCCAGTCCTGTGTCTAAGTCCTTTATGATGATATTGAGGAGCTCAGAGCTGAGGATGGAGCCCAGTGGAACTCCACTAGTGACAAGTCCCCACTCTGATGTCACCCCATTCACTGCAAAATTTTGTGCCTGACCCATGAGCCACCTGCTCACCCAGCACACCATGATGTGTTTATCCAGCTCTGTGCTCGAACTTTTGTCCAGAAGGATCCTGTGACAGACAGCATGGAAAGCTTCACTGAAATCCAAAGAGGTTACATCAGCTGGCTTCCCTTGATCCTCTAGGTGGGCAATATTTTTGTAATAGGAAATTAAGTTTTACAAGTAGGACTTTGGCTCAAGAAGTTTTGCTGGCTGTGACTGATGATTGCATTATCCTACAGATGTTTTTAATACCTCACACAATTTATTCCTCTAAATTTGTATTTCTGTTTTAAGTACTGAAGTTTTCTTATTGAGATTTTGCAGGGAAAAGGGAGTTTTGGGAGTTTGTTTTCTTTGCTGTTGATGCCAGTTTTATAGTGTGTGGAAAAGTCTTTACACCTCAAAAAATGAAGAGACAAATACAGACAGATAATGGATCTCTCAGTGTGATTTATGTCCTGCTCTAAGGGATTTTTTCCATTAATTTTTTTTATTGATTTTTCAGCTGTGTCTGCAGATTACAGTGAATTAATTGCAAACATCAGCTCAGAATTTTTCCATATTTATGACAGATTCATCTGGGTTACAGTCCATTAGTAATTAAGTATTATACACAGCAGTAATTCCTCTTGAGCGCATATAGCCGAAAGAGTGTAATCCTACCCATGACTCATAGGGATGTTATATGAAAAGAGGTTAGAGTATCAGTGTTTATCTCAGAATGGAATGAAAGAGTATAATGATAAATTTTTTCTATCAATAGAAAGTATATAAGCAGTTTGAGTGAAACAAAACAGAGGACAAACAATCAAGTGTTACTTGGAAAGTCTAAACTTGTTGGAAGCAGTAGTGTCAATCCTTGTGAGAGACAGACTCTAACAGTGTCTATCACAGCCATTTGACCATACTGATTCAACTGTGTTTCTTTCATTCAACAGTTATGGGTGGTGAAGAAGTAGAGCTTTCACTTTACAAATAGAACTGTGCATTGATGAATGTTAAAGGCAAAACTGGACTTGAACAGGGGTATCAAAGCAAATTAGTCAGGACCTATCTCTCATCCCTGTGATGAAGCTATTGGGGTTTAGTGGACTAGATAACAGTGTCTTCAAATTTCATAAAGTCATTTAGTTGAGTTGAACATACTCCGCCACAGATTTCTTGAGGTATTCCTCCAAATTTTGTGAAATATTTCCCATCCTCAAAGTAAAAATGGAATAATTTTTGTCAGAAGTAACTGCAGTGGAAACATGTTTAGTGAATCAATTCTATTTTTGGTTTAAAAATGTTTAATATCGCAATTAATTTCCTGTTATGTTGCGCAGCACAATACTAAAATTAGTCAGTTTACTTCTGTTTACCCTGGTTGCTGAAGTATTTACCATACACATAAAATTGTAAATCTCAGGAAATATTCCATTGTTCCTCTGCTTGTGACATGTCCAGATTTCTTAAGATGTGCAGTATATATACTTTGAGCTACTGCTTCAGAGTTAACATCTACTTTTTTCAGAATAAATGAGATATTTTCCAGCTCGTTCCATTCATTTGAATATCAAGAAGTTTTGTAAATTATTATTTATGCTTTCACTCAGACTTCAGTAAAAATAACAATGTTAGGCTTGCTTCACTGGAAATGCATGACTAAATTCTTGACAATAGATAGAAAAAACCCCTAATTATATCTGTTAAGAGAGCATAATCTTAGTCAAGCAAAACATATTAACAGTGAGGCTAAATTATCTTCTTTTTAAGAGCATATATACAACCAAGAAAATTAAAATATTAGTGTTTTAAATGTATTGACTGGAGGTGAGGAAAATAAAAAAATAATCCTCTTGATTATTCCCAGTTTAAATCCACAGAGTAATTTCTACTAATCTACCCAATATTAATTGAAGTTATCATAATCAGTTAGCAGCTGCTGGACTGTTTTGAAAGGTCAAAGAAGACACAAAACACCAGTGGTTAAAGGGTCAAATATAGCAGCTGGACAGAACATAAAGAAGTGGAAGATTAAAAAAATACAAAATCTGTAGATTTCATCTTACTTGAAGGACAGCTATTGTTAAATCCAATAAAGTAATGTGGTATTTTGGCAATTATTACTTCAGACAAATTTTTAATAAACTGTTAATTTACTTTTACCAAACGGTTATTTCCCACTATTGCCCCCATGATGTATCATAGCTAGGCCATACAATGCATACTTTGTACAGGCATTTTCCTTTCAGGCCATTCTGAATATGGTTCCCTGACACAAAAATGTTTAGTAGAAAATTGTTCTCTCTGCAGTGTTTTAGTCTTTGGCTCCTTTCTGAGATCATAATAGAGGTGTCAGTTGGGATTGTGGTTCTTGTGAATGCAAAGCATTGTGCATTGAAGTATAGCTAATTTATTCATTTAATAGATTCCATATTGGCTGGTACAATTGTTTTCTACTTGTGTCTACTATGAAGCTGCAACTTCAGGCAAAGAAATGTGTACTGAAATATCAATCAACCTGAGCCACATTTATTGTCAGATGAGGGAATTATTCCAGAATTATTCAAAGAGTATGACATGCTCCTACCAGAGCTGAATGAAGTCCTACCAGTAACTGCACATCACACTTGGATATTTTATGGACCTTGTACAGGAATGAGCAGCAGAAAGAGCTGATGAGCATATTTAATGCCCTTTTGTAAACAAAACATTTCTGATAGAGATTCATTAAATTAGATCTAGACTAAGCACAACAGATAAACCCACAGTCCACAGTGGTGGACACCAGTGATTAGTTTTTTAAACTTATACTTCAGGATAATTAACTTAAATGGATTGGTAAAATATTTGCTTTATTTGTATATATAATCTATTTTAAATCAATCAATTATTGAAAATAATCTGTTTACTTTCAAGTGATACAGATAGAACTCAAATGGAAAAACTAATGTGTTCTCAAAATATTTTGACAAAAAGACTTTTCATCATTAAAATTAACATTGATTTTATTCTGCTCTTTCTGTGGAGGCATTTTGAGACTCCTATTTTTTATTAGACTATTTATGTATACTCTCAAATTTCTTTCCTGCCAGGTGTGTGAAAACTAGCTATATATGTACCAGTGCAATAAACAACTGAACAAACTCTCAGTGCATGCTTTACCCTACCAGACGTGAACTGCAATTACGTATATCTTGAGTGTTGTTATAATTATTTGGTTCTGCTGCAAAAGTATTTTGTGGAGTTTTCTCTGTTTCTATTTACTGATGCTTTTAGTCACTGAAAGTAGAGGAGATACAGAAAGAGGTCAAAATTGACAGCAGAACTGAATCAGGGCTTCTCATGCCAATGAAATAATGAAAACCAGCACTGTTCTTACAGCAACAATAATGAATATAAATAGACAAAGCTCTGAACAGCTACTGGGAGAAAGAGAATAAGGCATCCATTTCAAGAAAAAATCTTTTCCTGCCACCACAGATAGCTTTGTGAACTGGATAAATTAGGATGCCCTTTAAACAATTTTCATGCTTCAAAAAATATCTGTGAGAGACAGGTCTTCCTTATTTTCCTTTAAGGAATCAGACTTAATAGGTTGAATTTTACTTGTATTTTCTACACTTATATTTCTCATGTCAATCATTCTTGGACAAAATCTGTTATCTCATCTTTGACAAACTTTTATACTTAATATGAATGCCTTTTTCCTTCCCTGGATTTATTGTCTCAAGCACACATATCCCTATATCTCTACATATAACATTAGCAGAGTGCCAGTACCATCTAAATAATTGTCACTAGATACAAAACATTTGTCCAACTCTTTTTTCTGTTTAAAATTAAGTCTATAAGTAAATGTGTAAATCTGCACCAAAGTAACTTAATGGATTATCTGTTTTATCTGTCTGATTTTCTTCCATATAAAATGCTGGACACTATATTTCAGGAAAGATCAAAAAAGGTTTCTTTGCTTCTTTGACTGATAGCATCTTCCAAGCCTGGAAGATTAGAAGTCATTGAATAGGTGCCATATAATTTCATTTCCAGAGATTAGAACATATTTTCTGTCACTAAGTGATTCCATGGACCTAATGTATTTTATACCACATCTGTTAGAAAATCTCTAGAGAGATATCTTGCCTCTAATTGAAACTATTTGAATATAATTATTTCTTTTTCTGGAATAACAAAATAGCAATTTGTTGTGTTATTTATTAATGTTATCATGTTATAAGAGAAAAGTTATTCTGGATAAATTACAATAATTTTATTCATAGGGAGATCTTAATCTGAATTAATATATACACACATATCTTAGATTTCAAATTTTAAGAGGGAGAACTGATGGAAAAGGAAGAAAGAGCAAATATGGAATAAATTTTCCTTGCTAAACAAAGTATCATTTAATTTCTCTTTGGTTAGATTCATGCATTATGCTTCAGTCCATGAAAATTTGTCTAGCTGCAGGCATCTCTTGTTCTGCAAAGCAAAACTTATATGGATTTCTACAATAATCTGTATTTTGAAAACTCTCTTAGGAAATTTAAAATAGTTTTAAAGATCTCAGATACACATTTTTTCCAAAGGAATTATAAACATCTATGAGAATTTCTCTCTAATTCAGTTTTACCTAATCCATCTTTCAAGGAAAATAATACACATCTAGCGCATAGCTTTCACAAGATGCTATGCAGTATATATCAACAGTATATAGGATTTAGAAATCTGGTCAATCCAACTTCATTTAAATTTCTAAAAAGCATAAATATTTTGTTTATTCAGAGACTAACTTCCTACTTCTCTGATATCCTTTGAATCAATTTTTTCTGTCATCAGTGAGAAGTGCAAACTCAAAATAAACAACTAAAGCTGGTATGATCCAGATCTGTTCCAAGGATAGGAACTGAAAATTTCAGTGGAACAGAAAGATGAGATAAGGTCTCTCAAGATTATATGTTTTGCATCTTTATTATAAAGCAGATGAAGATTTATGCAGCTTTAAACCCTTTTCTAACACACTGACATCAGCGACATATCCAAAGCATAGATAATTTTTCTCCAAAAAGATAACAGGTACCTTAAAGACGGTACCAAAATTTTTACTTTATTTCACTGTATCTCGTCTAATAAGTTTACATGGACAGAGATAACAAAACACCATGACAGAAAATACGATTTAAATACGTGTTCGTAGTCTGTCATATAATTACTGTGTAATGTATTTTTCAGCTCAAAAGTGTAAAGCTGCTGTGAGCAAAGCTGCTCCACAGCAAGTGTGTGTGTTTTTCTGACTGAAGAGTTTTAGGTTAAGTGGGACTCCTTTGAGGAAAATGGAAGATTGCTCGATTCTCAAGAGCAACTAAACTTGTTTAACTGAGAGAATTTTCTATGGCTCAGAGGGGAATCTGTGCCCCTGCCTCTAAATTTATAGGTGATAGAATGAGACTTCAAGGAGACTGTAGAGCTTATTCCACATAGGAATCTACTGAAGGTTGCTCGACTACATAATGTGGGGGGAAAGGATAGTAAAGAGAAGGGGCAAAATGCATATTTCAGATTTTCGAATTCTGTCTAGCTCATAAGATCTTTGTTTTCACTATTAAGAACAACAAAAAAATTGTTAGCTTAGTACATAGTGTTCTAACAAAATAAGGGTATAGAGAATATTATTATTTTGATGTCTTGCTGTGTTATTTACCCAACAAGGCTCAACTAAAAAGGTTATCAAATAAAAATATAAACAAAAGAACCTTATGAAACAAGTATGAATTTGTAAAGAGACAGCACAAAAAAAGAAACTGAGGCTACTTATGGAGCCATACCAGCTTTGCTTTACCTAGGGGTTACATATATAAAAGTTCAGTGGCCCAAAAACAGTGTGATGAAAAAAAAAATTCTGGTCTTACTAAAAAATCTTCTGCTTTAAAACTGCAGTGATTAATTTGTCAATGTTAATATAGGATTCAAAAGAATTAGTGTAGTAGAAGCTTGATCTAATCCTTTGTCACAAAGCAATGTTGCACAGAGCTCAGCATATAATTTTTAGGAAAAATTACTTTGTAAGGCAGATGTCTGCTATGATATACCATTACCATTTTACAAATAATATGTTTTATACTATGAAACACACCAATGGCAAGTTATATATGCCTACATGTGGATGGAACACAACAGACAGGCTCTAGAAGAGCACTGTATAATATCAGATGGCAGATGGAAAAGAACAAAACTAAATTTTACACGATGGGAAAACTTTTCAATACTTAAGACTAATTTTCATCAATTTTGTCTGCCTGTTATGAAACTGAAATGCAAACTGTGTACTACACATTGAACATTTTTCTGGTCTTCTAGAATATTTTCAGGTATTATTTGGATTGGGGGATAGTATTTGTGGGGATTATTTTAAAAGACAGCAAAAAAAGGCTAAGAAGAACATGGAAGAGGCATTTCTGTTTATAAAGTATGCATACCTTAAAAAAAAAAAAAAGTGACAGAAAGAAAAAAAAGAAATCATTAGATTTGAAAGGAGCTCAACCCAAACAGAACATAAGCAATTATAATGAATTTTTTGTAATGTTTTGAATAGGTATTCCAGTCAGTAAACCTGAATACTATAATTACCTGCTTCATGCTTAATATTCTGTTGTTGATCAAATAAAATTAAAAGCAAGCTAACTCTAGGTAGTTCTGCAAGTCTAGTTTGCAAATAGAAGTATTATCAATAGCTATAGTTCATCTTATCTCAAAAAGTCTATCAGATAACCAACATATCAAAGGACTTGCACTGCAGTTCTATCCTACTCTGTTTCTAATTATGAGGTTCTTCTCTGCAGGAAGCAACTCTGAAAGAACTGAACAGTTTATTTTAAAGGCTACAAACATCAGAAGAATTCTGTGTCATACATCCTGAAATGCAGAATATCTTATCACCTCACAGCTTGCAACAAGAATGTACACAACCCTTTTCTAGGTAAAGAGTCTCTGGAAAACAGCTTTTCAAAATAACTTCTGAAATTAATTTCTCACTATTATTAACTTCACAATCTTGTGTTAAAAATTGAAATAGTATTTTATTGACCAAATGAATTTTGTGAAAAGTATCATTCTCTAATATTTGTCTGAGACATATTTTCAATTTCCTGTATTTTAAATAGTGAGAAATAAATAATGTTGCAAGCAGAAGTAAAAAGAACAACACTCTTTTTTTGTCATATGCAAAAAACAACTTGTTAACAAAGAAAATGTTAAGATGGGGAAAAAAGAGTGTCAAACAAAACAGGCATTTTCAGACTTACTTCTTTTTCTATAAAAAGTTATAGTACCTCACTTTGGAAACTATTTCACTTGTTCTGCAAGTCCATGTCTTCTGAGCTCTGCTATGCACAACAAAGTTAAAGAGAACCTTTTATTTCCATAAAGATGTGTCAGCATATTTCAGGAAGCAAAAACATTTGTGAAAGTTTACATTATTACATTTCTGTATTATACCCTCTGCCATGACCTTCAGTACAGATCATCTGCATGATTTTGATGCTATTGTCCCAGATTCAAAACAAATTGAAATGGTGCATAGAAAATATTCTGATTTATAATGGTCAACAAGAGTTACTTAGAAGAAAGTTGCACCAACAAAGTGTGGTGTCTTAGCTTAATATAGCTACAGAACTCGTACTCTTGAACAGAGACCTGAATTGCATTTTTTATGTTATTTCTTATTTATGCAGCTGATATTTCAAGTCATTATGCCTGTGTTCAAAACGGAATGTTCATAAACAACTTCACTTCCTCCCAGGTGGAGGTCATGTGAGCATTCTCTTCTATTGAATATAGGAGACATCAGGAACATGCTCTATGTCTCTTGTTGAATGACAAGTTAGACTCAGCTAGAAGAGAAGGTAGGCACCTGTGGGCAGATTTCAGCAAGCATATTTCTGTTCCTGGTTGAATGTTTAAAAGGCCAAAGAGGGAAAGTCACTTTGCTTCCGTCTCTTGAAATAGCTCCTAATAGGTGCTATGCAGCACATAGCTACACAATGATGATGGCTCTCACCAAGAAATGTTCTAGAGGTGAATCCCCTTAAATGAAATATAGTACCTGCAACTTCCAAAAGTGTACTTAACTGAAAATGTCTATGCCTTCTTCTCTGATTTTGACCTATGTCCTGGGTTTCACAGAATCACAGAATCATTAGGTTGGAAGAGATCTCCAAGATTATCAAGCCCAACCCAACCCTAACCTCAACTAAACCATGGCACCAAGTGCCACATCTAGTCTTTTCTTAAACACAGCCGGAGATGGTGAATCCACTACCTCTCCAGGTAAACTATTCCAATACTTTATTATCCTTTCTATAAAAAACTTTTTCCTAATATCCAGCCTATATTTCCCTTGGCGCAGCTTAATACCATGTCCTCTCATTCTGTTAGTTGTTGCCTGAAGAAAGAGACCAATTCCCAGCTGACTATAACCACTTTTCAGGAAGCTGTAGAGAGTGATAAGGTCACCTCTGAGTCTCCTTTTCTTCAGGCTAAACAACCCAAGCTCCCTCAGTCATTACTCACAGGTTTTGTGCTCCAAGCCCCTCACCAGCCTCGTTGCCTCCTCTGGATGCACTCAAACATCTCAATGTCCTTCCTGAACTGAGGGGCCAGAACTGGGCACAGCACTCACGATTTGTATATTAAGGGAACATTTGGAACTTAACTGCTCTTTTTGGCCTGACATCTGGAACACAGATTTCCAGATGAAATGATTTTGTAACTGAATATTAGCTTAGATTCACAGGTAATATTGTGATTCAAAACACAGAGTAAGGTAGATGCAAGATATTATCTTTGTAAAACTGCTTCTTAGGCACATCTGCCTAAGAAGCAGTTTGGCTCTCCACTGCTAGAGCCAAAAATAGATGATCTTGAGCTCTGCCTTAACAAACTAGTCAAAAAGGCTTTGTCTGGCACAAAAACTGTCAAAACTGCTAAAGTTTTTAATTTGAAAATGGCAAGGTCTAGAGCTGCTCTATGACACAAATCATAATGCTGTTAATTAAACTCTAAAGCAAATACTAAATTTTGAGCTGCAATAATTACCAACATTTTCTCTAGGGCTCAGTATCAAGTACTTATTTCAATTAATTAACTGGTATGATGCCTTCAATAACCTTTCAAAAAAAAGAAGTGGTTAAAATTCATCTGAATTTATTAATAAAATCTTTGCCCCTCAAAAGACTGAAACAGCTTATTATCACCTTGTTCTCAAGAGATTAATAGCATGAAGTCCATAGCTATCATCTCTCCTTGCAAAATATTCAATATTCTGAAATAAAGTCTTTTAAAGTAAATATGAGATGACAACTGATTAGAGATCTGTCATCTTGAGCAGGAAGACTTGACACTTTGTTTCTAGCTGAATTTCAATTCACTTATTTCGATAATTGCACAAATGAAACTCTTGCATATTTTTCCACAATGTGAAAGCTATGAGCAAATAAGGGCTGTCATTCATTTGTTACCATGATCTAATAGTAACACGATGAATGCAAAACATTTGATTGGCCAACTTTTTCTTTTGTGAACCCATACCCTGCTGCTTGCTAGACATTTTGAAAGGCTCTGAGGGATCTGCATCCATCATGATGGCTCATGAAAAGCAATTGTTCCCCTGTTCCAGTCATCATCTACTTTCTTCAGCTCATCACTAGATTCCCAACAATAGTCAACATCTCACTCACCAGTATGATTGAACATGAGTTGCAGGAGCATTAGAAGACATCTGACTAGACTGATATTCATTTAATGTTTCCCATCAATCTGCTAGACAAATTACATCAGGAGTTTCATGGTTTTAACCCTTCAGATTTTGTCAGAGAATTTAGTGCTGTCAATCAGGGTGTACATTTAAACCTTCATAAGCATCACTAATTCAATTATTTGCAGGCACTGTAATGGCAGTATTTATTTGATACACATAAGCCCAATAAGCAAATATTTGCAAAAATACTTAAACTCAGTTTCTCTGTCCAGAAGCTGCCATTATCATCTTCCAGATAGTTTTTTGAATGCATGAATTGAAGGTTTTTCCCCTCCCAGAAGCAAGATAAAAAGTATGTCTTCTAGAAAATAATACAGTTTAGACTCTAAGAAATGTTGAGTTTATTAAATCTCTCTGGTAAACTGTTATAATAACCCTTTCTCTTCCTCCTTGGAGGAGCTTGTTTTGTCTATGTGTACCAGAAACATACAAAACTGGAAAAAACTCTCTTATCATATAAGTATACTTTTTGCAGTATCTTTCCCCTTTCCTCTTTACTTTCATACTTAATGAAAAAGCTCCGCTCTTCTAAAAAATTATCATTGCTGAAAAAGAATCAGTTGTAATATATTTCCCTAGGTAAAGAGAAAGATCTAACCTGGAAAGTAATTTTGAGACCTCAGTGCAGTTTTCCAGGCCTAAAAAAAGTATTTGTAAACAGACAAAGGCTACATTGTTGGTTGCTGTTTTATTTCCAAAAGAGCTGAAGATCTTTAAAACACGTTTTTTTCCCTTAAAACCAAAACTTTCCTCCCATTTGGGAAAAATCAACATCTCAGTGGTCCATTTTATCATACAAACCTTCTTGAAATATTTTTTCAACTTTTATTTGCACAAATTGTTTTCTATTTTTCTTACTCGTCTGTTGTTTCTGACATACACCATGCTACCACAACTGCTTACATGATAGACAATAGACTTTAACAACTCTTAAATCACTATTGTTTTTCTTCACTACCAAGTGAAAAAAAATAGCAAAAAAAAAGCAAAAAATAAAAGGAAAAGTATTGGTAATTTAGTCACTGGTTAATCTGAAAGCTTTATTACACTGTTACTGTACTCATAGTATAATGCATTTACTATAGAATTTCATTTACGAAAGGCATGGTACCTGGACACTATGACATACCCAAAACTTGATGCATACCTACCTCCTTAAAAACAACAGAAATTTATTATTCAAAAAATTTTGAATTCAGATTTCCTTTAGAATTTCCTGTTTGAATAAAACACTAGTTTTTACCTGTGGACATTTACATATGTTTGATTACTTTTAATTTCACTGAGTAAAACCTAACCTGATGCTTAGAGCAAATACACAACACAGTTCTCCAGCTAATAGCAAAACTGGACAGTGAGGCAAAAGCCATTAAAAGCTTTTATTTCATACTTGCAATTAAGAACTTTTTTTTCTCATTTAAATAAATAAATGTTCTCCAGACAGTTTACTGAACATTGTAGTCTCACATTCATTTTTATCAGTTTCTAGACAAAACAATCCCTCTTCCACAAACACATTTCTGCTGTATTATAGCACATGAAATAATCTGCATTTTAGTCATAATGTTTAGCATTAGACTGTATAAACATAAAACCCCTTTTTTGAACAACTTTGCAATCAGATCCTCTAAAACCACGTGGGGTAGTATCATCTGACAGATACAAAATCTAAGAACAGGATTCTCTATTCCAGTAATAAATAAAATCACAAGTAAACATGCTTAAACCACATTTTAAATGGCTCTCTCTCGTCCCTTTACCAACAAATACACACACTTCCTGTAACCTATTTCTGCGTTTGTTTCTAACTTTTCTCTTTGCTGGCGTATTTTTCGCTTGAGTTGGCATCAGTCAATCAGGACTTTTGTTCTTCAGCTGCTCAAGCGGCAGCTACCAGGGTAGCCACAACAGACACAGTTCTGGCAGCTCCTAATGTGTGCCCCTGCCTTTTATTCAGATGCTATTTACACAGTGTTTACATGTAGACCACGTAGCTTTTATAAAGCTCAAAGCTTGGAATTTAAATGGAAAGCTTATTAGGCACAGGAGTCTCTCAAATTAAATCATAGTAAGTAGCTACTTAAAATGCTTTGGAAGATAGAATCCAGAGTAATGCATTTTTATACACAAATAATGCTAATTTAAAGAAAAAGAGAGAAATGGAATAGGAAATGTAATCAGTGAGATGGACTGGACGCAGGAGTTTTATTGCTACACCATTTGTCTACTGTAGAAAAAACGCAAATCATTCTTGTCTTAATTTCATCATGTATAGGTAATTGCGAGCATACAGAACAAGTAAAAACATGAAAGCAATTTCCTTAGCTAAATCTCCACGAAACATACATTGAAAGGGTACAATACATTTCTACTGTTAATTTTTAATTTCTGTCACTAGAATTCCAGACAAACCATGTTGGCCTGTCTTAAAAGCCAAACAGTTTCTTTTCTGTCCCAATTTCTTCTTTCTTTCTTTTTCCTTTTTAATTTTTTGAACATGGGATGTAGAAATGTAGAGTTTCAAATCTATATTTTGTCTCAGACATGGAAATTATTTCAGGCTGGGTGAATTTCCCCTGTTATGGAATAAAAGACATGGAATTCTGTCTGGGAATTGAACTATGAATTTTATTATCAATATTTCCATTAAAATATGTGTTTCTATGAAATGTTCTGATTAAGGTGAATTTAATTTGCATTCTATTGCCTCACAGTTTGTGATGAACTTATATTTTAACAATTTATTTTCTCTTCAGTCTGCTTGTCTTCAAGTTCTGTAGTGATAATAAGCTTTAGGAAAACATAAGCTCCTTATTCCATACTCTTTCTTGTCCAGTATTGCACAGTATTAATTTAAAATACACATAAGTGCATATGCTGCAAATGTGACCCTGCAACAACCCCCTGAATCCAAGAAATGCTTGCATCAATGTAATTTTATTCAAAGCAGAATACTACTAACAGAGTTACCATTTCACTGTGATCTTATTTCACAGTTTACAAATATAAGCAGAAGAGCAGATAATACAGACTGAATTTGAAAAATCTGCTTTAGACTACACTTCACCTATCTTTACTAAGATTTGAAATGTTCTTTGAATATATATCTCTGAAATAGCATATAAGAAGGTTGAACGAAGAAGCAAAAATTTGATCATGAAAGATAAATACAAGTCTTTAAATTTCTAAATTTTTTGTTAAAAATTTTAGTTCTACTGTGCTTTAAGATGCCTTGCATTACTACTGGATGACATTTTTGTAACATTAAGGCTTCATAATTGATAATATTGAAAAAATATTGTCTTAAAATTTGGGTTATTAATTGCAGATTAAAATTATTTTCATCATTCCAGAGCATGCCATCATTCCAATCTTCTTTACCAGATGATGCTTTTCTGCATTTTCTTGTAAGTAAAATAATATCAAATATGCTGGGATGTGCATAAGCAATCTTTTAACATTAAACACTTGACTGGTTGAACATTCAAGGGAATGAGGTAAAGTCTATTTACTGTAACACACAGCTCCAGGAGAGGAATGAAAGTATATTAACATTAGATTCTTTTTTTTGTGACATCAGCTGAATTTTTTTTCATGTGTAATTCAGAGCAATGCCTATGAACAGTAGTGCAGGAAAACTATTTGACACTGCTCTGGAGATGGTGGTTTGAAATCCAGTACATAATTAAATATATGGAATGGATGCAGCTGAGTAGTTAATGCATGTGAAATTTCCTTTGACAATTCAATTTTAAAGTCACTTTAGTTCTTATAAATCTTGCAAGAGTATAATTGACTTAATGTTTTATCCAGTACAGTTAATACATTACTTTTATTTGTGATAGCCAACACTGAAACATCTGGGGAAGACTGGGCTTTTGGTTTATTTTTTCCCCCTAATCTTTCAGATGTAGCCATACATGTAAGTAGTTGATGACCTAAAAGAATTATCTGTTAATTTCAAGTATCTGATAAATTCTGACACTATGACACTAGGATCATAGGTAAATAAATTATTGTGTTAAGAATTATGTATTTCAGGTCTGTTACGCATTTATTTTCTAAATGTCATTGAAGTAACAGAAAATGGAAAAAGAAGGATATTATCCTCAAGTATAACTTCACATTCTCTATTTTGCTGAATCCATAGATAGTTCCATTGAAACTCAGTGACTTCAGACTTCCATACCTTCTTTCTGCTGCTCATATCACTTACAAATATAATCTTGAATTCAAAATTAATTTTCCTTTCTCCTTTTTTTTTTTGAGAATGTCTAACACTTTGACAACCTATGTAAAAATTAGTTTATATGCGTGCATTTTTAAGTTTTTAGGGTTATTGTACATATATTTAAATAGATATAAGTCAAAAAAGTCAGCTTCCAGATACTTATTTTAGAAAATTAAAAAAAATACACCCTTACTGTAAATAAATAAATAACAACAGCAGAAAAAACAACACAAAAAATTCCAAAAATTCCAAAAGCCTCCATGGAAAGCTGTGCTGCTTTAGGCTAGGGTAGAGTTAATTTCCTTCACAGTAGCTAGCACGTAGCTGTGTTTTGGATTTGTGTTGGAAATTCTCTTCATTATTAACATCTTCCCACAGAAATACTAAACAGCCCCATACCAGTTACCCATAAGTGAAGAAAATTATCTCTACCCCAGCTAAAAGTACCACAATATCACAAAGATGTGCAAGGCCTTGCTTTACCTATTGAACTGTATTTATTTCAACCCAGGAGTTTTCTCACATTTCCTCTTCTGATCCTCTCATCCCACTGGGGAGATGAGTGAGTGGCTGTGTGGGGCTCAGTAGCTAGCTGGGGTTAAAACACAACAAAAACAGAGAAAGAACAAGTTTTATGTCAATATCCTGTAAACAAAGTCACACGTATAGCCCTGAGATATATTGGTTGTAAATTTAAATAATTCTGAAGACATTTTCTTCCTACTGAATTTAATGTGAGTTTTCAGAAGTAATACTAATTAATTGTCATGATACTTATCAAAACTCCAACCATTTAAACAACAAAGCAAACAAAGCGAAGCAAAGAAAACAATCATTATCATCTGAAAATATTATCAAAGAGAGTGATAATTCCTTCCTAGGTTCTATATTTATTCATTTTTAAGGTTTTATCTTCTATTTTTCAAAAATGAAGGAGAAAATAAAGGTTGCCTGTTCCAACATTTTCCTCTAGATAATTTTTCACTTTATACTCTAGAATGAACTGAATTGCTCCCAGATTCTCTTTAGAGAAAAGTCAGTCATTTCTGTGTTATCAGCAGGACATGCATGTTTCTCAGACCTGCTGAGTTTTACTTTAGTTTGTCTCTTAAATTATTTACAGATTAGCTTATCCTGTAGTTTTTCTTTTCTCATTTGATAATAAATCTTTTAGCATTCAATCACTTCTTTCCCAAAATGAAAACTTCTTTTTTGTTTGCAACATTGCATTCTAAAAGAAGAAAATTCATTCAAGTTGATCAGTGGACTTTGACTGTCACTCTGTCTCACCATTGCTGTCTCCTGTTAGACTGTGTAAGAGGATACGGGCAGAGGAACACTGCAAATCTACCCCACTTTAGTAATTTAACTGATCTGCTGTTTGTCTCTATTGTATAAACTCAGCTTTTTCTGCAACTTTTAAAACCCTTCTTAATGTCTAATCAATGATTTTACAAATGCATTTTTTTATGAGTAGCATATGCAAAGCTTATATTGAATCTTATTTTCCGCTTTGGTTATTCATAACAACTGCACTTCAGAAAAAACAAAGTAAAACTAAATATGCCAATGATTTTCACAGTTTTTGTATTTGTTGCTATAAAACAATTTTATTTTCATCACAAGGACTAATGTCTCAAGCAGTTGCCAATTCTGCTTTGGTAACTCATTAGCAAAAGCCTAGGTAAGCAAAGAATACTGCCTTCTCCAGGGACCTCTCTTATGGTTTTCACCTCTTCCCCATCTCCTTTCCTTTCAGTAAAATAAAATAAAATAAAATAAAATAAAATAAAATAAAACATGGAGAGGAAAATTCAGGAAATATTCTCTGAAGTGTAATGCAAGAAGAGATTCAGAATACCCCTGCTAATTTACTAAAGTATATTCAACTTTTCTTATTGGGAATTGGGAACTAACAGCATTCAGAATTTTTTCTTTCTTCTGCATCTGTCACTGTAAACCTAGCCTTTTTTAATACATATACTTAAAAAGTATCTCTCTAAAAAAGAAGAGGGATTATTGTTTGCTTATTTTGTTT